>JALIZF010001813.1:0-600000 GCA_029948255.1 Telmatactis stephensoni | reverse complement strand
AGGTCAAACAGGTCACCCAAACAGGACGGTGTGCTTGAAATCGTGACGCTACAATGAGTCTGCAACAGGCATTTGTCAACAATGTGAATCGCTGTTACCCTAGCAGCTATAAAATTAAATAAATATCAGACATAAAGGCAGCTTATATCTAAATGCCTTAATTTTGGAAATTTAGGATCGAGACCGATACCTCCATGAGTTCAAATCAGCTTGCCGGCAAAGCAGACAAATATTCCGCCATTCAGTACCGAACTCAAAACGTGACCAAACTGGCTTTAAAACATATCATGCCAAACTGAATTCCACTTGGGCACGAGTAAACACACTATGTGCGTCTAGTCTCTATTTACTTTCATCTCTATCTGCTTATACAAACTACAACTACAATATATATACTCTCTTGATAAGCTGATAACACCACTCTGAAGATGGCGGTTGCAGAGATGAAACATTTTAAGCAACTCAAAAGTGTAGTATGTTGTAAGGGATGTTTTATATACTTTAAGTACTTTTCATTGGGTAATTATCTTTCTTTTTTATTAGAACGATATTGTAACAAAACGTTACAATAAGAGTGACAAAAAGTTAATAATAAATAAGTTTCTTATTTCTTCTTCTTTTGTAGTTTCTTTTTGTCCCTTTTCTTTTTCTCCTTATACATAGACTTTATTTTTGCGACCATATTTGGCATTTTGGTTTTAGATTTTCTCTCTCCCTGGGACTGTTTCTCCTCTGTACAAGCTTAATTTCAGGGGGAAATAGTGTTTGGATCGAGAAAGAAGGAGACTGGAATGGTATACCAATTTCGGCTTTGTGTTGTATCAGTGAAAACTGTACCAAATGTCTTGAAGTATGGAACATGTTATGGAATCCTGGGCGCCATATCAAGCGAGTTACATTTTATGCAAAGGGTTATTATGGCTATCGTATTTGCTACTACCCAAACTCTACCAGGAGTTTTAATCTTCAATTAATTGCGTGTGGAGACATATCAGTAAATCCTGGACCTTTTAAATGCCCAACATGTACCAGAACTGTGGCCATGAATCATCGTGCTACTGATTGTGATTCATGTTGTCAAAGATTTCACATTAAATGTGGTCTTATTACGGCTACTTGAGAAATTCCTATAAAGATGATAAAGACAGGCTTTGGACGTCTCCAAAGTGCATATTGAATATGCTGGCAGTGCTACTTTGTCAAGAAGATTTATTAGCAGATATATTTTCTACAGAAGAGAAAGAAATATATGCAAATGAGGATTATATTCCATTGTCATTATGCAAACATTACCAGAAATTACAAAACAAAGAATGAAGGACTCAAGAGAAATTCTAGTGATGCACTTGAATGTAAACAGCTTACAAAACAAAAGATTGAAGAGTGTAACGTTTGCTTGCGGCTGGATGGCTTAGATTAACTATGTTATCTTAACTTAAACAAACACCACGCCATGTTGTTCTTGGTCACTCTCCCGTGATCCTTTATTCACGGATTCTACACAGGAACTCCAACGTATAAACAATATTACACTACATCCCCCTTTGGGGTTAACAAACTACATTGTGTTACAACTATGTAAACAAGCGAGTTTCTAGATTAAGACTGTAATTGAATCATAAATAACAAAATAATGCTCTGTAAGCACTGTCTATGTTGTCAATAAACTGTTCAAAGAACAATATTAACATTGTTCTACATATCTGCTTGGGGTTTTGACTTCTCTTCCACTCCTTGTAGTTTTTGTGGCACTGCCAGGCTTTTCAGCATCACTTGGTGAATTGGCTTGCTCAGGTTGTTGTTCTTGTATGTCTGGTTCTTCATTCGGCTTGTTTTCTGCTGGTAGGTGGTTTAAATGTCTACGGTTTCTTCTCACATCTGTACCTCTTTCGGTGTTTACAGCGTAGCTTCTTGTCGATACATCCTTCTGTACAGTTCCTTTTGTCTGGAGATCAGGAATCCAGACTTGGCTTCCTGCATTCAAAGTGGGTAGTTCCTGTGCGCCGTGATGAGAATCAAAGTTCCTTTTCTGCCTTTGTTTGATGTTTTCATCCTTGTCCCTGAAACGCTGGCAGTCAATAACAGATGGTTTCAGTTGCCCTGTAATTACTGGTACAGTCGTTCTGAGATTTCTGGACATTAGCAGCTGTGCTGGAGAGTAGCCATGTTCCAGTGGAGTTGATCTATAGGACAACAATCCAAGGTAGGGATCTGAAGACTTAAGCAATACTGATTTCACAGTGTTAACAGTTTTCTCAGCTAGCCCATTGGCTTGAGCATAATAGGGACTGCTTGTTATGTGTTGAAAACCGTATTCTTGAGAAAATGCAGAGAATGCTTTTGATGCATATTGTGGACCATTGTCAGATACCAAATATTCTGGGATACCGTGTCTAGCAAATATTGACTTCAGATGGAGGATAATATCTGCAGATGTGGCAGAATTCAATTTTGCTAGTTCTACATACCTGGAGTAATAATCCACTACAACCAGATATTGTCCTTTCTTGAACTCTAGAAGATCAGTAGCTACCTTTGCCATGGGTAGATTGGAAGTTCTGATGGAATAAGTGGTTCTGCTCTGTTGTGTTCATGTTGTCGGCAGGTGCTGCAATTAACTATCAGCTCTTCGATCTGGTTTCCCAGACCAGGCCACCACACTGACTGACCTGCACGTCGACGGACATTTTTACCAGTCCTAGGTGTCCCTCGTGTAGTCTTTCTAACATCTCCATTCGTAAGGCCTGAGGTATTATGATGCGTTTTCCCCCGCAGTAGCAAACCATTTTGGACTGTTATTTCTGATGACACTGGCTGATACTGTTTTAGTGTCCCGTGTACTTTTTCTGGCCATCCTTGCGTACAATATTTGTGTAGTAACTGGCATGTTTCGTCTTCCCTTTGGTGTTGGGCTATTCTGTCTAGCTGGTGATTGGTAGCTGGTAAGTCCGCAATGACTTGGTCCACAAAGGCTTGACTACTACTGGACTACTACTGGTCGACTTTAGAAAGGCATTTGATCTTGTTAACCACAATCTTCTTATCAAGAAATTATCGATTTATGGTTTATCTGACACTGGTTTACAATGGTTTACTTCCTACCTCACAGACAGAAGGCAAATGGTATCAATCGGACAATCAGTTTCTGACGTTCTTCCAGTACTTAGTGGCGTCCCCCAAGGTTCATCACTTGGCCCGCTCCTCTTTATTCTATTTATAAACGACATTCCGCTCATCAACAAGAACTGTCCCACTCACATATACGTTGATGACACTACCTTGATGTGTTCCGGATCAACTATTAAAGATGTGAATTTATCCTTACAGGAAGGTGCTGACAACTTAAGCGAATGGGCTGCGCAGAACAAGATGGCCGTTCACTCAGACAAAACCAAAATTATGCTCCTTGGAACTCAACAAAAACTGGCCAATGTCACCGAACCTCTCGACGTTAGCCTGAGTGGCTCCTCTCTCACTCAATCTACCTGTGAAAAACTTCTTGGTGTCTACATCGATTCGTCTCTTACTTGGAGCGAACACATTTCAACAACTATCAAAAAGTACAACTCTAAACTTGAGATGTTGCGTAGAGCCAAACCCTTCCTGGGATCTAGTTACTTGCTTCAATTACACAACTCCTTAGCAAAACCATCAATGGAATATTGCTGTAGCGTCTGGGGTAACTGCTCAACTGAACTCCTAGATCACTTGCTATCTGCCCAAAAACGCGCGGCTCGGATAATCCTTAACGCTGACTACTCTTCACGATCACTGTGTTTATTCAAGGAACTTAACTTTTTCCCTATATGCGATACTATACATTATAGCATATTGATGCAGACCTATAAGACCCTGAATGATCTCAACCCACCGAGTCTTGCCAGGCTCCTGCCAAAGCCAACTCATAGCTATACCACAAGAGGCAAAACAAACAACAACCTATCCATTCCTAAAGCTAGAATCAATGCAGGAAAGCGAAGATTCTCCTTTGTGGCTCCGTCTCTTTGGAACAACTACCCAGACCAATCTTCAAAGACTGCCAACCTGCTAAGCTTCAAAAGATCCCTAAAGAAACACTTCAAAGCTAAACTTCAAAAGAGCCAAGAGCTCCAGAACACTAGACTTTATTAGTAATATGTTTTCTTATTCATCCTAACTCTTTAGCCCTATATACTTGTGTAAATTTACGTATATCTCATAACTTTATATACTAATGTTGTCATATACTTGAATTGATTAGTGTCAATTAAGATTTTAGATTTTTATATATTTTATTGTATTGTTTAGTATAGGAGGACCAAGTTGGAAAAAAGCCCAGCTTTACTTGTATATCCTCTATAAATAAAGAGTTTATTATTATTATTATTATTATTATTACTAATTTCATGTAGTAGTGTATCTTGTTCTCCTACCGGGGCTCTTGATAAGGTGTCTGCTGAGATGTGTTCTTTTCCTGGTACATAAGTTATACTGTAGCTGAACCTCATTAGACGTAGGCGGAATCTTTGAACTCTGGGTGGAAGACGATCCAGGTCTTTACTGCCTAACAGTGACACTAATGGTTTATGGTCAGTCTCTATCTTGAAGGTCATACCTATCAAGAAGTCACTGAACCTCTCGCAGGCCCACGTAACCGATAGCGCTTCTTTGTCGATTTGTGGATATCTTTTCTCAGCATCAGACATAGATCTTGAATTGTATGCTACTGGTTGCCATTCACCATTTTTCTTGTCGTTGTGTTAACACTGCGCCCAGACCATAAGATGATGCATCTGCGCTGACTGTTGTCTCCGCAGCAGGGTTGTAATGAGCCAGGATCTTCTCTGGATCACTTAGCTCTTTCTTGAGTTGATCGAAGGCTTGTTGCTGTGAGGGACCCCATTGCCACTCATTCTTTTGGCTAAGTAGGTCTCTCAAAGGTTGAGTTATTTCAGCTGAGTTTCGCGTGAACTTGTTTAGTTGATTGGTCATACCAAGAAATCTTCTCAGCTCACTCCTGTCGGTTGGCTGTTTCATGTCTACAACTGCCTTTACCTTGTTTGGGTCAGGGCGTATGCCTTCTGCATCAATTACTTGCCCTAGGAAGGTCACCTGCTTCTGGGAAAATCTGCACTTTTCCTTGTTTAGTGTTAATCCTCTTTAATGCAGCATCCAGTCTGTCGTCGTGTTCCTTTTGGTTGCATCCATAGATGAGGGTATCATCAATAAGACACAAAGTTCCTGGAAGACCACTCAATATCTCTGACATTCGTCGCTGGAAGTGCTCTGGGGCAGAGGTTATGCCGAAGGGTAGGCGGTTGTAACAAAATCTGCCATATGGAGTGATGAATGTAGTAAGTAATGCTGACTCTTTGTCCAGGGGAATCTGATGGAAGCCTGAATTGGCATCTAATTTGCTGAAGATTTTAGCGCCATTCATCTGGGCCAGTATCTGTTCCACAGATGGTAGCATATGCCTTTCTCGGCATACTGACTCATTGAGCTTGGTTAGGTCGACGCATATCCTTATCTTACCATTAGACTTGGGAACCACCACCATTGGGGCACACCACTCCGTGGGCTCGTCTACTTTTGAGATGACGCCTTGCTTTTCCAACTTTTCTAGCTCTGCCTTCACCTTCGGGAGTAAAGGTAAGGCTACTCTTCGAGGAGTATGTACAACGTACGGAATTGCAGACTCTTTGAGTTTGATGTGGTACTCTCCAGATAACTTTCCTAACCCTTTGAATAGGTCTGGATGTTCTTTAAATACATCAGCGTGAACTGTGTCTACCGTTTCACCTTTAGTAAGAAGGTTAAGTGCTTGTATGGCTGGTCTGCCTAGAAGTGGAGTCGTTAGATTCTTGACAACGTACACTTTCTGTCTTGTTACTCTCTTTTCACTAGCTATTTGTGACTCCATCACACCAAGTACATCTAATCTGTATTGTCCTGGACCTGTTAACCTTGTTTTCGTTGGCTGTAATTGTTTTCCAGTTTTCTTGAATATTTTCTCTGGTACCACGGTGACATCTGCACCTGTGTCGAGCTTGAAAGTGGTTTTAACATTTTCTAGTTTAAATTCTACCTTCCTCAGTGTCCTTCAGCTCATCTACATGGATTGATATTGATCCTAGGAAATCTTCATTAGATTCTTCTTCGTCAGACGCTTCATCCTCATAGACTTCATTTAGATTCTTGTTTGTTCGGCACATTTCTTTATAGTGTCCTCTCTTTTTGCAGTGGTGACAGGTTGCTTCTCTGGCTGGACACTTTGACTGGGGGTGACTGGGTTTACGTCCACATCTACCACATTGGGGTTGAGGCTTGCGATTAGAACTTTGTTCCCTTTTTGCTGGCTTTCCTTTGTAGGATTTTTCAACTTTGTCTATCTTAATAGACTCACTAGATCCATGCACAACGTTTTGTTGACTTTTTACCAATGCTGATTGCTTTGCTTGTTGAATTGCAGATTCTAGGGTAAGTTTGGAGTCAAGTTGTAGTCTCTCTGACAGTTTTTTATCCTTAATACCGACAACGATTCTATCACGAATCAGTTCTTTTCTTAAGCCTTGGAATTCGCAATATTCTGAGAGTTTATACAAATCAGTGATGAATTGGTTGACTGTTTCATTTTCTGTTTGGATTCTACTATTGAATCTAGCTCTCTCATAGATCACATTCTTTTTGACAACAAAGTATGCTTCAAATTTACCTTTGACCACGTCGTAAGCCTTGCTTTCATCTTGAGACAAATTAAACGAAGCAAAGATATAATCAGCTTGATCTCCCATCGAGTATATCAGTGTATTCACTTGATTTTCTCCAGTCTTTTCATCGAGGCCAGTTGCCTTTATGAATCGCTCAAAACGTCGTATCCATTTTGGCCACTCATCTGCTTTAAATGAGAATTTTTCAGGCGATGGTACTTGATAGCTTGGGGTTGAAATTCGCTGAATTTCTGCAGCCGATGCTGCTGCTGGTTGTTCATCGTCTCCCATGGAATTTTTCTGTTTTTGCGTTCTTGTTGAACTAAATTCTTTGAATTTACTTTTGTTCCGTCTTTCGGCTTGAGAATCGACCACTTTCTGACACCATGTAATGTTTGCTTGCGGCTGGATGGCTTAGATTTACTATGTTATCTTAACTTAAACAAACACCACGTCATGTTGTTCTTGGCCACTCTCCCGTGATCCTTTATTCACGGATTCTACACAGGAACTCCAACGTATAAACACTATTAAGAGGTTAGAGTTCTGATTGAACAATTCAGAGCACAAGTTGTGTTTTTAACAGAAACGAAAATAGATGCATCGTATCCAAACAGACAATTCGCTATCAATAATTATCATATATACAGAAATGATCATGTAAAGGGTGGAGGAGGCCTGATGGCATATTTCGCATCTGTTCTACCATCTAAGAAATTAAAACAGCCTAGAATGTTCAAGACGATAGAGGTACTAGTGATCTAATCTAATTTTGGTGGAAAAGATGTTATCATTATGGGTATTTACAGATCTCCTAAAGCGACTGGAAAAGACTATTATTTGACATTGGAAAAACAACTTCATGAAATCTGTACATGGATCTCCCTGCAAAATCAGTTTATAATAATTATAGGAGACCTGAATCTCAATAAGCTTAGACCAGAGGATAAAGAAGGAAAGATTTTGTGACCTAGAGGAGGTACATGGGTTAGAGTGTTTGATTAAAGAAGCAACTAGAGTTACCGAGAACAGTGCCACTCTGCTCGATATCATTCTAACTAATAAACAGGAATGTTTTGGAGAGAGCGGCGTATATAACCCAGAGATTAGTGATCACCATATGGTTTATGCAGTATTGAAGGATGAAGCAATACAACACAAGAGCAGAATTCTCAAGGTGCATAGTTATAAGAACTTTGACGAAGATGAGTTTAAGGAAGAGTTACGTATTGCCCCTTTGCATGTTGGTGGGAGTTTTGATTCTCTGGATGAAAGATATGGTTACTGGAATACGCTGGTTAATGATATTGTGGATGAACATCTGCCCACAAGGAGTATTAGGGTAAGGGCTCACACCGTACCGTATATAACGAGAGAGTGGAAAAGTGCAATCAAAGCCAAAAGACGCTATTCCAAAAAAATCAGTAAAAATCAAAGCAAAGAAGAATAGCTATCAAGCAATATTGGAAAAAAGTATCGCACAATATAAAATCAGACCCAAGGAATAAACAAGGAGACAGCAATGACATTTCCTTAAAAAATTCATGATACATTGGAAGTGGATCAAAGTGTAGTAGCTAATCACTTCTTCAATTTTTTTTCCACAATGGCTGATGAGATTGGAGGAGATTATGTAAAGAACTGTAATGAGGAAGATTTCAAGCATCATAACTCACTGCATAGCATAGTAACTAAATTGAACGAGAAAGATTTACCAAGTGCATTTAAAGAATAAAGCTGCAAGGAAATACGACAAACTATGCAGAATCTCAATTCCAATAAATCAAAGGGTTATGAGAAGATGGATCCAAAAATTCTCAAAATTGGGGCCAATGAGCTCGTCCCTCCCCTTGCTGAGATTCTCAATCAAGGAATTCGTGAGGGAAATTGGATAACACAGCTGAAACATGGTGAATGGATACCGGTATATAAAAAAGATGATAGACAACAAGAAACTAATTATAGACCAATTACAGTGTTGCCATGTGTGGATAAGGTCTATGAAGCTCTACTGGGACAACAAGTTAGTAAATTTATGGATGAAAGACTTAGTGATGCTATCACTGCTTATCGTGTAAAGAATAGCTGTGAGACGACACTCATTAGATTGATTGAAAACTGGAAAGTGGAATTGGATAGTAGACGAGTGGTGGGAGTACTGTCATCAGATATGAGCAAGGCATTTGATTCTCTTAGCCCCCAGTTGATCTACCTAATATCATAACGGAGGCTAATGTATCGATGTACGCAGATGATCATCAGATTTACATAGCAAAAGAAACAATTGAAAGTGTCGAAAAGATTTTGGTGGAAAATGGTAAGAAGATGACAAAATGGTATTAGGACAATCTCTTGAAAGTTAATTGTGACAAATATAAAGCTATGGTTCTGGGACGTCAGAAGCACGAGAGGAAAGTTGACATCGACATATGTGGTGAAAAAGTTGAACAGACACAATCTATTAAAATATTAGGTGGAAATCTTGATGAAAATTTTAATTTTAGCTATCATATAGGCGAAATTTGTAAGAAAGTAAGTAGGTTAATCGGGATATTAAGAAGGTTAAAAAATCTTATTCCAGTAAGTGCTAAGCTACTTTTATATAAATCAGCAATAATGCCCAATAATAATGCACCTTACCTATTGTCATTTAGTGTGACACTTTTGTAGAGCTTCCGATAGTCATAAATTAGAGCGTTTACAAGAAAGAGCGTTACGATTTGTTTATGATAATACTAATGATAGTTATGATGCCTTGCTTAAGAAGGCTAAGCTATCCACGTTACAAAATAGGTTACATGATACACTTATCTTAATGTTTAAAGTAAAAACAAATTAACAGTGACTTCAATGAATCAGATATCTTTAATATCAATGATGCAAATATAGAAGATATGATTTAAGAAATGATGATTTTGTTTTACCTCGTTTCAATACTGTGTCTTATGGTAAACATTCTCTTAGATTTCTTGGACCACAGTTATGGTCAAAATCGAGTAAGGAAGAAAGACATATAGAATCACTAGGAGCATTTAAATCAATGATACGTAAAAGGGGCATAACGTCCCTTCTTGAAGGATGTGGGAGAGAATGCCATTTATGCTTAAGTTAGAGTATTCCTAATTATTATATTTTTAGAGTTTATGTATCTATTCATTTGTATGTATTGTTTATATATATATATTTTTTTAGGAAATAGGTTGTAGATTTTAGGGTATTTTTATTCATTTAATTATGTAGGTTATAGATTTTGTTATCGATTATATTTTGTTTTAAGTGTGTCCCCAATTAGTGCAACCAAGCGCTAGAATGACTAGACACTTTAATAAAGATATCTATCTATCTATCTATCTATCTATCTTCTTCATTGCCTTTCTTGTTGGCCAGGTGTCACTTTTAAGCATTTTCCTAAAGGCCTTCTCCAGGACATTAACATCACTCGCTGCCCAAGTAAATCTTTGACCGTGCTTCTCTCCGCTGATCCCTTCCTCTTCTTCTTCTTCATCTTCTTTCTCTCCTTCATCTGCCTCTTCTACGTCATTGTCTTCTAATGTCCAGTCTTTATCTTTGTGATCTGTGTCGTCTTCTTGGTCGCTTGTGGTACTGATATTCGCAGTACTGCTTGAAGGGTTTTGCTTTAACACAAACAGACAAGAAATACAGATAAGCAAACAAAAGTTCATTTCTTGTCAAATAGTTTCTTCGATCAACTTTAAAAAACACTTTCATCGTGTAGTAGTCATTGCTCTGATTCAGCAGAGTGAATTTGAGGTAATTTGAAGTTTTTTAAGTGCGCATGCGCAGTATGTGAAAATTAGGGGTATGCTGCTTAGGTACTTTTCCGATGTCTGATGTGAGGGGATTAATAAATGTGTTAAAGTCCTTGTCAAGACAAGGTGATTAAAGTTTGTTTCAGGTGAATTGATGCGCATGCGCAGAAGTTACAAATATTCAAATATTAAATATTCAAAAAATCGCTGTGAATGCGCATTGAGATTAAACTTCTCACAAAGCTATGATGACACCTCTTCTGTTAAAATCCATTCAGTTTTCGTGAAGTTATAGCAGTTTATATTTTTGGTCTAAAAAATTGGTTCCCAGTCCCCTGGCCGAGCGACCACATTTTTTTTATATGTCATTGACATTTTGTCAAATTGGAAAAGTAAGAGCAGATAGCTAGATAGCCCTATGCATAGGCTATAATAGGTGGGTTCACACTAGAGATCTAAAGTAGGAGCTAAGTATACTTAGGATATACTTTCAGTGTGAACGGCTCTTTTTTGACTCAAGTAAGATACTTTGTTGCTATGGTTATATGATATCTTCAAAGATGACGAAGTAGGACCGTAAGTAAACTTTCACCCCTACTGATGGCCTCCTTATCCCTTCAAATGTTTCCTGTTGTCAATCAAAATTGACCGTGGTGAAATTTAAGATCACTTCCAAGCGTTACTTTGCTACTGTCGAGCTCTTGTGGGTTAACATGTCAGATAATCAGAATAGCACAAATTATTCACAGAACGGTCCAAACTACTCACAAGGACAAAGAAATCAATTTTTTTACACGTAAGTATTTTATATACCGATTAGTTACATGATTATTGTCGAATTTGCTCTAAAATCGATGCTCTTCTTGATGAATTTGATATGAACAACAGTACAATAGACTTCATTGTTATTACAGAAATAATAGCCCAACATATACGTACCAACCACAGCATGGTTTTGTCTTTCCTTCGAGCCAAGGCCAGTGGCAGCCAAGCGGAATGCAAGCACGCTTGAGATTTCCTGAATTCCCAAGCTCTTCGATGACTAGTTTAAGTATGCCATCTACGAGTGCGGCCCCAACTTCAAGCTCCGAGCCATCACAGTCACACTCACAAGCAAAGTCAAAAGCATCGAAACAGCGCAGCAAATCATTAGATTCGTCTGAGGATGAAACAAAGGAGCTGATAGATATATGGGGAGCACGCTACGAAAAGCTAAGGAAGGCTTCCAACAAGGAAAAAACAAAGTTATGGAACAAGATATATGTCAATTTCCAAAAGCGATACAACAAAAGTGAGCGTACACTTCCCCAGGTGAAGAAAAGAGTTCAGAACCTTGAATACGAATACAAAAATGCAAAACAAAAATCTCAATCAACAGGAGAAGAAGGCATGAACTATATAAAAGAAAAATTTCCCTTCTTCAACCAAATGGATGTCATCATGGGACATCGGGATATAGCCGATGTACGCAATATGGAATTGTTTGATGGCTCTCCAAGTTCGCTTTCATAAACGTCTGACTCGTCCGGATCCACAACTCCTCATTGCGCCGAAACGACTGATAAGGAGTTAGAAGAAGTGGGTACCCCTGTTTCCTCGAAAGGAAAAGGGAAGAAAGTCGAGAAAGGAAAGAAGGGGAAAAAGAAAAAGATAGAGGACTCGGATGACGAAATGTTTTTTTAAAGTAATGGAGAAAGGAATGGAAGAGGACAACAAGTGATTCGAGAAATGCATGAAGGCATTTCAGGAAAGCCAGACCAAACAAATGGAACAAACAAATAACATTTTGACCGGGTTCCAGAGAATTTTCAAAGATCTTCTGTCAAAGAAAGATTAGGTGCACCTGCTGTAGATGCCTATATACATGTTCATGTTTCTAAAGAGTTTTTTTACTTTTTTAATAATCTATTCAATTATTTTTAAATGATATCACTTAAAATTATGATTCTATTGGTCGATTCAGGGTTGATTCAGACATTGGTTGATTCAGACATTAATTGTAACCTTGAGAACATATACTTTTATAAAGACTTTTTGTTCTTTTTCTAAAATAATCTACTAAATATCACTATGATTTTATATTATGTACTAGAGCCAGTGCAGATTATACATCACTATTAGTGCTATTATACAAAAATCATTGCTTTTTATCGTATTTAAAATGATTGTTGTCCAATATGGTGATTCTATTGAGTGATTTAAACATTAATTGTAACCTTCAAAACATAAACACACATTCTTTTCATTTTAATAAACCATATTTTTCCATAGAAAAAAAAATCAAGTGTCCTAAGTTGCCCTTTGAGAACTCTTTGCGGTAGAATTGTTTGCAAAAACCAAGAAACCCGTAGACATAAATCGATTTATTATAAGTAAGAAAGCACAATAATTAATCAAATATTTCATGGTTTCTGGAAACAACTCTGCTTTCAAAATATGAAAGAAATTTCTCATTTTTCTATTCATTGTATTAATCAATAAAGTTTAGTTTTGTTGTACTCATATGAACACTTATAAAAATTATAGATTATTCCAAACACATAATCATCATCATCGTCATTACTGCTGTCACTACTGTCGTCCAGAAAATCCCCTCTACAAATGTACTTTTTAACTGTTGCTCAATTTTTCCTCATAGTATACGCCAACGGGACTTTAGAGACCCAAAAGCATTTTCAACCACAGCTCGTAGAGAACTGAGGCGTTAATTGAACTTTCTTTGCTGCTGAGTTAGCTGCCTTCTCTCTGGATAGGGTTTTATAAGCCATGGCCTTAGCTTGTACGCAGTGTCTCCAAGTAAAAGTGGCCCAATATCCACTCCATTTATGTTTCTTTTTGGTAGTCCTAGAATTTGTTGATTCTCAGCCATTTCTGCAAACCCACTAAGTCTCAGTACTCTTGCATCATGTATACTCCCAGGATAACCAGCAGACACATGAATAAATTTAAGATTGCTGTCTACAATTCCTTGCAGATTTATGCTAAAGTGTTGTTTGCAATTGAAATAGTCTTCTTGGTTTACAGGAGGAGCATTGATCTCAGTGTGACTTCCATCCACTGCACCTGCTATTTGTGGTATCCCATTTTTATGTTCGAAGTCTTGTATATTTTTTTCCACCTCCTGTCTTGTTGTAGGAAACACAATAAATTGGTTCTTTCTGTGAACCAACGATTCTTCAAATCCTTTGCAAATTGTTTTTGCTGTTGATTTTCCATACCCAAATTGCAATCCGCATGTTCTGTAGCTATTTCCTGTGGCGAGACGCCATAAAGACAATTCCACTCATTCCTCCACGCTTACAGGCTGCCCCATTCTGGTAGCTTGCCTTTGTATATCTACTCTGACTAAATCACAAATGTATTCAAAGGTGGGTCGGGATATACGAAAATGGCCTTTCCATAGAACATCAAGATTTCTATTTGCTAGCATGGTTCTAAACCAGTGTTGTGGTCTAGGCCATGCCCAAGCTCTCCTTACAAGTATACGAGCCCGCCTTTGCTTTCCAAAATTCAGCATGTACATCATCATCATTTGTCTAAATTTGATTCTGCTTTGTAGGCTGTTCATCAACATTAGGAACATGGCCTCTTGTTGCCGTTTTGCCTCATTGTTGTTCAATAGCAACACAATAAAAGCAAGAAATGTTACGCAAAATAGCATGCGGTCCATTGTGTGGTCGAATGTTACGCAGAATCCGATACCTAAAAAATATTTGCCATGATTGACATGTCAAAGGTTCTAAGTAATTGTTCTATTTTTGTGTGTGAACGCCTTTTGTGCTTAAGTAAGTATCATGTTGCAAGTATATTACTTAATGACGTATGTACTTAGGGCTTACTTGACTTCTAGTGTGAACCCACCTACTGTGGTTGGCTCAAATCGTTTAAAGCTTTCCATGCATACACAGTAAATTGAAAAAGGTTTTTATCTATTTTACACATGCGCAGTGCATTTTTTGTCAAATTTTTTTTTTGCAAACGTCTAGAATGCATGATTCTGCATCTGAGTAGTAGAAAGTTTGTAGGTGTTTTGGAAAGTAACACCTCAAATGTGGCAAAAATATGCCATTTTTGGTCAAAATATGAAAAACGCATATATCCCATAATATTCAACGAAACTTTTTGAAACTCATACAGCTTATGAACATTTATCAGTACTCTGCATTTCTTGTATAAAATCTCCAATAAACTGAAAAGTCAGTTTCAAATGATTTTTTAATGCTAGAATCAGGGTTAAATCGAAAAAAATCATTGTGCATGCACAGAGGGAAAATGCAAATTTAAAACATCTGAGCATGACTTCTTGTCAACATCTACATGGTATATCAGTTTGGTTGAGATCGGTTCAGAAGAGCCAGGGAGAGACATGTCACATGATCTGAGTATTCAATTTTGGAAAGTGATGTTTCTTGGAAGTTAATTACAGAGTAGTTGTGGCCTTGCATGTAAAAAAAGTCTGTTTCGTTTTGTAAAAGAAATTAGCTTTTTAACTTTGTTCTCGATTTCTGACGTGAAACTTAAGAGGGTCATTACTTTCTAAATAATCCAAATTTTACAAAAATTCTAAAAAACCGTACAAAGTTGTACTATCACTGTGAAAATCGTTTGCAGATATTGAAAACTCACAGAGAAATAAGACTTTGAAAATCCCTGACTGGGGACCTTTAACCCTGTCATAGTAACTTTTGTGCATGCACAGTTATGGACCTTGTTTAACTTGCAAACTAAAGATCTTTGTGCACGTAATAAACCTTCCAAGTTTCATGTTAATCGATTTTGTATTAAGAAAGTTATGATTAAAATACTTTTTTTTAGATAATCTAGAAAATCAAGGTTTTAAGGGCTTAGTAAGTAACAATCTCAAAACAAGACCTTAATTTCTCTCGGGTTACATAACCTGGGGGCAAGGCCAATATGGACAAATCATACATAACAAGCCTCATGCCCTTAGCAACTGCAAAATCTCCGCCAGATCGGTAAAGATTATTTACCCATCTTTAGGGGGTCTAGCTAATCCAAAGGAACTACTCATTTGTAGCTATTAAACATGCTTTTTGTTATAATTTTGCCTGTAATAGTATTTTGGACAAGTGAGAAATGTGCTGACCCAAAATAAGAACTATAATTCGTGTGTATTGAGCGAATAAAGTTTTTTCAGCAGAACAGCAGGACCTCTTGTTTAACAAACATGTCATACTTGTCAATTGACACCATCTTCTGCCAAAAACCAGGCTTTCATTAATGCGATTTGATTCACTTTTCTCATATCGCACTTCTCTCATGGATCAGAACAAATTACAACAGAAAAAGACTCTCTTCAAAACAACGAAAAAATCGTAAACTCAAACAAAAATATATTTTAAACTCTCCTCCAAGTCGTTTAAATAGACTGAAGAGGATTGGTGAATTGACAGATGAATGACATCAACCCGCAGTCAACGCAGTGAATGAATTACAACATCAACCCGCAGTCAGCACAGGGAACGAATTACATCAACCCATAGCCAGTGCAGGGAATGAATTACATCAACCCGTAGTCAGCGCAGGGAATGAATTACAACATCAACCCGCAGTCAGCGCAGATTACCACAGCGTGCCTGATAATCAAGAGGCTAAAAGATATTACCGCCACGCAGCGTACTTCCACTTGAAGCTTGGGAGATTGAAAAAAAATGCTCTTCCTCTGCTTACCGACCATAGCATCAAAGGTTTGAATTAAGAGGTTAGACGTGGGCGTTTTGGAATTTGTGTTGTTGGGACATACAAAATGACAAGGACGAGGCCCGCCTACTAAACAAAGTGCGCCATCCAAACATTGGAACTAGTAGGCATTTATCGGGATGGCCTTGTAATGCATTTTTATAATGTGGATGGATAGGCATTGTCACTTTCAAGTAAGCTTCCAGAAGAACTATTCCATGGTCTAGTAGGTGGAATACATTACCCACATGAAGATGTGAAAATCTTACACAACGATATTAAAGCAGATAATGTTGTTCTTCAAGGAAGTTGGAAGGAGAGTGATTAAATCAGTGCCGTGCTAATTGTTAGTTCTGAAACGCTTACAAACTTCATTGGAATTCTAAGTTATGATGATAGTCATTAGTTATGTTCAAACCGGCTTAATCAACCACGTTAACCTAGAAAATAGTTGTTTAATTTCCTATTTGCTTAGTTCGTAAGTACTACATCCGTACCTCAGGGAACAGCCCTAAGGTTTGCGCGCAAAGTTTCCGCAACGCCCTAAGCATAGCTCATGTTAACTATCCCACGTTAGAATAGAACTTTCCATTAGGAAATTATTCAATGTTACGTAAATGCATCCTAATCACGTTCTACTAGCTATAAATCTAAGTCGCTATAGAGTGCAAATCAGTTATTGTGTGGACGCTATCCCACAAGAATTTCTGGGCATTTTGGCCAACGCTAACGTTTCTATCCACATTTTGCTCAATTGTATTGTATATGTTCTGTCAATTGCAACTTGGTGCAAGCTTAAACCAAAGTAAGTGATTTCTTCTTATTACTTAAATCACAGTCAGAAGTAGTATAGTTTAGTTTGTTGATATAAATGTTGTTATTGATTCAAGTTATTTAGTTATTACAATAATCTGTTAATTATCGTCGCTCAGCACTGAGTTGACCTCAAGCTGAAGATTAATTGATTTGAGTCAGTAATTGAACAGTATAAGTTATCATGTAAATATTCTATATTCTATGCCATTATATTTATCCACGTTATCCATGTTTAGTAAGCTAGAATGTATTATAATCCATGTTTCAGTTTGAACCTACAATTCTACAATTCTATCACATCTACATCTACAATTCTACATCACCTACCTCTACGGCTCACCTATCGAACTGTGACATTGAACGTTTTGTCATTAAAGTTAGTTATTTCAACCAATCTGTGTAGTTCGAATTGTTCTACTTGCACCACCACGCTACCCCTGTGATTGTTGAGATTGAGTATTTGCAACCTCTAGAGTCTTAGCAATTACACTAATAGATTTGGGGAAGGCCAGGGATGTTTACAATCCAAAAGTGTATGCAAATCCTGCAGACCTTAAACTTTATCAGCATCTGGCTCCTGAGTTGGGAATGCAAGGAGGAAAGCAAACCAGAGTCAGACATTTTGCTAAAGAATAAGATGGCACTAAAATACGAAAATGTTGGAGACAATCTGATCTGATCTGATCTGATCTGATCTGATCTGATCTGATCTGATCTGATCTGATCTGATCTGATCTGATCTGATCTGATCTGATCTGATCTGATCTGATCTGATCTGATCTGATCTGATCTGATCTGATCTGATCTGATCTGATCTGATCTGATCTGATCTGATCTGATCTGATCTGATCTGATCTGATCTGATCTGATCTGATCTGATCTGATCTGATCTGATCTGATCTGATCTGATCTGATCTGATCTGATCTGATCTGATCTGATCTGATCTGATCTGATCTGATCTGATCTGATCTGATCTGATCTGATCTGATCTGATCTGATCTGATCTGATCTGATCTGATCTGATCTGATCTGATCTGATCTGATCTGATCTGATCTGATCTGATCTGATCTGATCTGATCTGATCTGATCTGATCTGATCTGATCTGATCTGATCTGATCTGATCTGATCTGATCTGATCTGATCTGATCTGATCTAATCTAATCTAATCTAATCTAATCTATAGAGCCTGTACCCGGCTCAATAACGTTTCTAGACCTTCTACCTTTGATATCCTTAAACAACTGAAGTAGATACAAACATTAGTAATCTCCTATGTAAATTAGAGCAAAGCAACACCTGAATGTCAATTTAATACTATCTTGTTGTCGACACACTTCCTGTAGTAAACAGTGACGTGTCTTTTCTCACTTCCTGTAGCAGGACATTCATCAATAAATTAGTAGTAACTATGACTTGCTGTTTGAATATATTTTCATATCAACAGTGTTGAGGCTTATCCTCAACAATATTTAAGTTGATATTTTATTTACGTTCTGTCCTGTGTCCCGTATCCGTAATCCTTTGTTAAGTGTGCTTATGTATCCCGTGTTACCGTGCGAGTTGTGTGTGAGCCTCGTGGTGTTTGTGCCGTTTGTGTCGTGGGTTGTCAATTTGGTAAGTTTCGTGCTTTCTTGTACTTGTTTGCTTGTGTCTTTGTGTACTTTGTATTTGTGTAACGTGGTTTATGTGTTTCTTAGGTTTTCACCGGGTTTACGAGTTAAATAAACAGCATAAATTTCCACCCGCGTTGGATTCATGACTCCCACCACGGACAAACGCTCGTGATGTAGAACTTCTACATAACATTAGTGAAAACCAAATTTGGCTCATCTGTGAAGAATGGAAGACGGTGTTCTCATTGAAAGGATTCGTAATCTTGACCTTTCCCGTAGAGGATTTCTCTCAACTATCACAAGAGCGTGCAACGAAGTAGAAAGAAGTATTGTTAATTATGCAAATATCGCCGAGGTCAACAAATTACAAGGACAACTTGACAATGCCTGGAATCAGTATCAAAACTGCTGTAGACAATACTTTATGCTATTGGACGAGAACTGTGAGAAGTGCTACGAAGTAAGTTCACAATATCAGTTACAAGAAACGAGAAAATTACCTTATGATCAGAAAATCAAATATTTCACGGAGAGTGCTACGTCACACCTGAACGCCCAAGTGTTACAACAGCAACAAAGAGCCGAAGATAAACGTCGAGCTATGGAGATCGAAATGAAAAAAAAAACGAGATAGAAATCAAGCAAAGGGAACTCAAATTGGAATTAACGCTTCTAGAGTATGAAAGTCAACTAGTCCAGAGCGAAGTTGGATTTACCACCCCCGAGACAAGTGTTTGTGAACCACAAGGAACTAGCGTGACTCACGCAATAGTCACGAGTATCAACCCGCCCCCGTCGCGGGAAATACCCCCAGTGCTCGGTGGGTATCAACCACCCTTGTCTAGTTTCTCACGTCCCCCAGCGCAGCCCTACATGTCATCGACGCCCAAGACCACAGTCTTGCCGCCCACCGAGGATTATCGTTTTACAGGTCAAGTGAGAGTACCCGTGAACTCCCTTGACAATGAGCTGTTTCGTGTGTCATCTCAACTTCCAGTGTCAACAACGGTGACGAGTGTTACGTCACCAACTGCGTTTGCTTCAGATGTTACTTCAAGTGTTTGGAACAGTGCAGCTCAACTTCCAGTGTCAACTCAAAGTGGAAAATTCAGCTTCAACGCATTTTCACCTCCAACGTCCGTTGTGTCAAGTGTTAATCAACTACCCATGTTTGGATCTCATAACCCGCCTGGTCCGTCGTCTTTGATGTCAGTGCTAACGCCCATACCTGCTCACCGAGAATTTCCAACGAGTGAAAGCAGTGTCCCAGCTCCCGTACAACGCCCATCTTGTGTTCCAGATTCACGTCAAAGCAATTTATCAGGACTGTTACCTCCCAACTATTATGGGGGAGCAATGACGACAGATACGATCGCGCCCAAAATACATCCAGCGCACGTGCAAATTACGAATAGTAACATGCCACCCATTAATGATGAGAGTATTCTTAAAACTATCGCATCGGCCATAGCAAACATCAGCGTTACCCAAGACCTACCAAAGATTCAAGTCCAGAAGTTCAATGGGTCCCCCGAGAAATTTCCGACGTTTCGCCAGCGATTCCGTCAAATGGTTGAATCGCGACCGCTCGAGGATTCCGTGAAGATGACGCTGCTACTACAATTTCTCGTAGGGCCGGCACTAAAGGCCGTACAATGCTACGAAGCCCTGCCTGGAGGACTAACGAGTGCGTTAAAAACTCTTGAAGATCGCTTTGGTCGTGCCTCCCAAGTAGTCCGCGCGTGCGTCGACGCCCTTGTAAAGGGCCCTGTGATACAAAATAACGACAGACAAGGGCTACAACAGCTAGCTGATGACGCCCAAATAACTTACGACACCCTAAAGAGTCTAGGATATATCGGGGAAATGAACACTGGATACCCTGGAACGAATTGCACGTCTACCTAAGTGGGCCCAGACCAAATTTGTCGAGACTGTTTACAAGAGACGAAGGAATCAAGAGATGCCGTCTTTCAAGGACGTCGTTGATTTCTTGAAGGAGCATGCGGAAGTAATGAATCACCCTTTCTTCTCAAAGCCACAGAGTGAAGCAGCATCCAAGAGCTCTCACCCTAGCCTTAACACCCGAGCTTCTCAGAGTGCTAGAGATAAGCCTACCAGCATCAAGGTGACAATGCTAGCTACTACCTCTAAGACTGATGAACAATGTTATATGTGCAACAAACAGCACCGCTTGTACCGCTGTGAGTTGTTCAAGTCTAAGTCTCCAAAGGAAAGAAATGAATTTTTAACTGCTTAAGTTCTACGGAACATAGTTACAAGAACTGTAAGTGCTCAACGCGGTGTCAAGTGTCAGGATGCGGCAAATCACATCATTCTATGTTGCACTTTACAGACTCTAGTGCTACACAACCAAACACTAGTCAACGTGACAGTAACAAGGACGTCAAAGACAGCGTCACTTCTCAACCAACCACCAGTACAAGTCGATCAAGCTGCTCAATGACTGCCAACAACCCAGATGTTATGCTGCAAGTTCTGCCAGTAAAGATTCTCAATGATAAATCAGATGTTATCACTACCTACTGCTTAATCGACTCTGGCTCGATGTCACGCTAATTGACCCGTCATTTTGCCAAAGCGCTCAGCCTAAAGGGGATCCCTGGTAACGTTGTTCTCAGTACCGTGAGCAACAGTGATGTGAATAACCAAGTTGGCAATGAAGGTTAGCTTTCAACTGGCCTGTCTCAGCGAGGAAGAAGACAGCGTAGTAAACGTCGAAACAGCTTGGACGATGAAGGAGTTTGCCATACTCTTCAAGCAAAAGAGAATAGCAGACCGTATTGATCAATGGCCATATCTGAAAGAAGTACCCTTTCCTGACGTCGAAAGAAAAAATATATCAATACTACTCGGAACTAATGTGAGTCAAGCTTCCATACCCATGGAAGTTAGAAGAGGACATCCAAACGAACCAATTGCAATCAAGTGTTGTCTTGGCTGGAATATTCCTGGCGGTTCCAATGACCATGAATCTGTCAAGCAATATTCGAATACAATTTTTGTCGCTAGTGAAAACATGAAACTGAGTCATAAACTTGAGGAATTTTGGAGAATTGAGACATATGGTACCGAAAACAGCCCGAAGGCCAAGACCTTGTTTATCGAAGATCAACACGCACTGAAGACCATCAACCTAACAACCACAAAGAAAGGGGACACTACCAGATGTGGTTCCTGTGGAAGGAAGGTGAATCATCCCTGCCTTACAACCGAGCCCTTGCAGAAGCACGTCTTTAACATTTGAAGAAGCGTTTCCAACGAGATTCAGACCTGGAGTCAAAGTACAGAGGACTATTTGGCAAAGGGATACTCAAGTAAACTGTCTGCTGAAGAAGCTTTTGCAAAAAGTGACGCCACGTGGTACCTTTCACACCACCCCGTACTGAACCAGAACAAGCCCGACAAAGTGAGGATTGTTTTTGACGCCGCTGCGAAGTTTGCAGGAAAGTCTTTAAATGATTGCCTCCTTCAAGTACCAAGCCTAATTAATGATCTCTCTGGAGTGTTGATACGTTTCCGTCAACACGAAGCTGCATTCACAGCAGACATCGAAGCTGTGTTCAATCAGGTTGGAGTTACACCATCTGATATAGATGCATTGAAGTTTCTTTGGTGGTCAGGAGATATAGAAGAGCCGCCTGAAGAGTATAAAATGATTGTACACCTCTTTGGAGGAAAATCATCACCGTGTTGCGCTAATAAAGCCCTGCAGATCACCGCAGAAACTGGTAGAGAAAGAAACAAACCCGTAGTAATTGAGAGTGTGTATCGAAATTTTTATGTTGATGACGTATTGAAGTTTACTGCAACGACAGAAGAAGCCGTAGAAGTTGCTACTGGTCTTGTAAGTCTGCCGAAGGAAGGAGGTTTCCGCCTGACGAAGTTCACATGTAACAGACGAGAAATCCTTTCAGCTCTTCCCCCACAAGACAGAGCTAAGCCAAGCTTAAATCTAGACCTAGACCAGCTTCCCGTGGAACGTGCCCTGGGCATCTGGTGGGACGCCGACTCTGACGTATTTCAGTTCAAAGTCATTTATACAAAAAAATCAAATACAAGAGAGAAGTTCTGATTGTTGTGAGTTCCCTTTTTGATCCGCTGGGATTTTTTGGCGCCCTTAGTGCTTCCAGTAAAGATCCTCTTACAAGATTTGTGGAGAGAAGGCTTCTCTTGGCATCAGCAAATACCGGAATCATACCACTCATCCTGGCGCACGTGGGTACAATCCCTACCGCACATCATTACCATCCACATCCCAAGATGCTACAAAGACGCCCAACCTGGAACAATTGCGACTTTGAAATTGCACAACTTTGCTGATGCGTCGAGACGTGGTTATGCAGCTGTGTCCTACCTTAGAATGTTCGACCAAGATGGAAAAATACATTGTGTCTTCGTAATGGGAAAGGCTCGCAACACTCCAATTAAAGAACTGTCAATACCTCGATTAGAATTGCAAGCAGCTGTGCAAGCAACCCGGCTGAGCAAGACGATACTCTTTGAGCTAGAAGAGCCTGTGAAAGACGTCCGCTTTTGGTCCAACTCGATGACTGTGTTGCAAAATATCATAAACAGTACGCGTCGCTTCAACCCGTTTGTATCAAACCGCTTAACTGAAATACTGGAAACATCCTCTAAAGACCAATGGCATTTTGTACCCGGTACTCTCAACCCGGCCGACGAAGGAACGAGAGGAATGGACACCCAATCTTTCTCTACAAAATCCCGCTGGTTGACTGGGCCGTCGTTTCTCTGGATGCCTGAAGACCAGTGGCCATCCTGTAAAGTCGATGACCTATCCGATGGTGAACTACCTGAAGTGATAAAGGATTGTAACGCCACTTTAACTGCTGAGTCTCACATTGAAGTCTTACTGCGACGACATTCATCCTGGCCATGCCTACTCAGAGTAGTGTCGTACGCAATGCGATTCATCAAGCGTACGAGAAGTCAGTGCTTTAATGAAGAAATGACTGCCCTGATAAAAGGACAGCCAGTTAAAGCTACCAGTAAGATAGCTGCTCTTAACCCAACCTTGGTAGGAGGCGTTATCCGTGTCGGAGGAAGGATCCACAAGGCACCAATACCATATGAAGCTGCTCATCCCGTCATTATTCCAAGGGAGCACCCATTTGCCAGCTTACTGGTGCTGCATTATCACAGAATACTTGGTCACGGGGGAGGAGAGCATGTTCTTGCCGCCATACGACAGAAATATTGGATCTTAGGCGCTCGATTACTTGTTCGCAAACTGGTCCGTCAGTGTGTAACCTGTCGCAGACGCGAAGGTCCTGTCATGCAGCAGATGATGGCAGACTTGCCTAAGGAGCGATTAGTACCATACCAGCCACCATTTACGTACACAGGTGTAGACGTCTTCGGTCCTTTCCACGTGAAACGTTCTCGAAGTACAATCAAGAACTACAGATGTATGTTCGTATGTTTTAACAGCCGCTCAGTCCATATTGAAGATGTGAGCTCACTGGAATCCGACACCTTCATTCAAACCCTGCACAGATTCATGGCGGTGTGTGGTCGACCGAAAGAAATCTGGTCGGACAATGGCACAAATTTCTGTGGTGCGGAAAGGGAGCTACGTCGTTCCATCCGAGAGCTTGATGAAAGGGCCATAAAGGCAGATTTACATTCCTGCGAAGTAGAGTGGTACAGCTGCCCTATTCCTAAATGAAGATTTCAGCCTCCCGGAGCGAGTCATATGTCTGGAGTCTGGGAACGTCTTATTCGAAGCGTTCGTAAGGCCATGAAAGCAGTCATGGGCGACCCTCAAGCTCTGATTGGGCATGAAACACTGCGTACAGTGTTTGCAGAAGTGACATCGATACTGAACAGCCGGCCGATATACCTAAGTAGTGATGACCCAGCCGATCTAGATGTGCTGACTCCAAATCACCTGCTCTTTCATAGACGTAACATTGCTGTTCCACATGGAGGGTTTGAACCAGATTACCTATACTTCCGCAAACAATGGAAACACGCCCAATTCTTGGCAAGTTGTTTCTGGTCAAGGTGGATCCGAGAGTACCTGCCATTGCTCCTGGCTAGACAGAAATAGGTTACACCAAGAAGAAATCTTAAGGAGGGTGACAGGGTTCAGAATGTGGACAACACTCTATCGATATCAAAATGGCTGCTTGGTCGCGTACTCAAGACACTACCGGGAAAAGATGGCTACGTGAGAGCTGCGCAAGTGAAGACTCAACCCTGTGCAGACCCATCTCCAAGCTCTGCCTCTTAGAAGAGTCCCGTTAATTATGTTAAAGGAAACAAGAACTGTAGCACATGCTATGATGCCTTTATAGAGGAACATGTATCTGATATGACGAACACTTTACGTTTATATTGTTGTTAAAGTTAAAGTTAGAATATGGAGCTAGTCCAGCCTGGCCCCCCAGGATGTTGAGGCTTATCCTCAACAATATTTAAGTTGATATTTTATTTCCGTTCTGTCCTGTGTCCCGTATCCGTAATCCTTTGTTAAGTGTGCTTATGTATCCCATGTTACCGTGCGAGTTGTGTGTGAGCCTCGTGGTGTTTGTGCCGTTTGTGTCGTGGGTTGTCAATTTGGTAAGTTTTGTGCTTTCTTGTACTTGTTTGCTTGTGTCTTTGTGTACTTTGTATTTGTGTAACGTGGTTTATGTGTTTCTTAGGTTTTCACCGGGTTTACGAGTTAAATAAACAGCATAAATTTCCACCCGCGTTGGATTCATGACTCCCACCACGGACAAACGCTCGTGATGTAGAACTTCTACATAACAAACAGATTTTTTATGTATCTGTATTCAAATTTTGCAACATTTATATCTATTAAAAAAGATTGACAAAAATAAAACTCAGTAAAGTGACTTTGAAATCCATCCCCCTAGCTCAAATGACAACAAACAGCTCGTAATTGACATTTGAGCTGACTGATCTAGTCACTAGATATCAGTCATTCATCTTGTGTGCTTATGCGGCACAGCTGATCACAACTGGATTTGAAACAACTATCAAACTCACGACGACAGTCTTTGTTCGTTGTAAAAACTGTCACAGGATTTTTAAAACGACTCAGCCACTAAAAAAAAAGACCAAGAAAAATGCCACATTTCTATTGATTTTTGGGGTGGCAATTTCATTGAAGACGGAGCTCCCATACAGACGCCACGTGCAGCAGCATTGCTTGACATTCAAAATAGTGGCTACAAGAAATGGTATGTCACCACGGTCGAGAGAATTCAGGGAACACTGTATCCACAAGCAAAAGGTTGGTACTGTGAGTGTAATTAGAGCAAGCAGTTTTAATTTGCCTGTGTTTAAGACAAATAGCCACAAAGCGGCTAGATTATCTAATAACACTGCCTAAAGTGATAGCAATCACTTGATTGTCAATTTAAAGTGAGTGATTTTCATTGCTTTCGCATATAATTTGTATAAGGGTTTTGTCAAAACAGGTTTACAACGGTACTGCCGATCTGGCTAGTATTAACTTTATAGGTATTGCTTAACACAAATCAGAACAATTCTGTTTACTTTGAAACTTTTATTTATCAGCTGGTTGGCAACATGTCGAAGATCTTAGACTTCCAAAGATTTACTTCCATCATATGCTGGCAAAGATTGGCGAAGAATTGCTCTACCGTGTGCATGATAGTAGGCACTACCGTCAATTACTGTTTCATGAACGCTACTCATACAAGATTTTCAATATGGATGTCTTCCAGAAAATTCAGGAACTCGTTTTGTTGACAATTCTAACAAATCGCGCCGGACCACAATATCGGAATGTGTTATTTCCCACAGTGAATTAAGGGCAACTTGTGAAGTCGAGTTGATATGGTACCCCAACATATATAAGATTTCTCCACATGGCAAGCTAACCATCCGTTTTTTAGTCGTGCCAGGCCTTTAGGCCGCGCACGACTTTAAAAATGAGTTTTCGTCTATCATCTACATCGCAAACCTGCATATTACCCAGAAGTTGTTCGGGCTCGGGCTAACCTTCGAAGGTTCGTCATGTTGGACAAGGATGTGGAAGGTCATTGTACCATGTTTTCAGTATCCTTGAAATGCTCACTTTACTTACATATGCATACGCCGTTCGCGGTAGGCCCACAGCAAATTACAACCGTAAGCATGTTTCGGCCGGGTCCGTGCGCGAACGCCAAGTCAAAGCCTTAAAATCCATGAAAGCCTTGAAATCTGTGAAAGCCTTAACTACTTTGAAAGCCTGTGAGCTGTCCATGAAAACCTAATATCTAATATCCAACAATACTACTTACTTTTATGAAAGCTACATTCCGTAATCATTTTCATTCCAAAACTGATGTAAGGCACAAATCATGTTGTACAAGAAAGATGCCATGTTTGATTTCTCGACTCCACAAACCCAGGAAAACACTAACCAATTAAAGGTTTGCTTAAATACTAGTAATTTTTTGATTTTATTTTGTGTAAAGAATTATATTCTATGCTCAGTAATTGTTTATCATATATGCACTTGTTGGTGTCGTTATTTCTTGACACCAGAAGGAATAGTCCAGTTTCCATTTGCTGGAGTCCGCTGAGCTACTTAACAAAAGGCACATTTACGCAGGGTTAGTCTCCTTTTCAAGAAAGACCCATGGGATTAAAATCGATTTCTGTATTGTTCTTAGTCAAAATGTTTTGCTTTTCTCGCTGGTATTTTTGAATAATTTACCTTGATTCGAGGCTAACCCTGCGCCAATGCGTCTGTTGTCTTATTTTACAGCGGTATGAACAAACTCGAAAAAGGTCTATTAAGCTTACTGTGAAGACACATGTAAAAAAACATTAAGTCCACTCAGTTTTCTGTTATGATTTATCAACTTTAACAGCACTCATTAATCGAATGATGGTCATATTGGTCATGACTAATTTAATTAATACTGATATATAGGTTGTTATTTGCTAGTATTGTTGTAATTAATCTTGCCTCGTGGTAAATAAAAACACTATTTTTCTAGAACAAATTATTCAATATTTATAAGCTTATCAAGAATACATATAGGCTCTCAGTAAGCCCCCTTCACCTTGTTGTGTTACACAATTCTTTTCACTTTATCCTTGAACAATAATAGTTCCCTTGCTGCACATTGGAATGCAGCTCAATTTGGAAGGCAAAGCAAAAGAATATGTCCTATTGGCTGGAAAATATTGTTTTTACCCTCCAAAATGTATTCATTCATACGTGCTGCAAAGGGTGTATTTTTTAAGGATAAAGTGAAAAGATTTGTGTGATACAACAAGGGAGCTCATTGTGTGACATCATGTTCTATGTATTTTTCCAATGTAAAGCACTAGTCAAAGTAAACCCCCACCCCAACCCAGGACAGGGTAGTGGAAATGTGAGGCTTAGGATCAAATGTGACATGCTATGATGCCTCAGGGGGTGGGGACAAAGTGAAGATTAGATTGGGTGGGGTAACAGTTGAGAAAAATGCTAAAAATGACAACCATTTGACAATTCATATGGTGGGGGGGGGGGGTTGATGCTCATTCTTGCGCCATTATGTTGGGCATTTACCAACATTTGCACAACCCGTCTTTCAAATGTACCACTAATCCCCACCCAGTTGGGTGAGTGGTGGTGGGGGATGCAGGGGGAGGGGGGGTGGTTTGCTCTGACTAGTACATAATATCCAACATGGGACATTACTCAAATTATATAGTGTACTCTCATTAGTACATAACTAATAGCTTTTGTTACAAACAGAATACAGTGAGGGTACTTATCAATTGTTTTCTTTTGTTTTGATTGAACAATTAGGCATTGACTATTAGATTTTGTTTCACAGGTTAAGTGCCCTCACTCTAACACGGTAGCAGGGTATTAAAACGATAATTAGGTTTAGTATAGTCCAAGCTATACTGGGGATATACATGTTGTTTCAGTTTGTTTTCTACTGTATTTTCCTTTCTCGATCCTTTCAGACTCATTTCAAAATGGCCGCTTAAAAAGAGTCTAGTACCCATCCTTGATCCCATCCTCCCGTTCTCTTCTCCATGCTCTGTTTCGCTTGTCTAGTTCTGCCCCAAAATGTTTACTCCAATCTGGCACGACTCACCCTTGATACAAGGGTCTAGTTTGTTTCAAAAAAGTAATTTCTCAGTATTAAAAAATATCGTATCGTACCAATCACTCTTTGTAAAAAGGCTGCGCAAGCATGATCACGCGTTTCAAAATCTACTTCAGAAATGTAAAATTCATGTTGTACCACGAGATTATGCTTTAGCAATTTTTTAAAGAACACTTGGAGGGAAATAAAAATTATTCCCGACTTAGTGCTAAAAGATAAATGGATTGCAGGATTCTAATATTGAAATAGAATATTATACAACTGAATTGATGAATAGAACATAGACTACTGAAATAGAACATTGTACAAACTCCGATTGTATACTGATTTGTTAGCATGAAACTGTTCTTTTAATAACTAATACAATTGGCTGATGGTCCCCTCCCATTCCTTTTGAAAAAAAGATAAAAGAAATGAGATATTATTCTGATTAATGTCGGAAGGGTATCATCAGGTGCCACCTGACTCATTGATAGAGTATTGGCCAAAGCGTACGGACGTGGAAAAGCACTTGCTCCTAAATCAAAAGCAATTTACCATCAGGTGCTTTCCAAAGCATTTGATGGTATATTATATTTATATTTAGCCATATATGATTATAAGTTCTTTACTCGTTTACTTTAATTATGAATTTACCATTCTCTCTCTTGTCCCATAGTATTTACTTATTCACACTCATGTAACTTACTATAGTAAGGTCCTTCTCTTTTCCTACATATATAACACAACCAAAATATATAAAACTAAGGCCATACTGCTCAATATTCAATTTTATTTCATGGAGGCAGCCAACTCGAAAGTTTAAACTAATTTGGCTGCCACACACATTTCATTCACTCATACAGCATTATTTATACCATTATAATCAATATTCTATTTATTTAAAAAAAACCTAGCTTGTAAATAGTATTTATTGTATATATATATGTGTAAAAAATGAAAAGTTAAAGTGTAAAAGTGTTGCCAGCATTTTGTGTTCAGTGTTCAACAATGACTAATACTATTTCCCATTGAAGTCTTTTTGGTCTTTCTTTTTGGAATTTTTTTAATGTTTTATTTTGTTTTTTTCGATTACTTTTGTTTTGATTTGTTCTTTCGCCTTCCTTAGAATATTTTTTTTGGTTTCTTTGATATTTGAATTTTTCTTTTTTCACATTTTTAAATTTTCTGTTTCGACTTGTATTTGGTTTGTTATAAACTGTGGTTAACCAATTCCAGCATCAATTCTCTTCTAACAATTGGCATATCTGGAATTTTATTGGATAAAATTTGGATTTGGAGTTTTCCAAACTTGGATTTTTCACTAAAAACAAATTTGGGAAATTGAAATTCCAGGTATGGAAAGTTTACAATTCCCACAACTGGTTTTCCAAATTTCCATATATGGAATCCTAAAAATCCAAACCAGGATTCATATGATTTCAATAGGGGGAAATCAGGAAAGCCAACCTTGGATAAATGTATTACCCATATATTTAAAACAGAAAACCTGATTTTGGAAAAATGTAATACCCACATATGGAAAGCTGTTTTTCCAACTCTGGATAAAGAGGATAACCTAATATGGAGACCAGAAAAGCCAACTTTGGATAAATGTATCATCCATATATGGAAAACAGAAAACCTGATTTTGGATAAATGCAATACCCACACATGGAAAGCTGTTTTTCCAACTCTGGATAAAGAGGATACCCTAATATGGAGACCAGAAGAGCCAATGTTGGATACATTCAAACCCCATATATGGAAAGCTAGTAAGCCAACATTAGATAAGTGCAAAAACCTTATTTGGAAACAAGAAAACCCAACAACACACCCCTACTGAGTAAAACCATCCTTGGGCATCTGAAAAAAACAAGAATTCAAAATAAATTGTTGCGTCCCAAGAGGGAGCTAAGTTTTAACCATTCTGTAACTTGAGTCCATGTTTAAGATTTATTTACAACTTCAATACAACTTCACTTTGGACTACTTCAAGCGAGTACAGATTTGTTGGTAAAAACTGTGGTAAATTAAACGATTAAAGAAAACGAATTACAATACGATAAAACTAAAGAAGAAAATGAGGAATGACTTACGTCCTTGCGGATAGAAATTCTGTTTGAGGTAGAGAAAGGTGAGTAACTTTACAAACACAAACTTAAATGACGTTCCTCTTACGTCGAACACGTTGAACTCTCCGTCGTCCCTGGGGCGACTGGAAGTGTAAATGAAACGAACGGAAATGAACAGTTCAATTCTATACTAGATAGTTATTTTAAACGTCACATAAATAATAAATATTTTTTTATTGAAAAAGGTAACTTGGATTTACAAAATAGCCATATAAAGGTCAGCTAGGAAGCCAAACTAGGTACAGTTAGAAACACTAAGCCAACAACATGTATGGAAATAATGTTTAATTAACTAGTTAATGTCTAATATCAACAGTAAAACATAGATGTTAAGCAATCGTTGGATGAAGCCAAGTATGATATGAAGAATTATGAAATTAGGCGAATAACAGCCCCCAAGGTCTGCATAATTCTTCATATGATATCATATTCTTCGTGTGTATTTTGAATGAATAATAAACAAGTTTATCTTTAGGTCTGAACAACTGAACATCAGTGATAGGGGAATTCCTCCACTGATGACCACCTTCTTATCTCTAAGGAGAGTTGATTAGCTATGGCATTAATGTCACAGTCAGTGAACAGGATGTATATTGTAAGTGTGTCATATCTATGAGAATTTTGAAATGTGATTGTACGTATGAACTTTATTCAGTTTTTTTTTCGCTATAACAATCTACACTTTAAGTTTATTCTCTGACCTCTAAATTAATTCAATTATCTTAATAAATATTTTATGTTAACTAATAGGTTAGCTCTGCTTTTTAGTTGACATTCACCATTATAAGTCCGTTTTATTTTTTTTAATATATATTTTAGTTGTAAAAAAAATGTGTGAATAAACGATTATTTATTTATTGTGGGTTAATTTGTCCTTATTCCTGAGAAGTTTTAGGCCAAGTGACTTCGCTTCCTGTTTAACAGACATACATACATTTTATTTCTTAAACCATCGGGAAATTTTACATGGCAGTACATAGTTTTATAAATAACTGTACTTACTAATTGTTATATATATAACATTCTTTTATATATATATATATATACAAGATTAAAATTATTTATGGAAGGAATATGAACCAAAAAATGTATTGATGATAATAACATTAAACAATAAATATAAAGATTTCTTCCATTAGCGTACGGGTTCGTAAATGTTAGTGGTAACATCTACGATTTATACTAGGAAAGAATGATATATTGCTGGCTTCTGATTAGGTTTTGCTAGATTAGATTAAATATTTCTTAGGATTGGTTTTAAAACTGTTTATAGTTGGTTTCAATTTGAGTTCATTGGGTAAAGTGTTCCAAAGTTTAGGACCCTGACTAACAATGGTGAACTTTTTTATATTTGTTCTGCATTGATGAGTTCTGTAATCATTTGCATGTCTAGTAAAATACGAATGAATTTCTGAATTTGTTTGAAACAAGTCTTGAAAGTTTTTGGGAATTAGCTTATTGTGGACAGAGAACATAAACAAACCAGTTTGGAGGGTGTGAATATTCTCCAAATTTAATACATTATTTTCGTGGAACAAGAAGAGAAGAGATAATGTGATGTCAGCAATAGTTTCTTTTCTTAGCCACACTAGCACTATAGCTGTTGATGACATTTCAGTGAGATCTGTAAAAAAACAGTTCAATTACTAGCTAGCTAGGACACAACTTACAAGACATTGCATTTTTTATCTCTAAATTTTTTGTTAGTAAATCATTGGAATGTTCCTCCAAACACTGTCATTGCTCTAACATATGGTTTTAGAGAATACCATCACTATACCTGTAAAATGTATGTTATGGTATTCATGTGTAAATACTGGTGATACATTTTCACAATCATTTCCCCCTTAATATTATACCTTTATTAAAGTACGAAGCATAGTTTTCCATTTTCTTCCCTGCCTCAGAGGATGATGAAACACTTGACGAGTCACTTCCATCAGTGGTCCATTTGTCTTTTACTATACACTCCTTCTTCTTTCCTGCATGTGTCTCCTCACTATTTCTCCAATAGCTCTCTTTTTAAGGCCTGCATTTGGAAATGTGCATTCTTCATCTTTGCTTAATTTTTCAACAAAGTTTCTCAATTCAGCAGTAGTAGCTGTATTATTCCTGTACCATGGAATAGCTTCTGTTTCTGGCCATTTCTCCTTTATTTGGTTGAGAATACGTTTCTTTCTGAAAAATACCAAAACAATTGATTCAGCTATAATGCATGTATTTCAAAAATGTAATACATTTGTTTCTTACTTTGTATTATAAAGACTCCTATCTGAGCTAGTCAAACTGTCTTTCTCTTTGTTGGTTACCACTCTATCTAGCTGTGAAAAGTCCACCAGTGTTTCCAGTTTGTTTGTTTTTTTTTGTCTCATCAGAACCGTCAGAAGTTTGATTTCCTGCAATTAATATGTATGAAGACAGTGTAGCTTAACTATAATAGGTTAATGCATCCGAATGAGACAACTGATATGCGGCTCTTAAAAAGCAATTGGTACTTTGTTATCATACATTTAAGCTTCATAACTTCTGCTTTGAACTTGGCTTTTCGGCCTATAGTTAAAATCCCAAGTTCTTTCAAAGACTCTTCTATGATAACTGTGTCAGTTAGTAGAGTTTTTCCATCAACCTCCTGTTCAATGAACTTTTCTGCAGTTTGGAGGTCAAAGAGTTTTTCAACACAGTCTGATACATCTTTACAACTCCACTCTACAACTAGGAAATATAGGTCATCTATAAGAATAAGCTTTTTTTCACTGTTCTTCAATAATCTCATGGCTGAAATAATTATAAGTAATACCATGACCCTGAGGGATATTAGTGATTAAATGTCCCTGAAGCCGAGGGAGGTTTAGTGGAAGTCCCGAGGCCGTAGTCGAAGTCCGAAGGTCGAAATCCTGAAGAAGTCATGGTATGACTTTGTAATACCATGATCTCCGAGGAAAATAAACGAAAATATACTTCGCTGTTTGTTCATCAAAAAATTGAACATATTATACAATTATTTTACCAATTGTGAGTAACCCTGTTCTCTGGGGACTTTTGAAAATAGATTTCTTTGTTATATACTTACAACGAACAAGTATTTATAGGCTGTTCATCAATTCGAAAGCTAAATTGTTTTTCATAATGCTTTCTTTGCTCCATTATGCATATGCGCAAAGGTAGAATGAATAGATCCAACATGCGTAAGAGTGTGCAGTGGTAAGAGGTATCGGTGCGTTATGATGTTACAGAGTTTCGGAACAGCCTGCACTTTTGTTCCGATTGTCCAGATGATTGTCATATGAGGGACTAAATTTCCCTCATACATCATTAATGAGGAAAATTTAGTTCTAAATTTCCCTCATTAATGATGTATGAGGGAAATTTAGTTTTAAATCTACCTCATTTCTATTCAGGTAGAAGGGATGTGATCACAACTAGGTACAGTTGGTTACAGCTATGGACCATTGGTCCATATGGATGTACAATCTCAGGACATTTCATGGGAGCTTACATGAAATACTAACCTTACAGCAGTTATTTTGGCAGGAAACCTTGATTCATGGACATTACGTTTCGGAGGAAAAAAAAAACAATTGAATTGTTTTATGTACAATAAAGGCAAGTTATTGCAAAAAGTCAGTTGTCTAAAAACAAGTTCACATTATAAAATACTCAGTGTCAAGCCCTTATTTTAAGTATTAAAATACTCTTAAATAATAACTTTTCAATACTCTTAAAATAATAACTTTTCAACTGCTTGTTTGTTCCTTCTCAAACGGGACTGTTTAGGCATGCACATTTGTTCGCCTATTGTAACTGATTGGTTTATTTTCCCGAGTTTGAAATATTGCTGAACATTTGTATTGCTGGCTCAATAGCAAAAACTGACCTTTGTTTTGATGTCAGCGGTGTTGGTAAGAAATCCCAAAATGGCATCGTCAGGATTGTCACCGTCTTCCCTGTGTTATTTCCCCTGTAAGAAAGGAGTTCATGTCCATTGTCCTTGCTCTTGGTGTCATGGGAAAACTGTAAACTATCGAACACAAGTTTCACATCTTCAGATACAAATAGTAGTGAAGGACAAGGTCGTAGAAGGTATTGAAACATCAGGGGCCAAAGGCTGAATAGCACTATCCAGCGGATAAATCCTTATCCAGCGGATAAAATCCATACAAAATCTATATAGTGGATAACTCTTATCCGGTGGATAACTTTATCCAACCTTCGTACAACTCGGCCCAGAAAGTAAGTGAAGATTTAATATTAGATTTTTTTGAATAATAAGCTTAAACTTAAGTCTTACAATGGTATTTATTTGATTCAAAGAATACGATGATGATGAGGATATGGAATCTTCAAACCATGAACTTGAGGAACAAATGGACGAACCACAAGCGGTTTTTGACGTTGAGTGCCAGTTTCCACAATTTGATGAGGTGTGCACTGAATCATTAAGCTTAAATATGACTAATCTTAATCTATATATATATAATAATAAAAAAATTGTAGTTTGAGACTTTAGAGAAGATTCATTGTTTTATTGCTACTAGCTGGTTTCTATGATCTTAGATGATCACACTCTTCAGGCAAGTTACAATGAATGACCGTTGAGATGTTGCTGGCAGATTACATATGTGGCTGTTATCGTTTTATGATGTAACGTCAAAATTCCTGAGGGTAAATTTATTCCAGTGAGGGCATGGACTAGCTAATTCATTGCTCTTATTTAACTTACATAGGTGCTTTTTGCAAATTATTATAAATTTCTTGCTTAGGCACAAATTACATTTTTTTGTTTAGATTGTTATATGACTGGCATTTAAATTATTTAGTCGACACTCTTCGCAGCCGCTAGAAGTGCTTTAATTTTTACTAATAAATCCGAAACTGGTTTCATGGTTCAAAATTTTTCGTCACTCAACGGCGTTTATTTTGTTTTCTTTGTTAAGGTAATTCTGTAGTTTTGCAGTGCGCATCTCTACTGGGCATAGCATAGTTCAGCCTAATTTTTATCGATTGATATCGATTATCGATTTTATTGATTGGCCAGGCCAGGTGGTTTTGTGTTGTTGTGAAAAGAAGAATTGGTCTTCGAATTCTTGGTGATTTGGCGTCATGCTGAAGTCACATTGTTTGCTTGGCGATTTGGCGCCATTTTGAAAAGTGAACTTGTTGGTCTTCAAAGTGTGATAAAATTCATCATGTTGGCGATTTTGTCACAGAAATTTCTGCAAATCTACCAGGAATTGGTCTTCGTGTGTTGAGTGTTAACTTGGATCCGTATAACAAATATATTTCTCTGGAAGAGTTGGTCTTTGTGTTTATGTTTTTATGACAATTTGGAGTGTGCCTTCAATGTGTTGAAATTTGTCAATTACATCTGAAGAAGAAGTGGTCTTCGTGTTCTCGGCGTTTTGGCGCCAAAAAGTATGCGCTGTGGTGTTGTGTGTTTATTTGCAAGTTTATACCTTTAACATGGAATTGATCATGAGTAATTCGTGGCGATTGTTTTCTAATGGGTGACGGATTAGAAGCAATCAAAAAGAAGCGGAAATTTCTGAGGAAATCACTAACTGACTCGTTGAGTGTATAGATCAAAACTTAGAAAATAACCACGCTGGAGTTCAAGTGTTGAAGGATGATCTTTCAAGTAAGTGGTCAACAGTGCAAGATATTCAGTTATCGATTTGTACGTTCTTGGATGACAAAGACATTGACAAGGAGTGTAAAGATCATCATGAATATGAGTTAAAAGTATTGGACTACGTGGCAAAAGTAACTGTCTATTTGAAGAGTGGTAAATCTGACACAAGTGCAAATATTCAGTCATCATCTAATATTCAAGTAAAGCTTCCAAAGATTGAACTGCCTACTTTTGATGGAGACATTTTGACATGGCAACCTTATTATCAGTCGCTGAAAGTGTCTATTGTTGAAAATAGCTCTTTAGCTGAAGTTCAGAAGTTGGAATAAATAATGAGATCTTTGAAAGGCTCAGCTGCAGAGGCAGTGAAAGGATTTTCTGTTGTACAGGAAATTTCAAGCCTGTTCTTAAGACAATGGAAGAGAGATATGGTAACCCTAGATTGATTGTTGATGTGCACATGAATTTGCTTCATATTCCCCATTTGACATCTGATGATGCATCCTCCATGCGGAAGTTTTATGATAAAGTGGTCAGCCACATTCGCTCTGTTGAAGCTATGGGAGATAAGTTTAAAGCCGAAACTCTAGCCCCAGTGTTGGTACCCCTCATTGTCGACAAGTTGCCAAAGAGGGGAGCTTGAAATTGGTGATAATGAGGAGGACTGTATACCAGTGAAAACTCTACTTAGCTTTCTGGAACAGCTAATCAGAGCTAAAGAATCTACTTCACAATCCTCTGCCATGATAACTCCAAGCCTGCCTGTCAGAGAAAGTCCAAAGAGTGGAACCCCTAAACAGAGAGCTTCGATGTCTGCACTGAGCTCTGCAACTACTGTGAACAAAGAAACATGTTCTGTGTGCCAAAAGAATCATAATGTTGATTCGTGTATTAGTTTCTTGACACTGCCTGTCAAGGAGAGATTTAGAAAAACTGGTTCAAAGGGTTTGTGCTTCGTTTGTCTAGAGGCTGGTCACACAGCAGAGAAATGTCAAAAGCCTTTGTGTAAGTACTGTCAAGGAAGACATAATAGCCTTCTTCACATGGAAGAAAGAAAAGCTCAGTCAGGAGCTTTGGAAAACTCTGCACCCTCACAGTCAGAACCTACCACATCTTCTAATGTGATCTCAAGTTCAATTGCTACAAAAGGTCTTGGAAAAGTGATCTTACAGACTGTCCCAGCAATTTTGTCGGGAGCCAATGGAAATACTAAAATGGTAAGATGTTTTCTTGACCCTGGCTCACGGACATCATTTATCGGACAATGCATTGCTGAAGAGCTTGGTCTGAAAGGAAAGGACATCAGAATATCTGTTACAGGTTTTGGTGGTAAAACAAGAGAAAAACTCACTTAGGAAAAAGATTGCCTTTACCCTAGCTCCTGTTGATAATCCTGGAAAGTGCCATAACATTGAAGGGCTTACAGCGAAGGTCATATGTTGCCCAGCTGATGCTGATGCTGATTGCCCTACTCAGTGGCCTCACCTCACAGATGTTAAGTTCCCAGAATAGTTCCCAAGAGATGAAAAAAACATTGATGTTCTTATTGGCTTAGATTTCTATTATACAATTGTTACAAGGGACATTGTGAAAGGTGACCCATCTGAATCCATCGCTGTTAGATCTACTCTAGGATGGATCTTTTGTGGACCCACTGGAGATCATGATCAAGAATGTTCTGTGTCTATGACTGTTCAGGTTAGTACAAATAATGATAACTTGAATGATGCTCTCCAGAAGGTTTGGAACTTAGAGTCAATTGGTATCCAAGCAGATGAAAGTTAGAAATGTGTTTGCTTCATCGAGTGTAAATAAAGACTCGGAAAGTTGTGTGTTTGCTAAACATGAAGAGTCTGTGTTAAAGAACTTTAAAGAAACATTGACATTTGAAAATGGTCATTATGTAGTTTCATTACCATGGAAAGATCAGCCAATTAGTTTAGAGGATAACTATAAGCAAGCGGAGAACAGACTTTACTGTCTAGAAAGAACTTTTGCAAGACCCTGTTAAAGCTAAGTCTTACGGAGAAGCAATTAATAAGTATGTTCAAGATGGGATTGCTGAGGAAGTGCCTAAGGATGAAACTGCCCAATCTGATAATCGCCTGTCTGTCTTTTATCTCTCCATCTTCCACATCATGCTATTCTTAGAGAGGATAAAGAGACTACCAAAACCAGAATTGTGTTTGATGCTTCCGCCAAGGATAGCAATGGGTTATCCCTCAATAGTTGTATTGAAGCAGAAAAGATGTTCCTACAAATTTGCTTGAGGAATGAAGATAGAGATTCACATCGATATTTATGGAGAGATTTGGACACTGTCATTGCCCCTAAGAAGTATAGGATGACTAGAATAACTTTTGGTGTTGTAGCAAGTCCCTTCTTAGCTATCTGTACTACGCAGGAACATGCAAGGAAGAATGAAAAGGATTTTCCTCAAGCCTCAGAAGAAATTCTAAGGAACACATGTTGATGATCTTGCTGCCGATAAAGATTATATGCATGAAGCACTTGAGTTGCAACAAAGTGTGAAGTAACTCATGTATCAAGCAGCATTTAATTTGACTAAGTGGTCAAGTAACTCTGTTGAACTTATGCGAGAGATACCTGAGAAAGATAGAGCGTCTGATGCTCTTGTGAAATTGGAGAACAACTTGCCAGACATTCATCCAGTTACAAGTGCTTTAGGTGTTAAATGGAACACCAATGCAGACAGTCTGGTGTTTGATATGCATGTAAATGATCTACAACAGTTACAACTCAAGACACACACAAATAGAGAGGTAGCATCATGTGCAGCAAAGATATTTGATCCAATTGGTCTCATATCTCCATTTACAATACATTCAAAGATAATGCTTCAAAGTCTGTGGACTCAAGGAATTTGATGGGATGATGCCTTAACTGTTACCACCAAATGGAATCAGTGGCTTAAGGAACTTTTGTAGCTCAGTGCGCTTCAAATTCCTAGATGTTATTTAAGCTTTCCATTGTCAGAATCTGCAAGGTTGGAACTTCATGCCTTTGGAGATGCTTCTGAAGTGGCTTATGCTTCAGCTGTTTACCTTTGAGCTTTGTCACGAGAAGGAAGCATATCGACTTGTCTCGTGATGTCAAAAACTAGAGTTGCCCCTCTGCGAAAGATTACACTACCACATCTTGAGTTAATGGCTGCTGTGATTACTGCTCGTTTGTGTACATATGTCAAGAAACAGCTTGACTGCCCCAGCTTAACTGCCCACACACAGAGTAAATCTGTTTTCCGAGTCGTTTCCAAGCCCGAGTCAGGTCTGAGTCCGAGTCAAATATATTCGAGTCACTAATATAGGTCAGCGGTATACACCATGGATCTTCCTTCAGCGAGCTGAAAGCATGGCGGATGGTGAGTAAATCATGTTTTATTCAAACCATTTACATCTTCCTTTGTTTTCTCTGTATTCACAACAATCAATATCCGAAAGAGCTTACTCGTTTGCCAACACTGTGTTCCAGCGATTATTTTCGATAACCATTATTTTTCTTTTAAGATAATGATGTGATTGAGATAGCCGATGAGAAGGTAAGCTTTAAGGGCAGTTTTACTGTGCAAGATTCGTTGCTTGGCTTCTTGCAGTACGTCCTTGCAGTACGGCTTAAATTGGCTTTGGTATTTGTACAATAATTTATGACCATTTTTCTTCTCGCTGAGCAAATTTGTACACATGTTTGTATAAATTTAAGCTTAAATATAGACATTAGTTCAGCAAAATTGAAAAATTGACTTGAAAGGTATCATGATATAAGTAGTAATTAAAATCTTAGTTTCACAGCTGATTGTTAATTTGGCAATTTCATCTGAAAGGTTGGTCGATTTGTTAGACTTGCTATTGTGATAATTCTTTTTTCATATTTTACAGTCTTGTATTTCTATTCCCGTGAAAATGAAACGGACTTTTGGTCAAAAGCGGTAAGGATTTTTTACCTAAGAAGTGTATGTTCTCTCTGTAATACACTCGATTGCAGAAAGGTTGTACTTTATACAGATATCTAATTTATTCAGTATATCTAATGAGATGCAATTTGTAAATAAGCACTTACAACACATAAAAATAAGTTTATAGGTATTCCTGTGAGAGCTTAGAAAGTTTAAAAATATATTTTGACAAGCATTCAATGCAAGCAATGCTGATTTAAGCAGTATTTTGGGTTTTGCATCTCATTAGATATTTGTATAAATGTAGACTACAACCTTCTGAAATCGAGTTCAAAAAAGAAAAATGGAGGGAAGCTTAAGAAAACTGTTTAATGCTTTGGACAAAGCTGGACCATCAAAGAGGCAAGTATTTTTATTGCTAATATATAAAATGTCTTTTTAAAACCATTGTAATTCCAATATCAACTGGTGCAGGCCTGTCACTAGGACCTTGAAAAGGGGCGGGGGGGGGGTCGATTTTCTAGTAGAAGTGGAATATGCTAACTTTCAAAAATTATCTATTCCTAAGCGTGTTCTTGGTGAATATACCCTATGGCTATCATTTATATTTGCGAGTGTGAAGTGCGAGCCACTCAGGCAAAATTAAGGTATAGGTCTTTCATAGCGTAGCATTTCGTGAAGAGCTAATTTTTTATGATGATGCTTAAATCTTTTTTTCTGTTCTCATTCAGCTCTACTAGTGATACAAGTGATGATGAAAAACCCACTTTCGACAAATCTGGAATATCAAAGAGGCAAGTATTTTAATGCAATAAGTTAAGCTTTTTGGGTTGCTTGCTTCACTAGGGTTCAGGGTTGAAAATAGGGTTTCTTATCCACCTTTAACCAGCAAAGTTTGGTGGGTGCAGTTCTGCTAAATGCATCTAATTAATTGATATGAACTTCATTCTTTCTTTTACAGTGGAAAGGTAACCCTAACATCACGTATATGGTCTGGGATAAAATGTGAAAAAGTTTCAAAGTTGCCATTTGACATTGATGGCTTATGCAAGTATGAGCTCTCCTTTGACAAGAATAATCGCATGGCCTCATCATCAGATGGAAGGCCATGGGCAGGATTCATGACCTCTAGGCGAAGTGGATTTAGTGGAATACATAGACTTGCGAGATGTAAGGGTTCTCGTAAATGTATGAATGATGCTTGTATTTATCTTAAACAATTTGGTAAAAGAAACAGAACACATTTCCAGGCAAAAAATTGTGAAAACATTTGCCACAGTTGTGGTGCTGCAGCATTGACGATTCCATGCCCTGCAAGTAAAGTTTGGGAATTTCATGATGACATAAGCCAAGTGATAGTATATCACCATGGAATACACACATGCATTGCTAATCCCCCCAGTGAATCTTCCAAGGAAACAGCTGATGATGCAAAATCAAAATTTAAAACAATGAAAAAGCTGGGTCCAAAGGCCTATACCAGCAGCAAAATAATTGAGGCAGTGGAGGATGGTAAGAGTCTTGATGAAATAATGGACTTGTCATGCAGCCTTAATCCAGATAAGATCAAAAGACTGACAGAAAAAGTGAACACATGTATGAACCCATCTGGAAACAGCTTTGATGCTATTGCAAAATATAAAGCAACTACTGGCCGCCTGGATAAATTTCTTATATACAAAGCACAGAATGGACAACTAATAGGTTAGCTTGCATTATACTGTATGATGAATGTTTGTGCTCTTATGCCAAGTGACTGTAAATATAGGGGCAGATCTATGGTTTGAAGTAGTTTCATAAATTTCAGGATATGCACGTTTTGATGCACTAACCAAATAATTTCAAGCTAGACTAGAGAGGATGATCAACATGTAAATATGTACTTTTTGTTATACTGTACCCCTATATTCCCCATGGCATATAACATGCACTAGACATAAATCATTTTGCTCTTACTGTAGGTGGTGAGTCATATGTATTCAAAACCAGTGAAATACAACTGTGCATGGCATTAGACATGGACATGGACAACGATGGTGTTCTTTGTAAAGAAGTGTGTTTTGCAGATGGCAATTGTAAGAGATACATCACATTGACTCTGTGGGTAAGAATGCGTACATGTTTATCTTGTAATTGATTGATTGATTGATTGATCTATTGATTGATTGATTGATTGATCGATCTATTGATTGATTGTTTGATTGATGGATTGATTGAATGATTGATTGTTTGATTGATTGATTGTTTGATTGTTTGTTTGATTGTTTGATTGATTGTTTCTTTGATTAATTGATTGATTGATGATTATGATGATTATGATTATGATTATGATTATTATTATTTGACATTGTCTCTAAATTTCCTGCACTATTCGCTCATGATGCGGAGTCCAGGCCCTGGACTTCGGGCACCTATGAGGGGGTGTTTGGTTTATTTAATTGATAGCGTCCTCCTTAGTATATGAGCGGTACCAAGGAGAGCAATCTTCTGGATTTCTTGTACCTTGATGTTACCTGGTATCTGCTTGACATATTTTTCCATCCCTTTCTTTATCAGACCGAGAGCACCTATTACCACAGGTATTGTTGTGGTCTTCATGCCCCACATGTTTTGAATTTCTATTTTGAGATCTTTATATTTTGATAGTTTCTTATTTTTCTTCTTCTTATTATTATTAAGCTTTCAATCCTCCTGTGATTTCCAAACAAAGCCAGTTTCGGGATGCCAGGAAAATTAAAGAGTGCAGAAAACTCATGTTCACAAAAAACAGTTTAATAGCCAGAGATGTTTCATTGCACAATATTCTTAAGGGTGTCCTGTATGATTAATTTGTTGTGCCAGATTTAAATTTGAATGAGGGCAACTCAAGGAGCATGATGTGTTGGTGAATGTTTGCATAAATGGCATTTAAAATAGTGTGAATAGTGACATTTTACTGCAATGTTTTTGCCTAGGCAAAACTGCTTAGGCAATAAAATAGATAAGTCCACCCTTATGTGTCTAAAAATGTATGTATGTTATCAGTTATCAAAGTGTTCTTCAGCATTAAATGTGTGCTGCAAAGGTCAGAGCAGTAACAATAATTACAAAAATATTGTAGGTGTACATCCATTACTCAGACAAATTGTGAAGCTTGCAACAATGGAGACTGAGAGTGAAAGCAAGAACAACATAAGATTGTTTTGGAACATCCTAAATGAAGCTCTTAGAGAAGTGTGCAAGGATAATACCTATAGGTTCAACCCTTGTGGAGTTATGGTCGATGAAGGTGGCGGTTGGTGGTCTTCAATTCCTATGGAATTAGCTGATGGGGTTATAGACCGAACCATAAGCTGTGAGAAACACTGGAAGTTTACCGTTAAGCGGAACAGTACTGCCATTAAGTCCACATATGGTCCGGACATAAGTAAAGAGTATGAGATTATCACTGATGGTATGTGTAAAAATATAACATAAAATGCTTGGCCAACAATTCCGGTTACTGAAAAGGGACCGGTTATCAGATGGAGTGATGGGGAAGACAGGTTAAAATGGGGTCAAAGGTAACTTTTCCATGTATCTTCAAAGAGGCAGTCGGAAGATTTTCTTGAAGGTTATGCACAAGGTTTCATAAAAAGTTGTTGCATATAATAAGGTGACTAACAATTTTCTTCATAAGGAAAGGGAAGACCATCTCAAAAGAGCATCTCAGGTCAAAAAGATAGTTGATGACCAGATACTATTATTTATCAAAGAGACTGCGGATGCAACTGACATTTACTCATGTCTTGTATTTTGACTATTCTTTTAAGGAATACTGAAGGCAGCAACGCCCAATATGTTTGAAGTTTCCAAAAACCAGCTGGAACAATTTCAGCAGAAGTACCCTATGAAACATACAGTCAACTGGTAGACGTGGTGGGAACAACGCAAGCATCACGTATTCCGAGCCTTTAGGCCCTCACTTCATGCTCCAAGAGTTAATCTTGCTGAATCTGGTCACTTGTCATGGAAAAACAGTGGTATGGTTCACCGTGATCTTTTAAATGCTGCAAGACAGGATGTTGCGGAGAACCTACAGTTGCGATCTAACTTGAAAGAGTACGAACAAGGCTCATATAGTGGTAAAGGTCCTGGTAAGGATGTACTATCAAAGAGAAATTATGCAGAACAGGAAAAACGTACTCAGGCATTCAGCAACGAACTCATCAAATATATGGAAAGTGAAGAAAGTGTAGATAAGGCACCTCAACCTAAAACACACCAGAAGTATGTTGACGAGAGTGCATCCCATCGTCATGACCCACCTCGTACATCTGCCACTAAGAAACAACCAGCCCATTCTGCCCATAAGGTAACAAAACGGCCATGCCCTATGAGGAATACAGTAGAAACTTCAACAGAGTACTGGATATTGCCAAAAGTATGAAATCTATTTCCATTAAGAGTGAAGTTGTGATAAATGATCATAGCGTCAGTTCACTTTGACAGCTTCATCAGGGGTAACTTATGATGTTGAAATATGTGCAAGTCCAAATTGCTCATGCAGATATTGCAGTGATCGTGATGTGTGTAGCCATATAATTTGGCTACTAATAAACCGATTCAAAGTGCCTGAATCTGATTATTTGCTACATCAGAGGGGATACACTAGCCATGAACTTGAGAAAGTTTTTACAAAGAAGCAGGTGTCACAAAGCATTTCACCCAAGAAAGGAAGCAAAAATGGTTGTAAGTGGTCAGTCTCCAAGCATGTGCTGAAAACCAAGCCAAGGTGCCCGACCTGTCATTGCGAGATCTTACAGGGTGATTTAAAAATCACTTGTGAAGCAAGGTGGAAGCCACCCCATAAAAACAAGAATGGAGAAAGCTTTACCGTTCCAAGAATTTTTCACTACTGCCTTAAGTGGGAATGCATCAGTGCTGACCCTCCACGAGGAAGTACGATTAAAAAACCTCCAAGTGAATTTTCCATTGATCCAAATGCAAATTTCGCACAAGATGAGTGGAAAGTCATTAGCTTTCTTGATTTACCATTAGACTCTTGAACTAATACTTTTCAAGAGAGAGTTATTGTATTTCAGTGTGTTTCAGTGTGAATCACAGATACCGAATCACAAAACCTTGATCAGGACTGCCAAGGATTACTTCGGAAATGGTTATTCTCTGTATTTATAACTTCAGAAATGTGTTCATTGTATTTAATATTGATTTTTAATGTTTTTATCCTGTAGTTAAGTATTTCACAGCTTGAGTGGTTTCTAATTGGTAAAATTGCATGAAACAATTGGCGGTCACGGTTTTGTAATTCATACTATAAAATAGAAAGTTTGAGTAGTACCAATTTGTGGTGCTAATACGTTGTTGTTAGTTTTAGGTTATTAGCCACAATGTCATTGGCTGTTTATCATTGAGTCAATTGTTGAGTTATCACAAGTTTGTTGCTATCAAAGTAACGAGTTTTGTCACTTACAAAACAAAACAATCATTACATAACAATTATTACATATGAAGTTGAATGTTTTTGATAATCCATATAAGAGACAATTTATTATGTGCTTATCAGTGTTAAGCTCCCCCTGGGGGGGAGGGGTTTAGAGGTGGGGATTAGATAAACACTTACTGCCCCAGAATATTTGCCACTCATGACCATTAAGTTTGTCTTCTGGTTGGAGATTTTTTAGTTACATTTGACCCCATTCAGTGGCCCAAGGGTGGGGCATTTGACAGCTTTGGATTAATCACCTTAGAGATGGAGCCAAGTAAAGGGAGAAGGAAAGGGAGAAGGAAAAAAGTATAATCCCCACCCCTAGCCTGGCCTCCCCCACCCCCCAGGGGCTTAACATTGATAGGTGCATTATTTGATTATCACAATAGCTTATTTGCACGTACAGTATAACCACAGGTTGTTTGATGTGCTACCATATAAATTCCTAAAAATGATATTCCTGCATGAGTTTGTTTCAGTTTCTTATCATCCATGCATATAATTATTGCTGGTGTAGGGCACAATATTAAAGATTTATTGTGTGCATCATAGTTAGTATGCATAGTCTAATAAAGTTTTGAGTACCTGTGTAGTTGTGGTAATTGCTTATCATTTTTAAATATTTATAACCATCATCCACTCCTTCAAAGATTTAAGTAACACAGAACCAAACTTGATTTTGATTAGTTTAATTAGAAAAGGGTTTGGAGCACACTATAGTTATCTTATAATTTAATCTTGTTTAATGATATCTTAATCTGATTCTTGCATATTTTCACACAATCATTTTAAACTAAAAATATAAGCTTACAGAGAGAAGAAATGGTAACTGATGCAGTTACAACTAAACATCAATAGGATAGACCTCTTGTAGCGAAAAGTGCCCTTTTTTTACGAATCTTGGTCGGTAGTAGCCTGTGTACAGCCGTTTCCCACCCTTATCCCCCACGGGATAAAAGGGGGAGGGGCGGGGAACGTTTTTCCCCGTAGAGGGGAGGGTTGGGAAACGGCTGTACACAGGCTAGGTCGGTAAAAGCTAGTAACCTGAGTGAAGTTCACTGTTGAACATATCAGCTACAAACAAGAAGTGTTTTCACCAGCATTTAAATAAACCAATACATTTACAATCTAACAACTGAATCAATCAAATTTACTTCACTACAATGTACCACTACGAGCTGCACCCCATGAAAGGTACTCCCAAGTGATTCAGAGGCCAAGTGTAAAGGATTACTCTTCACAAATATGGGAGTTGCACAGCCGCGATGTGTTCCTGGATAAAAGGAACATTTAAGACAAATTAGTTTTATTGCTTAGATGTATATAGGCTAGTTCACGTTGTCGGCCACGAACTTTGACATTACTCAGCTCGGTCGTCAGCAGATATGCATGCCATTTCATTTCGAAAGAAAATAAAACCAAAGCTACCTTCTCCAAGTTATTCATTCATTTGCATATTTGATGAAAGAAAATTCAGCTCAACAAATTTGAGGCGGTAAAATATGCTATGAAATATCTAAGCCCAGGTTGAGTTCATGACATTGCACTGACGATACCTGAGAATATTTATGCTGCAGGACTATATTGTGAAACAAAATAATGCAAGAAGAAAATAGCTATTCCCGTTTTGGCTTCTTATATTCTTCATTTTTACTTGTTTTCTGATCCTTGCTTTGTATTTAAACTTACCGTGACTATTTGTTTCTTCCTCCATCAAGATTGTTTTGACAAAGTGAGTAAAGTCCTCGCCACATTTGCCTTTTTTGAAGTTAAAGCGGAGAAGAGACTCCTTCGCAGTATATTCTGGAAATCTAACAACGAAAAACAGGATATGTACGTGAGATCAAAAGCACTTATTTTTAATTTTTAATATTTGCTTTGTTTTGTTTTTGTTTGTTTGAGCTATTCTTGTCTCCAGTTTTTATTGTACATTTTTTTTTCCTTTATGCTCATAATATTGTGTTATTGCACAAATGTGGCTTGTGTAAGGGCCCTCCAGTCCACCTACGCAGGCTAGCATGAATATTGTTAACGAGTTTCATAATCTTTCTCACAAACCCAGCCGATAATCGCTGTTGGGCTCTCGTATACAGCCACTTCAGATAAAAACTTTGTTACCGCTTTGCGACTCGACCAAAAGGGATGATGGGTATAAATCATTGAGGCGACTATAAAATGCATCTATTATTAGTCATGTCTCGAGTTTATAGTGCATACCTTCGCTGGGGATGGTTCAGGGGCTCAGGTCCTTGGTATGACTAATTTGATATGCATTTTATAGTTGTTTTGGTCGAGTCGCGTAGGCTTGAGACCAAGCAGCGACAAAGTTTTCTTAAACATGTTAAATGACACGTGCACTTCTATCGTTAATTGATTATGTTTCTTCCATGCTCAGTAGTTGATTATCTGTAGTTTCATTTACCTTTGCACAGCTTCGTCCCAGCTGGGTAAACCACTGATCTTTAAGAAATTTTCTTTGGCCGCATAAAAATTCTTATTCTCGTTACAAAGCAACCCACTTCTTTAAAATTCATTTCTTCGTCGGCCACTAAATGAAGTACCTCCGTGAGGTCTTCGTCTTTCAACCCCCTCAGGGGTTTGAATCTTGAGGCAATTAAATCGGGTTTGGATTTATTCTGCATCACTTTCGCAGATTCTGCTGCACTTTCCTTCTGATCTTTCAATGAGTATGCCTCATACTTTTCGATGATTACTAGAAGAATATCATAGGCAATCTTCGGCAGACTTGCTAGAAAAAAAATGTAGTCCATCTTGTCCTAAAAAGCAAATCACATGACACTGTCACCCGGCAGTCTGATTTCTTTTTACAAAAATCAATAAATCAATTAATTAAGATTCAAAGCATCGAACCATTGTATATTTGTTTAGAAATGTCAAGCACTTGTCGTGAGCTCGACGGGTTTGAAACTGAGCCAATTCTTCAACCTGGGCACAGAGTACCAAACACTCGCAGTCGTCAAGCGTAGAAAGTGCCTCATGTTTCGTACTCTGTGCCAAGTTCAAAGAATTAGCAAAGTTTGAAATCCATCAAAAAAAGATAGAAGGGTTTTTCGTAAAAAAAATTCAGACTGTTTCGAAACCCCAAGGCAAACCATAAGTTATGATAAATCATAAAATTCAACACTGTGGCTATTTGACCAGCAGCCGGTCAATGACCTCGAAAGACTATTTGACCAGCAGTTTTTTTCCTCAATATTTTGCCTGAAAAAACGTTTGTACACCATCGAAAGCATTCCATCTTTACTTAGCATTGGTAAGCGATTACAACTACAGTGATAATGTTTAGTTAACTCTATTTGACTAGCTCCGGCACAGATTAGAACGAGGGGCCAAAAGGCACTTCGAAAAATTTCATCTTAGTTGTTGTGAGGTCGTTGTATTCACAATCAACTTACAATTTGAATGGTAAAGCTCTCGAGACCACGTCCAGCGAAAGATATCTTGGTGTCTGGATCTCTAACAACCTCACGTGGGCTAAGCACACATTAGACCGATGCACCAAGGCCAATAGGCTACTTGGCTACGCGCGACGTTGTGCGAGAGAAATAAAGAGTTATAGTGTACGTCGAACCATCTACCTTACCATCGTGCGTCCTGCCTTAGGCTACGCTACCCAGCTCTGGTGCCCTCAATCAATCGACCTAATGCAGAGAACCGAACGAAATTTATACTAAATCTTCCTTTCATCTGCTCTAAAAGTTATAAGGAGAGACTTCTAGACGCCGATCTACTACCACTTACATATTGGCATGAGTTCTTGGATTTGGTCTTTTTCTTCAAGGCTATAAATGGACTAGTCAAGCTGTCTGATGAGGTCCTACCGCCAGTTAAAGTACAAGCAAGAGTAACCAGATCAATCTACAGAGATAACATGTGTTACCAAATAAGGAAATCCCGAACAGTGACTTACCAACGTTCGTTTTTTATAAGAACTAGCAGAATCTGGAACATTCTTCCACAAGAATTAAAGGATCCCAACATCACCTTACATAACTTCAAGAAAATACTGTATGGTTACTACAAAACGTCTCTCACGAGTAACTATGATGTTGATAATCCGCGCACATGGAAGTCTATCTGCCCAAAATGTAACACGTGCAGAACTTTAAGTGAAACTATACGATGCTGCTTTTGAAAAATAACTGTCTATCATATCATATCATAATTTGTACAGTCATGTAATTGTTTGTTTGTTTCATGTTTATGGGGTCCCACAGTAATTGGTAAACCGTTGTGGGTTACCCGCCCCTAGGGGGGCAAAGTCTAATAAATAAAAATAAATAAAAAATAAAAAAAATTCTGTGCCGAGACAAGACTGTTAGGGCTAGTTCGATTTTGAAGCACTTTCTTTAGTATTGTACTTAAAATACTTTGAATATCCTTCGACTCATATTTTTTGGAGATTTTCGCAAAATTGTAAAACTGCCGGTCAAATAGCATTTTGATGTAGTTGACCGGCAGTTTTGAATTTTTTGTCAAGCAATATTTACAAAAAGAAGACTCGAAGGATATTCAAAGCATTCTACCTATATTTGGGAATGCTCAATTACTAAAAAACTGCTTTAAAACCTGCCTAAGTAAAGATGGAATGCTTTCGATGGTGTACAAACGTTTTTTCAGGCAAAATATTGAAAAAATTGAAAACTGCTGGCCAAATAGTCTTTCGAGGTCATTGACCGGCTGCCGGTCAAATAGCCACAGCAAAAATTCAAAGTCCTAGTTTGAGTTTAAGCTGAGAAGCGCAAACTTAAAATCAAATATGCACCCTGCATTGACAAGCCCAAAAATGTATCCACCACAGCATGATATCTAGCTAGGATTATTATGACAAGCAATGATTTTACTGATCGTTCCGCCTAATCAACAGTTCATACGTACATACAACCAAATGAGGCAAAGCTAGCTTGTCGTCTAGTGATACTCTAGTTATTTCCCTTGCCGGACTTCTTACTTGCTGGAAAAATAGCTGTCCGCATTTACCTTAGATAACTTGAAGAGCTCGATGCAGTAAGCCTTCCATGCAACCCCCTTTGAGACAAACGATGTCTCAAGTAATTTTCTACAGAGCTTGACCTGTGAACAATAAACATAAAAATTAGACTTCTTCGAAGCCGTTTTAATTCTCTTCAATAAAGGCAGGAAGAAAAAATGTTTGCTCGGGCCACGGTATTCTGATAACTGAGGTTTATTTTTGATTGAATATAATCTTTGGTGCGTTTTCACTGGGACATTTTACTAAAACTAGTTTGGCTTATTAGAAACTCCGGGAGTATAGAGGAAACACCACAAATATATAATTTATATATGTCAACAATATTTGCTGAGACACAGGAAATCACATTAAAGCTAAGCGATTGACCGTACAAAGCTCCTGTGGAGCAACTATTCGGGGCATGCTAGTTGACAAATATCTGTCAGCTGGCTTATTTGCTTGTTTCCAGACCTTTCTTCATACTTTCGAAAGAAAACATTGGAAATTTTAGAGAGCCGTTCTTCGTGTTTTGAACTGAATGGGACATAATGTCTTGTTTAAGATTGTAAAAACTTGTCTCTTACTGGTCACCTCAATCTGAAATGACCGTTCAGTGGTAATAAGCAGATTAGCCTGTGTACAGCCATTTCCCGCCCCTCCACCACAGGCTATATAAAGTAGATGATGATGTCACCAAAGAGTTTTATATGTTTTATAGTTTAACGCTTAAACAAAAAAACCTCAGTTAAGGAATGTTAGGCTGGTAAAAACAGCCAGGCTGAAACGCACCCAGTATTAAAAAACAATTAATTCATTAACGTCATTTAACGATATCCTGCGTAGCAGCCCTATAAGGGGGAGGGGAAGAGACTGAGTAACGGTGCGCAATGCAACAAGAAATAACATACTTTGTCTTGAGATGCGTTTGTGGCTGAACTGGTCCATTATGTTGTGACCCTGGGCAAGTTTGATGGCTGTGTTGGTAGGCATTTCTTCAACGAGATACACAAAGCAATACTTAATGTTTTATCATTCATTCGCTCATTAATTAATTTGCTTATTCATTCATCCATCCATCCATTTAACTGATCATTATCTAACAATTAATCAATAGAAATTTCTTACCTCTGAATAAAATAGCATCCACGGATTTGAACCGGTTTAAATTACTATGTTCATGGGTGAGCTCTGTCAGGGCTACACGACGGTGGTTGCCTCCAATTACTTGAAGCTCATACGAGTCCAGATTTTGCTCTTTAAAGTCTTCTTTGTTGTGGAGACCCTTAATTACAACAATCAATGCCTTTTGGCCAGGAACTGGGTTACTGAGCATTTGTTCTTTCAGCTCCTTAACAAATACTTTGTCGATGGCCCGTAATTCGTATTCAGGCCTCGGAGCTCTCAGTGAACTGGTCAACACTTTCGTCGCCACTACAAGAACAAGAGGAAAAAAACAGTTTATCTTTTTATATTTATACTGACTAGACAAATATAAATATATGGCCTTTCGATGTCCTCAAATTCCATATTTACTGGCAACAGCTTTTGTCAAGAACTCAAGAAATCTACGAGTATTTAGCAATTCAAAGTGCTCTAGATACTGATTAAGAAATATCAAGCGATTTCGTCAGTTGAAATCAAACCATACTGTACATCAGATCCACAGAAGCGCCTAAGTGCTTAAAATCGTTCAACGCTCGTTGATTTCTAAACGCAGAGTTACAAAAACTTCCTTTGCTCAAAGGGTAGGAAAAAGGTCGACTGCCGGCTATTTACATATACTAATAATTTCAAGACCTGGCTTGACCTTACTAAACAATAACCGTCTTCTGACAGTGGGAGCTTTCAATTGGTCACATTGAAAAGATTTTGCTAAAACTGAAGCAAATTAAAAACTCTTTTGAAAAGTTAATAAACAAATTTGCAATAAGCAAATAAGGAAATAAGAATGCATTGATCTTAGTGTACAAATGTATTAGCAATAATAATGGTAGTTACCATCTCCTTTAATGGCAAATTCGAGATATGTCGAAAATTGGTCTGCCTCCACTGCGGCACTAGCTGTAAGGTCTGCCAGATCAGAATGATCATGAGTTATCAGTGACGTTGGGCCCGAGATATTGCTGAGGTCTGACTGCCAGAGAATGGTTGGTTCACATGCAGTTTCAGCCGGTTGTTCAGCTTGAGCTCCTTGACGGCGCAGTCATTTTGCTTGAGGCTCACTTGTCTCTTTTGGCGGACTTGTATCTATCATTCTTATTCCCAGTAAGGAAGACGCCTTTGTCACAAACTCGTCCCCATCTTTTAGGGGAAATAAACCTTTTGTATAAGTCGATGGTTCGCACAACCTTATGTCCAACGTTTTGTGTCCATTTTCAAAGTTGAACTATGATCAAAACAGATCCAATATTACAATACTGAGAGATAACCGAAGTTTTCAAGGTACTTTGAAACAATGAATTCAAATCCTTATCTTAACTTTTGATTTATAAGAACTTGAAGCTTGGCACTGTAGTATCTTGCCTAACTTCTGTCCTTCACTATTTGTAGCTTCTTCTTTATTCCACGAAAAATACACGTATGTATGCTCGTTCTTGACATCGATGAACCATTTTTTTTTTTGAATTAGCCATAATGAACTTTGTGAGAAGCGCTACGTGTATAACTAGCTAGTACAATATAAAGTGAATATAACTAAACCTTGTGGTTAGAGCGAGCAAATGACCTCTATGTAAGTTGTTAGCCTCCTCCGCAGGCAACTTCTTATTATTCCTCCTTGGGCTTCCTTTGTAGCGGTAATTTTAACCACGTGGAGACCCTTCTCGCATTTCACCTAAACAGGAAGCCCGCAAACAGTGTTGCCTGCGGAGGAGGCTAGTAAGTTGTCACAATACAATACAATACAATACAATACACTTTATTTAAAGAGGGTACGTATTTACATTCAAAATGTACTCTCCCATACGTCCCTAAAAAAATAACGCTATATAAAATAAAGATCAATCCGCCAATGGCGAAATAACTCGTGGATTGAGAACCATTTGCATTGCACATATGATAGGTGGTGAAGTCAAAAGTAACATTTGAAAAATTTCTTCTTTGTATGCATTGAAAATGAATGGCATTTCTTCATTAAAGACACGTTGATCAGAATGGGGCTAGAACCCTTACTTTTTACTTAATATAATCTTGCCTTTTCACTATTTACAAACAGCTAAATCCAGTCATTCATTTCAATATAGCCGCAATGATCGTTTTTATAAGTATTACTGCTGAGCAGTCTCAAACAAACTGCTCATCCCATTCTCATTCCCCATTCCTGGTTTTAGTGACATCCTTATGTCAAATGACTGTGATTGATTTGGGGATTACGAATTTGTACCTGCTTAGAAAATACAAATGTAAGAATATTTTTAAAATATCTTTAATGTGAACTGATAAATTCTTACAAGTCAACACTAACATGAAGTAACAAGCTGCAGAATAATGAAAACTACAATAAAAACTAAGGAACGTTGTAGACCTAGTTGCAAGAAGGTTGTCATGAGAAGAAAGAGCTTTAGTGAATGAAGCTGTGAAGCCTTTCTATTGTGTTTTAATTTATTCCTTTCTCCCTAAATTACTGAATCACTAAACAACTAAATCACCACAGCTCTCTTATGACAACCTTCTTGCAACTAGGTGTATATACTATTAAGTAAACTCAACATTTGGAATTTAATAGAGTGGTTTTTCATCGTCTGTGAAAGGAAATGAGTGTTTAGTTCAGTATATTTGATAATGAACAGAAATATAAGTTTTGAGTGTATTACTAAATTTAGAGTGAGTATCCTTAAAGAGACGATGGGAAGTTACTCTAAGCAATATTATGCAATTACATGTATTAACTATAGCATCAGTTAACTAGATGATAAAACGATAATTTTTCAACTTAGTCACAAATTGCATGTTGTAGTTAGTACAACATGGAAAGAAAAGAACTTAGTACTAGTACTAAGGAACTACACTAAGCTGCATTTAAGGTAGGATAAACAGAATGTCACCTACATTGCATGACATGGGAAAAAACTACAAATCATTGGCAATATTATACTCACTGTATCTAAAAGTACAATGATCAACATGAAAACGTGTGAAGTCCTTATGGCTGCAGATTAGTATAACTGTATTTCGGTTATTATATTTCTATCATTGTATGTGATCTGCAAGTTCTGCAAATATAGGAGTTTTTCGATCAAAGCTGAAATTTCAATCGTTTCATGGTCAAACTGTCCAAGAACAGTCTCCAAACACTCATCAAAGACAGTTAGTGATTTCTTTTGGTTGTCAAGCAGAAAAACAAGTTTGGCAAAAAGCTTTGTAGAACAACTCGATGCTCTCATTAGGTGACCACAATGATCACACTTGACAACGGTAGAGGTCATTTGAAATATACGCCTGTTGCAGTTGCAACATGTTTTGTACCTGTCTATTTCTTCGATTGTGTGGATGTTTAGCACATTCATTACGTGCTCCGTTTCGAGGTCAGAAAAATCAGCTTCACTGGCTTGTAGAGAACATAATGCAGCGTCATGATTTTCTTTGATAGCCGTATTGTATGATCCTGTTAATTTCTTTGTATTGTTCCAATGGCTAGTGCTAAGGGCTGTAAATGTATAAGCAGATCCTTCTTGAATTTGATATATCTGTTCATTCCACAAGTCTAGGTTAATCATGCCCGTTTGATCTTGAATAAGAACTTGAGCAACTTTCCGATTATTGGTGAGAGTTTTTGTGGAATTAATTCTTATAACTTTTGCAGAAACTGTAATATTATCTTCCACAGAATAGTCATCTTTCGAGATCTCTGCCAAAGTTGTAGCGGGTGGAATGATATCTTCGTTGTATTGGAAGGAGTAATCGAGATGGCTTGGCGTAGAAATAATTGTTTTGTCATTTATGACTATTTTGGCTTTGTCCCTGGACTTTGTGTAACGTGTCTTTATGGGACAACGGGCAGTTTCTTTTTCTTTTTTTTTTTTTTTCTTTTTAATTAGATTCATTGAGTATAACCCAAAGGGGTGAGTACGAACGGGACTAATGTCCCATGCGAGGTACCACCCTAAAAAAAGAATAATAATAAATAAATCAATAGATCAAAGGAATTATAATCATAGAGTCTACAGACATCTAAGATCTTTCTCTTCAGCTTACAGTAACAAAGTGCTGGATGTGCGGTATCTTTGTCAGTCTGTAAAGTCAGAGACGTATAATCTAGAGTGTTCCTGATGTTTCGTTTTACAGGAGAAACATTGTGGACATACGCTATAATGCTTGTATCGGTATGTCCTGTTGCGTTAGTGAAAGAGCTGTCGAAGAATTTCGGATTTGTAGTGCTAGTGGTCTTCGTCGAGTCTTTGTTTGTATTGGGATTTTGATGGAGAATTTCCTTTGCTGTTGCAGTTTCACTGGCGTCTGTGTTTATAGGGCTCTGACGGTGAACTTCATTTGCCGTTGTTGTTGTTTCCCTTGTCTTCGACGAGTCTTCCAGTTTGCTTGTAGTGGGATTTTGATGGTGATCTTTCTTCGCCGTTGGAGTTTTACTGGTGTTTGTATTAGGATTTTGACGGTGATCTTCCTTTGTCAATGTAGTTTCACTAGCTTTCGAAGAGTGTTTGCAAGTTTCCTTTTTTTTGCCTGTCTTGGTTTTATCATGCTGAAAAAGATTTCTTCGTGTAGTGGACATAATTCTTAAACAAATTAAAGTACTAGTCAACTCCTAGTAATGTACAAAGTAGCAAAGGAAGACAACGTGTTAGGATCATTATTTATAGCCGCAATGAGGATCGAAAAGCACCAATAGCGTTCAAGCAAAAATCTAATTGGTTACTTACACGTAGTTTTGATTGGCTTACAACCTGGAATGGAAGCGTACCTCTGAGAAAACATAATCACTTCTCAGGCGAAAGGTACGTACGTAGAGGGGATATTTCAAAACAGTTGATACAAACGATCGAGGTGACAAAATCAAAAGAGCAAGGAAGAACTTATTTTGCCATTTATGAATAGATTGGCCATATTCATTTAGCTTGATGGTTCTGCATAGCCTTGTAAATCCGTAATGTGTCTAAGATAGAAAAATAAATATGTTTCCCCGTTTCTTCTCGTAGAATTATGAAGCAGAAGTCTTTCAAATCCTTGTATTTTTATTCAAAAAGCACATAATCATTTTCATGAATCGATCGTGAAATTCAACAATAACTAGTATAAAAAATTTACGGTGTATAGATGATCATTTTATTTTTATACTCTTATTGTTTTCATAGAAATAATATTAACCGCTAGTGACGTCCGTTTGATGACTGTTAAAAATGCTTATGTTTTTACTCAAAAACTTAGCGAACAAGGCTTATAGGTTTGACTTTGCAAACTGTATGATCTAAATCTAAATAATACCATTTATTTGAAAACAGATGTAGTATATTTTTGTTTGTTTACTTGCTGATATTTTAGTGGTTAAAGTACAGAAAATGAGAGATATAACATATTTACCAGTGTTCGAGTGATTACCTCTGTAATAAATAAGTTTACATTAAAGTACATTTATTTAATTAATTGAAATGATTCTTTCATTAAAGAATCGTCAACTGTTTATGGCTCTTGAACAGCTATTCATAGCATATTGAAAGTATTGGTTGTCAGTTGTGATCTTTCTTTTCAGGAGGCATTTCCTGTAGCAGTGTGTAGATTATTCCTCAAAGTATTTTGGAAAATGGTTTCTCCCAGTTAAAACAATGCATGGTACATAAGTTTTTGGTTGAATTGGATTCTTTTCTGCCATATATCTTTATATAATAAATGTATATTTGTCTTGGCAGCAATTGCTTGAGTTCTTGAGTCTTTTGTAGTATACAAGAAACGTTTGTCTCAACATGTTTCTTATCATCCAGCAGGTAATGTAATAGTACAAATGGACAAAAAATGAAGTCACTGGTAAATGTGTAATTCATTAACTGCATGCTTTGCATAAACTGACAGGTGATATGAATTAGTGCTCGCAAGTCCATAATAAGTTGATTAGTCTTTCAAACAATCCAAAGAGTGCTAAGTGCACTGTTTTCAGGTGATGTGAGAATATATGTAGAAGCATTGTTACTGGCAGGTCCATAATAAGTTGATTAGTCTTTCAAACAATCCAAAGAGTGCAAAGTGCACTATTTACAGGTGATGTGAGAATGTATGTTGAAGCGTTGTTACTGGCACTAGTCCATAATAAGTTGATAGTCTTTCCAATAATCCAGATGCTGATAAGTGCACTATTTTTAGGTGATGCAAGGATATAAATTAAAGCACTGTTTCTGTCAACGTACCATAAGTTGATTGGTGTGTCAATTAATCCATAGGCTCACAACTGCACAATTGCAAACTTGATGGTGATAGGACGGTTTAATAAAGTACTGCTACTATGAGCAGTTCGACAAATGTTGATCAATATCATAACTGTTGATAATTATTTTGTATTTTACATACATGTAACTTTTCTCTAACTACTGAAATATCTGCAGAAGGGAAAACAAAGAAGAATAGGTTTGAATTTATGTTCTGATTGCATAATTATAATTACATTACAGAAATACTTACCATTTGAATTTATAAAGGAGAAGCATGCTAACAACATGTAGCATGCTTCTCAAATAGGCCCTTCTAACCACCGCACCCCCAAGTTTCATTTTAAGAAATGAGAATAATAGAATCAGATTTCTGCTTTTAGTACTGAGATTACTAGGATTAGCAAATAACTTGCATAAATATTGGCTTGTGGTCACTGTAATAAGATTCTAAAACACCTGAAAGTACAGTATGCTGTGGAATATTTGTGTAAATGTGATCTATGGTTGATTTATAATCTGTTGTATATTCATTTATTAACTGTATATATCCCTTCTCAGTTATGAAATAATTTAACAGTGCCTTCTGGTCAGCTGAAGTGCCTTTAATATTGACATTAAAATCCCCAATAAATATTTTTGAACAAGAACTGTCTAGATTGTGTGCACGATGAACATGCTTCAGAGCATCAATTAACCTTGTATTACTGACTTTGCTATTATGTATAATGGCTCGTCATTGTAATGCACACTCATTAGGGTGATTTCTACTTCATTGTAATTACATCTGAAAGGATCTAGCAAACATGTTATATTGTTTTTGATATAAACAGCTGTGCCATACTTAGCTCTAGTTTCACTTGAGTTGAAATCATTTCTATGCAATGCAAAATTGTTGATAAGGAAGCTTTCATTTTCATCTCTGGAACATAAAGCAGTCTCAGCAAAGATATTAACATCAGCTGCTTGCACATTGTAATCATTTTGCACATCTTGAATATGAAGATTAAGAGATCTAACATTGTGGAATAATACTGTCAACACATTCTTGTTATTGTTTTGATATAAATTAGGCAAAGAAGGTTTTAAGGCTGCTTCAGTTCTAAGGCGATACATTTCAGCTTGAACAGATTCGCTGACTTTTATTTTTTGTTCATTCAGGTTCAGAATATGCAAGTTAGTGCTGTTTCTAACTCTGCTTAAGCCAACATAGTGCATGTGTTGTATTGTTGATGTTGGAAAATCTACAACTGCTTCATTTAGGGTGTCTCCTTGGCAACGATGAATAGTTTTAGCTGCTGCAGGACGTAAAGGAAACTGTTTTCTTAGAACTTGTGCTTGAGTTCTCTTATTAAGTCTAAATTGTCTAGATATTTCTAACACTGGTGTCCATGACTTATCTATATGCTTATTGTATAAGTGGCTGTATTCTTTCCTGCAATTGTTACCAACAGTACTTTGTGAGAATGATACCCATATAATACTAGGTCGGTTAGATTGAGGTACTCGATAGTCTATTTTTTTTTTATAATACATTCTGCACCATTAGTCATACCGTCTGTAACAGATACATTTGTTGTTAAATCATACTTTAGACCTACAGCAATATTAACTACTGAGAAGAGTCCCATAGTTTTAGTAGCATCATTAGGAATTTGCTTTTTGAACTTTGTTCTGAGTGCATCATTTACATCACCAATTATTATCTACTGCTTATTATGCAGGTAATTTGCCGTCTTTAAGGTTAGAATGACATGTTGTACAAATCCATTCTGTGTCTGCTATACTTTTAACATTTGTAATGCACTGACGTCTAATATCTGGGGGGCATTTTGAATAAGACATCAGGTTACACTTTGTTACAGAAGACCTATACCATAACTGATCACAACAGGTACATATATATTCTGGTCCTGAATTTACTTTGTCATGGAAACTTTGAATAAAATGTGCAGCATTTACACCAGTTTTTTCAAAATCCTGCTAAATCAACCAAGACTCAGGAATGGGTTCAGGCAGTCTTTATTTTACAAAGTACTTATACTATATATTATAATACAAACTGAAACGTATATATATATATATCCTAAACTATTACAAACATATTTACTATTATTCCCCTGAATAATGAGTCCAAATCCAGAGTGTGATTAATGAGTGGGGTGAGTGTTGAGTGTTCTGTGTTGTGAGAGTTAGAACAGATTTACAAAGCATGTTAGCAGAGTTTAGTCTAATAGTTAAAGGCATGGTTAAATATATTAACACCGCATCTGACTGCCAATCCCCTAGCGCCTTGATTAGTTCTATTGGGACACCAGACTGATACGCAAAAGATGCTCCCCCCCCTTCGAAATGAGTGGCCAGCAAAGTTAGATGGATTAACTCCTACTAGCGCGAGATGGTGTTTGAGTTTACTGATGAACATGCTATAAGTTAGGCATTTAATGGAGTTACTTGAAGGATCCCACCAGTTGAAAGCTTGGGAGTTAGCGGGCGCAGTGGTAGTGAAGGAAAATGCATGCTTGGTAGTTGCCGTAACTGGGCAAAGTTTGCTATGAGGAATACAGGGAAGGGAGATATCCACCACCCGTTCGCGAAATTGGATCGTTTTACTCCAACGTATAGTTATCAATATCCCCCATGTAAAGACTTTATAATCCGCTATTGTAAGCTCGTCTATGTCAAATTTACTAGCTTACAATGGCAATAAATGTGATTTCCGAAACATGCCGAAGAAAGCTACTAAGCAGACGGCCCAAAACGATGAATCAAGGCTGTTGGATAAACGCAAAGTCGAATAAATGGTTAATAAAATGTCTGGCGTAATGGGTAACTTTTGTCTAGGAAGACAGCCTTTTACTATATTAATCCCTGTGAGTAATGACTAAAGGCCCAGTTGTCAAGCAGTGGGTTGGGGAGACCAAATTCCTTATGTAAAATGCCGATAATGTTTAAATAGTTACGGATAGATGATGACTTTTTAAAAAAACGAGCTAAAAAGGCAGCATAAAGCAAAAGATGTGTCTGTTCCAGCGGAACTGGATTATAACCCTGTGTAAGCAAAATTTCAAAAACGTATTAACGGTGATTTTTAAAAGTTGTCTTTGTAGATTCTGCTAAGAGAGGCGTCCGGTGCTCACTGATTTCTGCCTCTAATTGCCTTGCCATTGTGGTGTTTCGTGCATCTGCAATAAAGGTAGTGGTGGCTTTTAGCCGACATGTGCCATTCAAGAGGCGAAGCATTGATAAATTGCTTAGCGTAACTTTTTTGAAACAACGCGTAAAATCTCAAGAGATGCTGTGGTTCATAAAGGCGTGAAATAGAGTCCGCTAACACATTTCGACTGTCTTCAACATATGTTCCTACGATGTGAAAATTATGCAAAGCCGAAGGCCAAAAGAGTTGCCGCAATTCACGCATGATATGGCAGTTTGCGGTAGTGCCTTTGTTAATAATCTGAACCGCCGCTTGATTATCGCTGTGAATCACAATTCGTTGATTTGTCCATAGATTTGCCCACCAGCTGCAAGGATGATGGCTAAGGATATTTTTACGGTTAATGTGCATATGTGATATTTGAGGACAGTCGATGGAAAAGTTAATAAAACCAGTCACCTCTGAAAAACCCCGATGCTGCTATATTACACGCATCAGTGACGACATCTTCAGTAGGGAGTGTTTCCAGGAATAGACTATAATACTTTGAAAACCCCACCTTGCCATCATTCTTCTTTCTGACTGTGTTAATCGATTAAAAATTATTGGGCTAGATTTTGCCCCAAATGGAAGCCGTGTATCATAGAAATACGTGTAAGAATTATCGCCTGTAAAACGCCACCAGAAGTTCATAACCAGAAGTGTCCATCTGGGTAATAGTCCCAATACGCATCAGATGTCCGAGTGAGCTATTTTTAGATCGTAACCTGATTGGATAAGTAGGATAGCGTGACAAGCAAAACAAAATGGCTTCCTTCGTCAAGGCGACTGAAGTGATTTTTCGAGATGAAAATCTTATTTGCCAAGTAATATTCAAGTCTAAAGCTGACACGAAAACTTACCTTAACGTCTAACAAAGGAGCGAAAGCGAATCTGACAGTACATGGTCAGAAGACAGCGGAGAAGCTCAGAGGAAGACGAGACTAAAGATAAGGGCAAACACTGTTACGATCTAAAAATAGCTCACTCGGACATCTGATGAGTAATGGGACTATTACCCAGATGGACACTTCTGGTTATGAACTTCTGACGCCACTTGCATCCCGTTGAGCGAAAATTGTCCGAATGAAGTACCAATCGATACACATGGTGAAGATCGATTTTTGCCATAAAATAGTAAGATTTTAAGAGCTTTATAGCGTCATCGAGTTTCGGAAATTGAAATGTCTCAGTTGTCGATGTAGGCGTTAACCGCCTGACCATGCGGTCCAGAGCAATCGTGAATAAGCCGTACTTCGTTAGCATCCGGTTTTGGAATTGCTCCTAAATCGCTAACAATAGTAGGTGTGTGCTTCGTGATAACGTAATTGCCTTGCTTGATTTCGTCTAGGATAGTTTGTTCAATTAAATGCCTGTTAATAGGATTTGTAGCAGATTTGTAATTATCCATGTTTACATCCGAAAAATGTGTCCCAACATTAGGTATAGTATAAAGAACGAGAGAGAGTGTTTTATCGGATATAAAGATCCGAGCCGTAGGCGAGGATCTTTATACCGATAAAACACGATCTCGAGTTCTTTATACGGCTTAAAAAACTCCAACACATATTAGAGTAGTTCTCTAAAAGAAATGCAAAAATATCTTCATTTATCTTGGAGAAAATCGAGGTTAAAGTTGATGCAAATTAGGCCGAATCTTTATCAGATATAAAGACACTCGTCACGGTGGCGATTTTCATTGTGTTTGCCTTATGAATTATTAATGAGTTTTTTAATAAGTTGGAAACCGTGTAAAATGCCGTCGCTAAGAAATTCTTTGTCCTCATCAAATTCAAGTTCCTGGAGCCATAAATCCTTGTTCAACGGATTTGGTTTGGTTGCCTCATCTAGTCATGCTTGGGAATTGGGTTTATGTGCATGCCCCGCATGCGACTGGCCACAAACTTTGCCCGAAACTTTACAATTACATTCATGCACGAAATTACACGATTCGCGCGAACATCCCCGTGGGCTGTTAAAGTTACGACAAATTACCTTCCCTTCAGCATTAGTGTTAGCAAATTGCGTGCGTCCCGCGTTAAGGTTTAGTTTTGAGGGATTAGTATTTGTGCGTTGGATGGGTGTTAGCAGGACTGTGTGTAGGTGATTTGAGTCAAAATTCCAGGGATAACGATAAATTGCTTGCATCCGACGAAACTCGTTATCATACATTAGGACTGATTTCCAGTCATATCTATTAGATAGTTCCATTATTTTGATTGTATATGCTAAGTAATGTTGGATATCATTTGATACTAATTTACCTTCAGCTAATAAAGTATAAAATATACGTGTATTTGCAATCACCCACTGTTGTAAAGTAATTAAATCTAGCTTAGGCTTTTTCGGGCCATAGGTCACTGATATACGGTCCATGCCCTGGCTACCTAATGTCTCTTCATGTTCCTGAGGAACGATAGAGTCTACGAAATCTGGAATAAGATAAATTTTCTCACCATTTTGCTTTGCTGGTCGTAGAAACATTTCTGATGTGCTTGGGAGTGTTGTGGCGAAGTCTCTGATTCCTCTTAGTTCTGGTCCTGTGGTGATGGTTGGTAGATGCTGTGTGGTCATGTCCACGTGGTCGTGACGCGCCAGGATTTCGTCTAGTGGTGTGATGGGTTCAGTTGGATTTCCACGGCGGTCCATTGCAACTTTGTGACAGAGCTCCTCTACGGCTGCTTGTTTTTCTTCCAGCTTTTGTTTTAATTGCTGCTGTTCCAGGCGTTGCTCTTCTATTTCAAGGGCCTTGAGGCTCTCCTTGAGCTCGTCGATTTCCTTAAGGTCGAGCTTGCTTTCCGCTTTCACACGCAGTGGTGAGCATCTTTCCTTGCCTTCACAGAATGAGGATGGTATACCCCAGTCGTGGCTTTCTTTTGGGGTCTTGCATCCAGGGCATTTCTTTTGACGCTTAGTTGTTGTGCTGTCGTTTTGGTCCATGATCATTAAAAATTTTTCTATAACTGCTTGCTTATAAAGTATGTAGCTTGAATATGTGCTTTCTAGTTGGCTTTTGAAGCGAGAGTGATTTAATGTCTTATAGCTCTTCTATTTATACAGTTAATAAATATTCACTGCTTAATTAAAGTTTACTTATCACACTGATGCGTTAAAATACTAATAGGATTGAAAACATGCTTATAAAGTTGTGACTTCCTGTTCTCATCCTGGCCCGCCTACAATGATTTAGATTCATATTAACCGATGTCAATATCCACATCAAAATTTGTTTCATTTTCATTCATTTGATCCACTTCATTATTAGAATTATTTGATATTTTTAGTTTTTTAATTGTTGATGAACTGTCTGCTAAATTAATTTGATCAACCACAGCAGCTGTCCTTTTCCTTGTCACTGCCTCTCTATTGAGTTGTCTTAAATGTTCAGGTTGGGATTGCATTCTCGTTTTGAAAGCTTGCTTATTTTGTTCTCTTATCACATCTGGATTACACTGTTTTCTTTTTAGGAATGTTTTTCTGTTTATCTCTCTAATATGTTCAGGTTTGCATTGTTTAGTTTTATGGAAATTTTGATTCTTTACATCTTTTAACACCTCTTTGTTATTTTTGTAATATGTCTTATGTGCTTCTCTTTCACTCTCTTTGAATTGTGCATTCACTCTTTTCTTTCTCATGTACTCCTTCATATAAATCCTTCGTCTTTCTTTAGGATCAATAATTATTGTAACACTCTCTTCCCCTGTGTTTGTTTCTTCACTGTTTTTTGTTGCTTTAGCAGAATGGTTTGAAATGTTGCCGTTGGTTTTCGTCATAAGTGAAGCTCTAGATGTAGTTTGAGTAATACCATTTGTTTCAGCTGGTATAGTAGAAACATAATGCATTTCATTTAAGTGGCCAATATAAGTATCTATCAATCGACAATCATCAATATGATTTCCTTCAATAACTGTGATTTCATTGAAATTTTGTGCTGTCTCTATTATGTGAATTCTCAAATGTAAGGCTAATGCAACAGCTTGTATTATGATATGATCAGCCCATGTACCTTGTAAGGACATGTTATTCAAATAATCAGCCCAAGAGTCTCTGGTGTTACTCTCAATAAATCTTTCTGGGTTTTCTTCCAAATACAAAACTCCTTCAGCACGAATATGTGTATGATATTGAGGATTGGAATATAACTGATGAGAAATTGTTCGAAAAAAGCAGTCACCATCACCTCCAACTTCTAAAGGTTCTAAATTGTAATGACTTAATCTTTGTCTTAATAGTGCTATATTTGACAACTGTTCAGTAGATACTACAGTAGAATTTTGTCTATTTATTCGGTATGTATTTATCACAGATCCTGGATTTAATTCTACATCACCAGATAAAAGCAGTTTTTTATGAATAAAATCATTTTGTATTATTTCTTGTATTTTAAATGAATACTTCTGTGTGTTCTATTACAAAACCTTTCTTGTTGAGATAACTTAAATTTTAGTAAATGCGGCTGCTCTGTAATTCGGGCAAGGAAATATGACTTTGGACAGTTTCTATGGATTAATGAAATAAATTTTTGTCTGCATTTCTTACTCTTCATTACACGATTAACCTTTTTAAGGGAGATTCTTGATGGTTCTCGGTCACGAGGTCTTAACACACGATAACATTCATTTTCAGCAACAAATTTATCAAACCGAGATACATGATATGCTTTTACTTTAGTATGTATTTCACTGCTCATATCATTACTAGATTCATTGACATCTTGCACTGAATGTTTGTCAGAGAGTGTTTCATTGACAAAAGCATCTGGTATGTGATGAAATTCATACGACAGTTCTTGGTTTTGCATTTGATTGTACTTTTGATTGCTCGTGATTTGCTTTGATAGATCATAGATATTCATATATTGCACATTTTTCTCGATAGATTCAGTAATTTCAGTTGATTCAGTATCACATTTGAACATTTCAGCGCCATTTTCACTGAGTTTCTTTTCTTTCGAATCACGTCCAGATTTATCACTAAAGCAAGACCTTTTTTCAAAAGCACCGACACTTTTTTGTCTCTCTAAACATTCATCACTGTCAAATATTATTATTTTGCTCACAATATCGTTCATCTTTTCACACACAATGGCGGTTTGAGTGTGACATTTTGCCATAAAAATGGCGGCCTTGTCACACGAGGCCTTGGCGACCATCTTGTCGATGGTCTCCTCATTTTTGGCCGCTGAAACGGCTCCCTCATGAGTTGCAGGGGTGACGAACAACAAACCGTTGTTCTCTTCGTTTTGTTTTTGCTGTTCCCCCACGAATGCAAGGGACTCGGTAGAAATCTTTGGCTCCATAGCACGAAATAGCATAAACACTCCCTCTTCCAACAAAGTCGCTTCGCAGAATGAAATCGCACGAGGTTTGTCAATGAATCTATGGTAACGATCTAACCAATGGCAGAGAACTTAACTATATTTGGTCACTAAATGAGAATTGGTTCAACTTGCTCAAAAAAGCTTACCTTTTCAAATTTGTTTCATGATCACAATACCTGTTGTTTGTATGATTTGCTGGGTACCAAGTTAACGTCTTGTAGAAAAGTTTTCCACCAGATCCATTGCAGAACACATTTCAGTTCATAAGCTTGCATAGCAGCCGTGAAATCCACACAATAGCAATAAACAAACAAGTTATTTCCCTCTATGAATACAGAAAAAAATCATCGTACGGTCCGTACAGTGATCATTCCAAGCCAGATATGCGAGTCCATTGCTCAGGACTACACAACAGGAATCCCATTAGTAGCATCGCGCAAGGAACAGTTAAATATTAATAATATGAGCTATCAGATGAGCTATGTATTTTTTTTAGCAAAAAAATAATTGATTTGAGTATCAAAGAACAAAGGTTTGCTTTTTATTTCACCATTTACTCTCGTGTTGATAGACTACAAACACTAAAATGCTTGGATGACTCGTATGCGATCCTGGATGAAAATTAGTAAAATTATTCCAAGCTGCATGAGGGAGCTGAGAGTAGTTCAATACAAAAATGTGGCAAGGAGTAAGAAATTATCTATTAGCATTTTCGCATTTTCACCTAACATCCGAACAATCTTCGCGGAGTGTAGACAAGTGTAGAGCAGGAGGAAGCCGAGGGTCACATTTAAAAACCCTGGTTAAAAACGGCTTGCATTACCGAGCTGAGATCTTGTACCTAAAAGGCTTGTACACAAATCTAAAAGTTACATTACGTTCAAAGCTTCTCGACAAAGCCGGCTTCCTTGAGTACAAAACTGATCGCCGAAAATTATTAGAACGGAATTGAAGTTAGCACCGTATCGTATTATCGGGAATAGTGGAAGTAAAGTTTCACAGACCGGAAGTTTACAGGAAAGTGAGTGAGTGACACAATAGGTTACTACTTTATGTATGGCACCATTCTAGTTAGATAGATTGAATAGTACCATTTCATGTTGTCATACACGAAGTAGTAAGCTGACTCATTTGCATATTCGACCCCTCACAATAACTCGTGGATTTTCAATCCACGAGTTAAAAATATACAAGCCTTGTCCACGAAACTACAGGATATGAAACCATATCTGGACTCTAATATTAAATGGATACATTTTTATTGACATGTCGGTTGCTCAGAAACATTCCGTGGCACTTCTGTTACATTTCCTGTGTCATTGATCTAGTCCAGCTTATGACGACATTTGAGCCTTATTCTACCAGAAAGTTTAAAAAGAACCTAAATATTTCTCATGAGAAATCAAAAAATGTGGATATGTGCTTGGGGAGCAAGGTAGTGAGATTATCATTTTAAAGAAAGTTTGTTTCAAAGTGTTTAGTAGTAACAGTTTGATGTAATTGGTTGATATCTGTCACCAATGAACTCAAAACTGCGGGAGTGAAACTACGCATTTTTATCAAAGTTTTCTATATGATTCTCTGCAGACAGTCGTGCATAAGTTGTAATACATAGAGAGAAGGCATAACCTTAAGAATATGTTTTCGAGCCCGCTTTGTTGGTAAAAAAAAGTGGTAGGCCGCCGGATGGGATCTAACACAAGTTGAACTTAATGAGCTGATAACTGGATTGTAACATTGAACAAATTCTTTCATGCATAAATCCCCTGGACTGCATAGTTTTACTCAGCTCACATTTTAGGTCCTGTATTGCCTCTTGATTAATATTCGATTGCTATTATTTGGCTTTTAGTTTTCATTGTTTTCGCTTTCAATTTTGCTATTGTGGTAAACATTTTGCAAGGTTGAAAGAAACTCGGATCAGTGCGTTCTGGTATGCATGGCTCTGGTATGTATAGAGTTTGTAATTTACAGGAAATTGGCACGAATGTGCATTCTCACGGCGGGCCTCGCGCGCCTCCACAAACAGCACTTAAGAACCTATGTCAGTCCTGTTGGTCAGCGGGAGTTCGCGCGAGTCTGTTCGAGAATTTTTCAAAATGGCGTCGTTCAGTGTTGAAGAAGTAATTGAAAAAGTCTTAGAATCCGACGGCGAATATGAAGATGAAGACGAAGATCAAGCGGAAGAAGAAACATATAGTGCTGACAGTATTGTCGAAGATTGGTTGAATAAATTTCCTGCTATAGAAGGGTTGAATCTCGAGCTTTTTAGGGATATCGCAGGAGAGGTATTGATGCCCATAGTGAAGCAGTGCTCAGTCAGTTGTGATCACGGTGAACCTCAGGCTAATGAACGCTCTAAAGGTAAGGGAAAATGTGTTTCACAGCCGGCCGTTGAGAATCATTCTGTATTACAGACTTACTTGTCTAAAATATTTACCAAATGAACAGTCAATAGATTACATAATTGTACATAATAAGCTTTAAAATTTGTTAAGCTTACTGTATATCAAGCTTAGGTACATTTTAATATGACTTGTCCTGCATATATATTGTTTCTTGGAGAAATATGTTTAGTTGACCTCTTTTGCATTGAACAATATTTGCATATTGTGTTAAAAAAATGTATGGTTATTTACAGCTGTTAAACTCCTCACCTCAACAACAATTAATGCTGCCTCAGTTTTAAGAAGTGAATCTTTGCTGTGGATGAAACGGATGCATACACGTCTTGGTGGTAAGGTAGCGTTTAGACGTCCATATCATGCAAAAATAGTCAGGTGCATTCCATATGAGGTATTTAAGACTGCAAGGCGTGTGGTGTCAGAAAACAACACTGGAAGCTTTTTCAAGCCAAGATGCTATGTTTGCAAAAACAACAAAGCTGAAGTAATTTCCTTCACTTCTCTCTATTCATGTCAAAAATTTTTTTCATTGATTTCTGCATTGAGTGTTAGAGCGATTAAGGCATATTTTGTCAGGAAACTAAAAGGAAAAGATAGGGAAGGCCATACCGTGAAGCTTTTGGTTAATGAAAACAAACAACTATGTCTGACATACTGGATAAAAAGAGGGCAACTTGATATCTCCTTCGAATATGGAGAATGGAACACTAAGGACTACCCTTTCCACAACTGCAAATTTGATCCAAACTCTCTCCTTAACCATGCCGAAGATGCTCACGACCTGTCTGAACTACTACAGTTATATTAACTACTCCATCTTCAAGTACATACCTGGCCTTGATTCATTATGTGATATCCCTAAAAATGGTCTTGATGAAACCCTTCTCTCTATCAACAACCAAAACACCAAGAACAACATATAAACAACAAAAAGGCTCTTTTTGGAGCCACCCATTTTATAAAAGTGAATGGTACTACAGTACTTCATATACATTCAAACACATTCATTAACAGAATGGAATTAAGAAATATAAAACGGCCGCGCGTGTCTCTGTCCTCTGATATAAACACACTTGGAGATGGAAAGCAATAGAGAAGCAAGCTTAGAACACGAGTGTTTCTCTCCTGCTTCTCGAGTGTTTTTATCTTCCAGCATGTTTATATCAGAGGACAGAGACACAAGCGGCCGTTTTATATTTCTTTTATAAACTTTTTCGAGCGCACCAATGCCAAAGGCAGATAAGCCGTGTCTCTGTCCTCTGATATAAACACGGTAATGAGTCAATCAGAGTGCATGTTACATATAAAAAGTTTTATTATCAAATATACAAAATTCTAATCTTTTTGTTATAGATGAATACTTTATTATTAATAATTTGTTACATTTTTTACAAAAAAAATTTTAATACAAAGGTAAAAAGTTTCAAATATATACAATTGTATAAAAAATATAATTTAATGATATAATTATTTTTATCAATAAATAAGTGACTGATTGGCTGTACAACAATAGAGTACAATCACTAAAACTGTGCAACATAAATTCCACAAAATACTGGTAAGTTATGCTAAATCTTCAGTGTATTGTTTGACCAACACTTATTTACATGTAGCAATAAATACTGCAAATTGTTGCACGCTTTTAGTGTTTGTAGTCTATTATATACACTTCCTAGTGTCTAAAAAGACTAAAATACAGTATGCACATGTGACCTTTTTTTTTCTAAATACCACATGTTAATATATTGCTGCTGTTGTAGGGCTAAAAATAACAGCCTGACAGTGAACAGACTTGACGACCGGCTAAAGTTATTTTACCTTGGTCATCCCTTTTTTATCAGTAATTTTTTTATCAAAGCCAATATTATTTTATTCTCGCTGGACATTGTGCATCGACTATGACTTTTAGCCCTGGGTTGTTTAATAAATAGTATTCAAACATTTAATATTACAATCCTTTGAAATAATAAGTAGCTGTAAAATAGTAAGGCCTTTCAAACCTGTACACTACCAGATTTTGAGAGCTCCAATGAACCAGGCACAATGCTACATGTACACCAAAAATGATTTAGTTTTTAGATTAACAGGAGGAATAAAACTTTATATCAGTCAAAATACATACATGTAACATTATGATTGGACTAAGAATAATCAAAACTAAGCTTATGTCATCTAAAAACTATATTTTATATGACTTATATTAGAATATTTACATCAATATATACATGCAATGCATACAAAGAACAATAATTGAAAGTGTCAATAAATTAATGGTTATAAAACTACAGCTATCAGATATGTGCAAAGATTTTGTTATTGTGCTGAAAGCATGAAACTTGGTAGAAAGTTAGAGCTTATCTGAAGTAACCTTTTCCAAGAGTGGGCCTTACCATAATTTTTTTAAATTATTTTAAAAACATTTAATAAAAACACAGATTGGGCTTCCTGTGTAATTTTGCTACATCATCATTCCTAAAAAGTATTAATTATTCATAGGTGAACAAAACCACAATTTTAAGGATAAGACTGAGCAGACAACTTCGAACATTGTTGAGTATAAGGCTTTCCTATAATGTGCATTTTAAGAATTATTGTGAGATTATTTACAAAATGAGCAAATATTACAACTTGGATTCCTGAAGACCCAAACCGAAGTATGGGGATACACCTTTCCCGTCAACCTTTGGTTAACATCCTGAAGTTAGATCTTTCCTGGGGTCAGGTGCCTACAATGTGAAGTTTACCATTGCAAAATAATCATAAAGAACCAAACTAAATTCATTTGGTACTATTATTACTGCTAATCATTATTCACAGCTGGTTTAATCAAGCATTCTATTATGCCCTGCTCAAATGCCAAATTGTTTTTGAAATAACTTTTTTAGACATACTTGCACAGTCAAGTTAAAAAAAAATGAATGTTGACTTTATTTGAGACTTATTAATTACACAAAATAATTTATAATATTATATGCAATATTTATTGTCCTGATAAGTCATAATAAAACAGATAAATGACACTGGCAAAATGCAACAGTTTCAGAAAATTGAATCAATGGCATACCTAAAAAAATTGTTACAAGGTTAATAATAAGATACAAGACAACACATACATCACAGCTGCCTAATATTAGCTGTCCATTCTTTTAGAATAAAAATAAATCTCAGTCATACAGATAAATAATAATTTTGAAGTATTTTTCATATAATCCACCAGACAAGTGAAATACCAAAAGCATATGCATCTCATTAAGTCCATTCCTTTAATTTATGCACAAAAAGTTGTCAATTATAAAAATCAAAATTGCATTGTGCATTTCTGAAATAAAGATTGATGTCATACATATATGGGTCCTTTACAATTCAGAAAAGAGGCAGATTCCTGATTTAGTACTATAATTGGCATTTTACTGAAAAATGAATTGGATGCCCCATGCGGAATGTATTAGCCATTATTGAGCGGGGCACTGGGTACTAATCAAAGAAATATTGATTTGATTAAGAAGCACTTTCACATGACAGGCAAATAATTCTGGTTTAATAATTCTGGTTTAATTCCTTGTCACAAATAATTAAAATTATTTGTGACCAGGCCTGCACACTAAATCACTGAAGTGGTAAAATTAGCTTTTTGTTAGCCTTGAGCCCGTGCATTAATCTCCTTTGGGAAAAACCTTTCAAATGATATTTGAATATACATTCAAAGAATAAAATAAGCAATGGATTAATGTCCATGTAGCTTCTTTGTGTTATGAACAATCCCCAAGTAATTTCTTTGCACTATTGAAATATAAACTGAACGATGCGCTATTACGAGAGGGGAGGGAGGCTCACTTCAGCCTCTTAATGTACATGTTACTCACTTGATGCTATAGATTTATATACACTGTAAGTTTCTTTAAAAAGTTAGATCGAATCTTTCAACAGGAAAAATCATTAGCCATACACTACCCCACTAAGGCAGATATTGGTATGCAATTTTTCCCGTCAAGGGTTAGGCTTACCATTTAGCCATGTTCGCTTCACGCTGATTGGCTAACAGCATTTTTTCGGCGGATCAGCTAGTGGGAATCATTTGTTTAAAATATTTTGCTCTGTATATAATTGAATTCAGAGATTTAATAATACATTCCAATAATCATCTTCAAGAGGAAACCGGCCGCAATGGATTGATGGGTCGATCAGTTAATCAAAACTACATCTTTTTTTCTTTTATTCATCTGAGTGTAACATCTGTGATGACACAAATGATCATATATCATGAATTTGATAGTTAGGAATGCAAACACTAAAAGTGTACAAATATCACTAAATACTGTTAAATTATGCTAATTCTATTGTTTTCTATTGTTTAATCAGCACTCTTTTGTAGAAAGTAGTGCAATTAAGTGTTGCACGCTTTTAGTGTTTGTACTCTAACTGGTAAGACAGTCTCTATGCAATGCCATTTTTGTCAGTGTTTTACAATAGTTTCATATTCCTCAGAAAATAAGATATACAATGTAAGTTGCTTACAATACAATTGTTCGACATGTTGCGGCTTATATTCTTGTAAAATGTCCCTGACAATATATATATTAGTGAAAATGCAAACCAAACTTTTGAATATCACTTTTATTTTATCTAATGCACATACCTTGTAGTTTTTGGCCAATAGAGTCCTTTAGCATTGCAATGAAAACTATACATAAAATAAAATTCCAGTGGGGAGGGGTGGGGTTGGGTACTCCCCTATATTTTTTTTGACTGTAGTCAAATCTACTGAACAACTGATCTTTGGTCTGGAATGCCCTAGATTGTAATTCGTTTTGTCTTGAATAGTGTGGGGTGCTAGGGGGTGGGGGTGGGGTGGGTGTACATGTGCATGTGGGGACTGTAATGCACATGACCTACATTGTAGCTAGCATATTATTAATTCTAAATGCCAAAATATGTACAATATATACAAATGTTTTGATTAACTAAGAAACCAAAGATTTTATTTTTGCCCTGTAACGGTGTGAACAGTACTTACACAATTCATCAGAAGGTAGCTTGTTTAATCCACAGCCACAAAAGTTATTGTCATTAATGGCACGCTTCGGGACATACGTAAGATTGCTGGATTTCACAGGCTTGGTCACATTGTACCCATGTTCTCTTAGCCAAATCAAGGAGACGTACTCATGCATGAATATTTGTTGCCATCTGAAGTTAACGGTTGTGTTTTCACTGTACTTGCTAATAGAAACATGTTTAGATTCCCTCCCCTCCATAGAGTTTAAAGCCAACCCAAGTCCATACTTTTCCTTCATTTCCTTGGTGTGGACAGGTACAACATGGCCAAGAGTCCACAAAGTTGGAGAAAAATTAAAAAATTTAATACTTAACTTTAAAAAGACACTACAAGAATGATTAAGCTCACCTACCTGTTCATCGGTAATATCGAGACGGCTAAAAAGTGATACACAGTTTCGCAAAGTCAAGGCAAGGTAAGCAAGAACATGAAAATGGAATTTAGATTTAGTGTTCTCTGGTACTTTAGGCTCAATTGCTGCAATCAAAAACATAAAATTGTGAAGAAAAAGTCTTGAATCCCTACCTGTAAATCTATAGTCAAATGTCTTGGCAGTATCAGCACCAGAGTCATCATAGTGTTTGATAACCTTCTTTGCTAGTCTAGAGAGAGAACATTTAGATTTGAGAGTATTAACATAATGAACAAAAGGGCTATTAGGAGGCAACTGGGAAAAGGTGATATGATCAGATGGAATATTTGACACTCGAATCACTTCTTGAAGAAACTGTTTATGTACCCAAGCACATGCATTGTTTTTTAAGTGTAGGGGCTCTACATGGGCAACATCAATAGTTTCTTGAAGAAGTGGCTTGAATTCCTGTCTGCTGCACTTTGAAGAGATTAGCTCTGTGATTTTCTTTCTTTCAGTTTTGGGTTTCAGCTTTTTCTTGGCCAAGGCCTTCTTTTCTTTTTCTACTTCTTTTACTACTTCCAGTCTAGCTTTATACTCCCAAGGCTTCCAAAGGTTTGTCTCCTCCCTTCCAAATGTACCATCAAGGGATCTCCCATTAGAAGATGATACATCTGCAAAAGAGGAGAAATATTTAGCACTATTAGTCAGCTCACCAGCAAGAAATGCTAACATTTTCATGTCATTTGGCAATTCTGAAATCTTAAATTTAACATTAGTATATGCAGTGTCATTAATGACAAAACTGAAGGTTTCTTGCTGAATAGCCTTGATCTCTGAAAGTAAAAAATTAATGTATCTTAGTACTGGGCGAGCATTTTCACAACAGTTTGCCCCAAAAATAAGAAAGTTTTCATTGCTACTAAGGACTCCACGGCCAATATTAAGGAAACTGACAAGCCACGAACATGAAGTGTCGTCTTTCCCAAATGGGGCACCATCACCACCTAAAGCAAGATAGAATGTATTTGAGTCATCAAACCATATAAGATCGTAACCACTTGTTTTGTTAAAATAAAACTTAGCTAAAAAAATCAAAGTTTCCCTTAAGGTCCTATAACAGCCACTCACCTTGTCTTCCATGTCATTGCAAAAGGAGTCTTGAACACTAAGCACAGTACCGATCGGAATGGACTTAATAAAAGGCATAAGCTTATTATATGACACAAGTCTGGGGACAGGACAACTAGCAATGGATATACGACTTGTCTGTGCCATCTTATTATTAACCTTATAAGCACTATCCCTGTACAATTTCCTATACTTTCTTTTACCCGTTATCCCCCCACTATAGTAAACAGCTACACTACGACACATATTTTCATTGGAACTCTCATATTTTTTTAATTCAGATTCATATTTTTCTTGTGTAATTTTTTTAGATATTTCATTCTCCATAAACATTTCTGTGATTAGCTTTTTACTACATCTTGTCAAAACTGTATCAATGAGCCCAACACTTGCTGCCCTTTTACTACCCCCATGAATTTCCTCAGCTGCCTTGAATGTACTATTTCTTCTCTTTCTGCCTGTTGTCTCTCTTACTGTCAAACTCCCATTTCTAAAATCTGTCACTTTCTTCCTTCTGGTCTTCTTCCTACCTCTGCCTAACTCCCTCGCAATGTCATCTAACTCCTCTACTTCTTTCACTGTCTCTGCTATCTATAATTTATATCATGTAAGTTAATATTATAACTGCTAATAACAGAGCAAACAAATTGCCTCTATATTTTTCAGTACTCAAGTTATTTTGTATATACATGTTGATATTAAAAAATCAATGACAGTCAAACTATGACTGTATATAAATACCTATAGTGAAAATTGCATTATTTGATAACAATATTCAATGACCAATCAATAAATCAATTTTATTTTTTTAGTGTGAACCATTTAATGAATCTTCGCTCTGCTCGGCTAAGTCAGACAGCTCGGCTCTGTCCGGTCGGGAGCTGGGCCATCAAGGGCTGTACAGCTTTTCGAAGCGGCGTGGCTCGGCTCGACTAAGCTCTGCATTGCTCAGATACACAAGGCTCAAAACAATCATGCAAGAAAAGGTTTGGACCATAGTTTTTGCATAAATTTGTATATATTATATTTTAAATCTCTAGATTATTCGGCACAAACAAATTAAAATCTTGAAAATGTCAATCCAGCTGATGCCCATGCACAGATTTGTATCTATGGATGTTATTCAGTTTTAAAACTCAATGGCATAAATGAATAATCGAGTCAAATAATGCAACCTAAAAAAAATAGGTGATAAATTATATAAATTCCTTTGTTTCCTATAAATTAATAATGCAATAAACTATTAATGAATTAATTATTGGAGAATATAAGACTTATTGGCTAAATAAAAATAACATGTAGATGTAGATTTCACGGACGGACGTAAGTACCGTACCTAAAGCGCACGGCCCGGCTTCACTTCAATAATCTAAAACTACCTTTCTTTCCTTCTAATAATCTAGTAAAAATAATTTATACACTTCTTTTAAATTTCTACTTTGATTTATATCAAATCCTTTAGAATCCTTTCAACTTGAAATAAGAAGCTTAGGCTTAAGAGCTTAAATCCGTTAAACACGAAGAAATTGATATCAGACTAGGTAGTTAAATCACCCCTTTAAATGCTTTAAATAGCCAAAATCTTACCTTCGTGTCCAATCTAGAAAATTGGACCCTCTTCGCCGCTAATAGTCTTCTCTTCTCCTCTATTTCTTTCTCGAGTTCATTGACTTCAGCATCCAGCTCCTGAATCTTTCTTCTCTTCATAACCTCCTCATTCCTCCTTTCTTTCTGCAGCTTCTGGTACTTGTCAACACGAAACCTTCGTCCCTTTGTTTTGACCATGTCGAAGTGATCTTGTAAACAGACGTGTACAAACACAAACTTTCAAGAGCCACAGCGCGCCATCAGAAGTAAAAATAAAAAATCGAAGACGAACAAGTTGTGTTTTAGATCATAAATCAACAGAAAAACAAGGTTTAGAAGTGATGAAACTTAAAACGGCGAAAAAAAATGAGGCATTATTGTAGGCATTTCAGCCATTTCAGTAAAAATCGCCTAAAAGGGCTAGAAAGAGCACACAAAACCAACAACTCTTCCAAGCGAAAACATGGCAGATTTGGTATCGTTGCAAAGCCCCGTTCCCGCTCAAGATTTTCCCGCCATCCGATTGCTCCAGACCGAAGATCCGAGGCAACTACGAAGACTTCACTGAAGAGTTTCGGACAAATGTCGTTAATCGTACCCAGGCTCCCAAAATACGATCCCGTCCAATATGGCGAACAATGACATTTTAAAGTGCTGTTTGTGGAGCCGCTCGGGGCCCGCCGTGTCTGATTGGGTATTTTTTGATTTGACAGTTTGACAGTTGGGAGCAGTTAACTAGTAGCTTGGGTATTCTCAGCAAGGACCATTCGCGCTTAACTGTTTTCGGCTAAATTTGTGTGTTGCACTTTTTCGAAATGTAGCACCAATTTACTGTTGGATCACCATGAGCGAAAAAAATAGCTCATTCATCACCATAGAAAAAGTCAGTACTGACAGTAGAGACGGTTACTCTAGTTTTGGTGGTTTTACATGTAGTGCTGGCAGATACCTCGATTGTGATAACATCCCTACAGACACTAGCAGCTTTGATGAGGCCGAATCACCTCTGAAGAAGTCTTTTGGTAGCTTTGATAACATTCCTACTGATAGCAGTTTTGGAGACGAATCAGTTAACAGTAGTTTTCACTTAGTCATTATCAGCTCGTGAAAACAAAATAGTAGATATTCCGACCTACAGCAGCTTTGAAGAGTTCTCTCCTGTCAAGAATCCAAAAAATACAGCTTCAAGATGAGAATAACTAAAATACGAGCCTGCGAGCCCGAGCCTGTATGTGCAAGCCGCCAGCCTATTTTTGCGAGTCTTCAATATAAGCGTAAAATGCTGTATTTTGAGACATTTATTTGTAATAAATTACTACGAGACACATATAAACCTAAATTAAGCTTACTACTGCTTGAAGTCTTCTTGGTTTGGACTACTGATGGTGGACATCGCCGACTTCCGAGAAACGAACGCCATTAATGTTCAGCGGTATAGCCAAGTCATCTCATAAGCCAGGTCCTTCATGTATGGAACATAAGGGTATTTTCACAGGGAGCCCAAGCGCTAAAACTCGGCCACAAAGACGAAAGCGGCAAACTTAAGAGGTCTATGTAAAAAAAAGACAAGATTTTTGCAAAATGTTGAAAAAAAGGATGATTTATCGCTACATACATTTACTATAAATATGCAATTATCGAGCTTGGGCTCCCTGTGGTATTTCAAAGGATAATAAACGGGAGCATTATAATTTACCATATATGAAGGACTTACACGTCATGAAGGAATGGCCACACCACTTGTTTGAAAATATATAGACAGCGAATTAATGACTGTTCAGGACCACTGGATTAGATATTTAACATTCAAGTAAGTTATTAACAAAATTCTGTTGTAGCTCCTCACTTTCTGTTCAGTCATTCAATCCTAATTTCAAAACATGGATAATTTTTTACAATAGGCATACAATCAACCGAGAAAGACATTTACAGGCTTTTTTATCCAGACGAGTAGTGTCACTTTAAGCTGGGATATTATTATTTTTGTCTCTAGTAAACAACACCCTTTGGAGTGCTTTATATCTATGGAATACAAATTACTAAATAGTAAAAAATGGCACTAGTCAAACAATAGAAAACAATAGGATAACCATAAAATTATACAAATAAGTAATTACTGTTTCATCATATTGCTTGCACACTACTACAATGTCATTAAATATTACATTGTTGCAAAATGGTGTACTTCAGAGCAAATAAAAGTGGAAAAGTGCAACAAGCTCATTGTATTTAATATCTCTTCCACACAAGCAAATTTTCTGTGGAAGACAAGATTTGCAAAATAACACATTTACTGTAAATATAAATTTACTTGTGTAGGAGTGGCTTGAATGCCACATTTGTATAACTTAATAATAATTTATGAGATTGAATCACCAGACTAGTATTATGTATTCGTTTAACAAACAACAGAAAACATCAAAGTCAATGTGATGTGCAATTTAACAAACAATAATTGAAACATAGTTAACAAAACAGTGTATTGTATTGCAATATGTATTGTATTTATTTGCTAACAACAGAAAACATCAAAGTCCATATGATGTACAATTTAAACATAGTTAACAAAACTGTGTATTGTATTGGGATATGAATTATATTCATTTGCTGATAGCAAAAAAAACATCAAAGTCAGTGTGATGTACAATGTAGATAACAGTAATTCAAACTGAGTTATGAAAACAGTATATTAATGTACTGGGATATGAATAATTGTATTGGAAAGTGTCTTTAAAACTCAACATAAACTGATACTGGGCATATCTATTCAACACTAAGACCCTCATTGATGGCCTTCTGAACATCCTCTTGTAGAACACCTGGTCCAGCTGAGAATGCTGTTACTGGAATGGTAATGTTTGAAAATGGTGGCAGCTTGGAAAAGCAACAAGCATCAATGCAGAAGCGGAACTTGTGCTCGACACAAAAGTCTTTATCTTTAGGAATGTACAGACCGTCAACACGAAGAACCACATCACCAGTATCAAATGATTTAGTTTTGCACCCAACGCACACTGTGGTCTGGGACCAGAAGGTCAGTGATATCTTTCAAGAATCCATCGAGGCAAGTCCTTGCTTCGTGTATTTTTCTGGATTATTTGCTGAGCCACTTTCTGGGGCCCTGTGAGATGTTTACTTGGATTGATTCCACTTGCACCTTGACAAATATTTTTGCTGGCTGAGACAACTGGAGGAGGAGCTTTATCAAAAATGGCTTGAGCCTCATTGTCTGTTAATGCTGCTTGCTGTAAAATACTACTGCTCGTATCTACTTTAAGGAACTCTACATAAACCCACAAAATGTGTTTGCAAATTCTGATTGTTCTTGACCTGGTGTAATCATCACAAGTACACTTTGGAGTTTTCCCAATGGTCACTTCGTAAGGACCATGGCCAAGCCAGTCCCTAGAGCTAGATACTTGATATTTTCGGGATTCGCCACACTCCAGTACATTCAATAACTTGATCCTATGTCTGTCATTGTTGGTTGCACATTTCAAAGCATTGTTAAACTGCCGACTTCTTGAGCATAATCTTGCACCTCTTTTATTGTTGGAATCTTTATCTTTGGCGGGTACAGCAGCAGCACTGTATTCCTTTGGTTCATTGTTACCATCTTCATCTGAAGTACTTTCTAAACTCTCATCACTTTCGCATGTCTTTGAGGTTTTCTTTTTGATTTTTCTTTTGGTTGCCCTGTGCGAAGCTTGTGGATCAACAACATAGGTACTTAGTGCATCAGCTCTGGATGACAGATCAGAAGGCTCTACTCCTAATAGATCATTTGCATACGAAATTGCACGTTTCTTCTGAGCTTCAAAACTTCTTGCAGCTAGGTTAGAAACACTAGGCCCAGTACCTCCTCCAAAACTACCATCTTGGTAACCTTGAAATTGTCGCTCAAGAAGAAGGCTGCCTTTGATGTCTTCAGCTGCTGCATCTACTAGGGAAATATAGTCTCCACCTGTAGTTTTCCACTTCGAATGTATTACTTCGGCAAGATTTGTAGCAGGTGAATTTTTACATGCAAAAGCTGGAAAGACATGTGATCTACGGTCATCCCACCACTGAAGCCATGGAATAAGAAATCCACGTTGGTCTTTGGCTGGTTTCTTGGCAATAAATTCCTTTAACTCTTGCATGGTATCATTGTAAGCACTTGATGTCTGGACTTTAACAAGGGATCTTGTAACACGAGTGAAGAACTCTTTTGATTTGTCACTATGCAGATGAGCTCATTGCCGGTTTGCACACTGAAGGAAGTGGAACTCACAAGTTTTGAGTTTTTCTTGAGCAAAATTTCCATATACTCCTTCAAGGCCAACTTGAAGTGCACCATTTTCATCTCCCATATATCCAGCAAGAGGGTTGAAAATTTCGTCTACTGCCACCTTTCCAACCACCTCGTTAATGAGCTCAAAGAACTTGGTGTAACATTCAGCATTTTCTCCTTCACACTCCACTGTGAACAAAGGTATCTGTTTGCGCAGGACGGGATGATAGACAGTTAGTGTGATTGTTGGGAAATCCTTGCAGCGATTGAACAGTATTCATTTGAGAGAAAATGATTCTTGTCTCCCATATTACGTGCAAGATTGATCTTCAATTTGCTTGTCTTAAAGACGTATGATGGCTCATCTGGATTCATGTGCCTGTCATTCATCTTATAAACAAAGAATTCATCTTTTTGGTCTGACTTTTGCTTAAGATGAGCTACAGCTTCAAAGCTATGTCCAGCTGGGTTACTTTCCTTTTTGAGTTAAGCTTTGAGATTTGAGATTTTTTTTGTGTCAAGAAGAGCATCTGCTGTTTTCTCAAGTTCTTCCCAGTCCACAGCCTCTGCTTTGAGTCATTTCAGTATTGACTGCCTTACAACTTCAGATGGTTTCAACTTTGGATTTCTTCTAAGAGATTCTTCCACAACAACTGGCAGAGGAACTTTTCTTTTGGCCTTGCATGTGTGAGTACCAGTATGGTGAATTCTGACTTGATGAATGTGAGGTAGAAATTCCATGTATTTTCTAGCTAAACAGGGAACAAAGACTGAGCATCTCCCACAACCTTTGCAGACCATATTGTTGTCCCTGTTCTTCTCAAACTAAACATCATTGCTTTTGCCGTGTTGCTGTCTAAACTGACAACTTGGATTTTCACACTTGTAAGAGCCCTTACAATGCTGTGCACGTACTTGCTCCTTTTACTGCTCCTTTCCATTTTATTGCCATGTCTCTATCCCATGGACGACCATCTACTGTTGCTTTCATTCGTTTATCTAGATGATAAGGAACTTGGTAGACACATTCACCATTGATATCAAAAGGAAGGCTCTCAACCTCTTGAACTGGTACATCTTTCCAAAAGTTTCTAGTAAAACGCTGGCCTAAAAAAATAATCTGTTTCTAAATTTAGTTACTTTCTGACAAAAATCACTTTTGGATGTCCAGACACTGAACTTTGCACAGAAAATGTGTTTGGTATCATTTTACACCATTGAAAATCAATTATAGAAATACACCATTGTCATTAGCCTTCCCCATAGGCATCTCTTTCTTGAGTCTTCTTACAATTCCCAAGTGCTTCTATAACTCAACATAGCACTGCTGCCGAGTTTTCTATTTCTTTTATAAAATAGAATTGAAGTTTTATTTTCTTTTTTTTTCGTTGGAGAAAGTTTGAAAGTGCGACATGCGTCCTTTGGCCAATCAGAGTGCGCGATATATCATAGTTATTTTATAATTTAATATAGAACAAAGCCCAACACCTACACCTGTATCATCAGCACCTCCAGGTCAGTAACATGGTTGGACTGAGTACATCATAATTTGTACATTTCACAGAAGGAGGAGGGCTGTAGTAGTATCTCATACTTGTAACATCTTTACTGTAGAAATAGAAAACGAGGCAGCATGCTATGATGACTTATAGAAGCACGCAGGAATTGTAAGAAGACAAGAGAAGTGGTAGGAGAAGCACGAAGCGTAGCCAAGTGCTTCTCAACACTTCTTGAGTCTTCTTACAATTCCCAAGTGCTTCTATAACTCAACATAGCACTGCTGCCGAGTTTTCTATTTCTTTTATAAAATAGAATTGAAGTTTTATTTTCTTTTTTTTCGTTGGAGAAAGTTTGAAAATGTGCACGCACGTGCTGTGTGTTCTCATTGAGAACGCACAACACGCGTCCTTTGGCCAATCAGAGTGCGCGATATATCATAGTTATTTTATAATTTAATATAGAACAAAGCCCAACACCTATACCTGTATCATCAGCACCTCCAGGTCAGTAACATGGTTGGACTGAGTACATGATAATTTGTACATTTAACAGAAGGAGGAGGGCTGTAGTACATCTCATACTTGTAACATTATCTTTGTTGTGCACGATGGAGTCCTTGTCCTCCTCGTCGACATTGGGGATGTGGTAATCCAAGTTTTCTTGATTGTGTTGAATAAAATCCATTCCAGAACGTGAGATGACACTTTTTTCTCTGCTGGCTCGTGGTGAGGACTCCATCTCATTTAAAATATTTGACTCTTCAGGCGATGAGTCCGAGGAGATGGTGGTGGAAGAGTCAGTAACCATGTTACGTTTGATAGCATGTCCGGTGATAAACACCAAATGGACCGCATTCCCATTTTCCATACATATTATCGAATATCTCATCTTTTCTAAGCTCGGACACTTTCTTGAAAGTCTTCCAACTGACAGTAAACTTTGTCAGTCGGGCTTGCACTCCAGGTTTGACACAAGCAGTTCGAAGAATTTGTAGATCGCTTAGGATTTAGCGAGAATGCCATAACAACTGCCACAGCAACTGTGATAACTGTTTTATCTTGATTCACATTAACCCCATAGTGTAAATATATATTGAAAAAATAATTAAACCGGAAGTCATTATTCCTTTCACTTTGGGATTCGCGGACTTGTCAAAAAGTGGACTTTACATTTATTCTAGTACCAAATTTACATTTTTCTTTAGTAAAAAGGATTCAACGACTAAACACCTGTGTGAAAATGTAAAATAAAACATGTTTTGTAAATTTGTCTAATTTTACTACAATCAGAAAAAAAACTAAAAAATAAGTAATGCTGAGCAATAACTCTTTTCTTTGCTAAAATGATAGACAAGGGGATCACTTGAAGAAATAATTACATTTTGATATTTTTCTAGTATAAAATCTGGAAAAAATGGCAAAAAAAATGCAACACAATTACATTTTGGTGCAAGGGAGTGTGGGTACTTTAGGCCTGGTTACCAAGGCTTTTGGACACTTTTATCACGTGTTAACAAGCGGATATGTTATCTGCAAGGTCTACGCTTTAAAATGATACCAAGAACAGCTTGCCACCCATTGGGTGCAGCCAACTCAAACAAATGCGGGGTTGGCTGCTAGACTATTTAAAGTTGTGGCAACCTCTACATTCTGTTTCTTAAGCCGTTCCACTTCATTTAAATTCCCAGCGTCCTTTTTCACAGTCGAGTGATTAGAGGCTGGGAATTTCAATTTTGAGTTAACCTCAGCAATTTATTTTCTTAACGAATGGATTTCTGTACTTAATATCTTGAAACAATCACAGTTGCAAGGAGAGAATTTGTAGATTTACCATTTGTTCTATGAACTGAATTTCTTCCAGGTTCAGGTTCACGATCAGACGGCGTTGACAGATTAAGGCCATCATCCTTATTCACTCGTGAAGTTTCTTCTTGATTTCTGGAATTTCCTGACATTTGCCGAGTCAACAAGTAATTTTCGAGCCGTTTCTTTAAGGTTGCATTTTTCCCTGTCGTAGGTAGGCCATAGAATTGTAATTCCTTACGAAGTTGATCCACTTTTAACAGTGTGAGTGCGTCCGACCTCCATGTTAGCTGATCACGCTGGCTTTTTTGCGAACCCTTTTATAGTTTTATAAGAAAATAAATTTAAAATGGTTTTATCAATAAATTAGCTCAAAATGTGGAAATTGCAGCCAGGATTCATAATAACTTTTAATATTACTAGTTGACTCAAGCTTATTTCGATCTGATCTTGGACCTTCTTCAGTGTAAAGATGTTTACAATGAAGAAGGTAACTTTGAGATCAGACTGACATGTCAACTACATGTAGTAATACTCAAAGTTCAAAATTTGTTAATCTCAATTATCATGTATTGGTGGACCAAAATGAAACTAACACCAACAAGAAAAATGTTAAGAAATACCATCTTCACACAAAAAACTCTCCCATTTGCTTACACTAACCACACGTCTGCCCCTGCAATAGATCGAGATGCAAGCAAAGTTTGTGATTATCCTAAATGCAACATCAACTCAACTTCTGATGACAAAAGACTTCCTTGTTTCAACACCATCCATAAATCATGTTTGAACTTGGCAGGAAAGAAATGCCCAGTATGTACTACAAACCTTCATGTCAAAACGAATAAATTAGCAACATCCTTCAATCAGAGCCTTCTTAAACCAACATCCAGATCAAACAACACAACTCAAGACAACTCGGATGATGATGATGATGACTACAATGACAGTGGTGATGATAATGTTCATGTCAATGAAACAGTATACCCTGCAAGTGCTTGGGAATCACATATTGACAAAGAATTAGACACTTTTACAGGTCCTCAGCCACACAATAATAATAGTGCAAGTTCTGTGCAAACATCCCAGGCAGTGCCTCAGCCAGTTGCAGTATGTAATGATAAGTGGATAATAGAAGGATATAAGGCCTCGTGGTGCTTGCTCTTTTATTGCTTGCTTGCATGCACGTGTCCGTACAACAGACTGTAACCCGATACACATTATATATTACATAACATCCCCCCTCCTTTGATGAAGTCATTCAAATATTGACTAAATATAACAGTAACAGTAACAAATAAAAAATATGAACACACATCATACAGATCTACTTCTACATGATAATTGTCCATTGTTCATAGGTTTCAGTTCTTTGTTTCAGCTTTCAGTGCTGTACAGGCCCGCAAATGATCCCAGGCCCGCAAGTGATCCCAGGCCCGCAAATGATCCCACTCGAGGCCCGCAAATGATCCCAGGCCCGCAATTGAACCCACCAGAGGCCCGCAAATGATCCCAAGCCCGCAAATGATCCCACTAGAGGCCCGCAAATGAACCCAGTGGAAAATACGGAATCTGATATGGATGGAACGAAACTATAAGTGATTTAAAACATAAAATATAAACTGAGTATTAGTGTGTAAGAGTTTCTAAATCTAAATATGGTGGTTCTATGTCTTAACTGAAAATTTAGCTCAATTTATAATAATATCTGACATCAGTGTCGTTGTAGTGGCCATTGGTCGAATCAGATAGCCGCGGCTCCCCATTTATGTAGCTTAATACCCTTCTCATGACAGTCTTGCATGTGTAGTGGTGTTTGCTTTTTATCAACTGCTATGAAATCTATCTTAATTCTAGTATTTTTGTTGTGCTTTTATGACGTAAACTCCGCCAAAAATGACAACAAAACTGAAGCAAAGACAAAGACTGAACTTGAAAAAGACTGAGCTGCCTCCCACTGACTCTTTTATATTTGCATGGGATTGTAGCTGACTTACATATGGAACCAAATCAGTTACAACGCTTGTATGAAATGAATCATCCATGCACTCCCCGGTAAGCCAGAATATAGGAGTAGCGTATATATGGCGTCAGTATGAACATGATCTTTTAAACTCTGTTCAAATGGTAATTCTAAGGTTTATATCATGATGTTTAAAAACGTCTTCCTAATTCAGTGTGTGACAAATATTAGTTATTGTGTTAGAATGATTAGCTATTAAGCTAAAACTCAGGGGATTATCATCCCTCAGGATACTTGGGAAGTTTTCGAAGGAAAAAGAAGCATAAAGTTAAACGCAAAAACAAATTGGGAGGGAAAAAAGAATGAAACACAAAAAGTGAATCATCAATTGGTTTGTCGCGCGCTAAGTTTTTGCTTTGTCTTTGTTAAAGTTTTGATATTTAATTTCCACAACGATTGTAGAAAACATTCTTTGATCGCGTTAAGAGTTTCATGCCTTTTACATTGAAGTAACAAACTAATCAGTCTAGGACGAAGCTCATTGTGTAATCGCACATAATAATCAGATTACGGAGTAAAAAGAATAATCTAGCATATACGCCGATATCGTATACAACAAAATAAAACAAATAAATTTGTTTCGATCTGTTTTCTGTGTTTAGCTTCAGCTGTTTGGACACTCAGATTCTTTATTGTGCTAATCATAAATTTTGTGGATACTAAAAATTTTCTAGTAATTACGTGACGGGGTTTTTTGTTGTTGTTTTTTTTTTGTTTGTTTGTTTGTTTGTTAATCACTTATAGTTCCGTTCCATCCATCAGATTCCATATTTTCCCCAGGGATCATTTGCGGGCCTCTAATGGGTTCGTTTGCGGGCCTGGGTTCATTTGAGGGCCTCTAGTGGGATCATTTGCGGGCCTGGGATCATTTGCGGGCCTCTAGTGGGTTCATTTGCGGGCCTGGGATCACTTGCGGGCCTGGGATCATTTGCGGGCCTGTACAGTGCTGATAGTCTTTGAGATAGGCAGGTTCTCTGGTAGAACGTAGAGATCTCCTAAGTGGTGGTGATGGTGGTTCCTCTGTAAGAATGTTGGGTACTACAGGTGCTTGTTTTGCTGTAGGTATGTTGATCTCAGGTGGAGGAGTGTCAACATTCTCATTAACAGGGGGATTCGCAGTCTCTTGTTTCCTTCAAGTCAATTCTGTTTCTTCTGTAAGAACCAGTGTCTGTTTCTACGTCGTACGATCTTTCATCTAGTCGTCTTGTGACTACCGCCTTTTCCCATGTCTTCTTGTTTAATGAGAATGGGCTCAAGAGGATTCAGGTCTTTAGCCCCTCTGTTATAATAATAAGCTTGTCTGGCTTGCGCATGTTTTGTTTGTAGTTTAACTTTATTTGTGTCCAACTGACATGGCTTGAGTAGTGCTGCAGTTGTAGGGAGTTGAGTCTTGGTGCGCCGACCAAGAAATCGCTGTGCTGGACTCATCTCTGTTGCTTCGGTAGGGGTATTTCTGTGTGCCAATATCGCTAAGTAGGGATCAGTGTGGTCATTTTTGGATTTCAGTAGAAGCTTCTTTGCGCTCTTAACAGCAGATTCGGCTTTGCCATTTGCTTGTTGGTGGCCCGGGCTGCTTGTTCTATGTTCGAACTCCCACAACTTTGCAAACCCCATAAATTCTTCAGATGCAAACTGCGGCCCATGATCGCTTATGATGCAGTCAAGAATACCATTTCGTGCAAAATGGATTTTTAGCTTTCTGATCACTGTGGTTGCTTTTAGATCAGGCAGATGATTAATTTCCCAAAAATTTGAGAAATAGTCCACAGTTATGAGATAGTCTTTGTTGTTGACATGAAAAATGTCCATACCCACTACCTGCAAGGGTCTATCTGTTGCTTCGTGACTCTGTAAGGTTTCTTCCTGTTACTTGGACTCGTAGAGTCGACATGTTTCACACTGTGCTACTTCTTCTTTTATTTGGGAAGTCATCCCTGGCCAAAACATCGCTTCTCGAGCTCTACGGATGCATCCGTTGGCCCCAATGTGCGACTTGTGTACCTCTTGCTTGAATTCTTTTCGGAGTGATATTGGGATAACGAGCCTCTCGCCTCTGTATATTAAACCGTCATGAATTGCTAGTTCATCTCTAAACGAGAAGTATGGTGTCAAGATGGGTAGAAGCTTTGCTTTGTCTTCTGGCCATCCACAAAGAATGACTGACTTGAGCTGTTGGAGAACTTCATCTTCCCTTGTTGCTTCCTTGATCCTGTGCTTCTTTTCCTCAGACATTAACACAAACTTTGCAGCATTCACATACTCAAAATCTCTTTGGCTGTGATTTGGTCCAGTATTAGGCAGGTAGGCTCGACTCAGGGTGTCCGCTAAGTACATATGTGCACCAGGTTTGTATTTGACGTTGTAGTCGTATCTCTGCGCCTTCAGTAGCATGCCTTGAAGTCTCTTGGGAGCATTTCTCAGGGGTTTCTTTGTAATGGACTCAAGAGGTCTGTGATCACTCTCAACTTGCACTGGCCTACCGTAGGCATACTGGTCAAACTTTTGTAGTGAGAAGACCACAGCCAGCATCTCCTTTTTGATGGGAGCATAGCGGGACTCTGTATCAGTAAGAGCTCTGCTTGCGAATGCAATTGGCTGCCCGTTTTGGAGAAGAGCTGCTCCTAGACCATTATTGCTTGCATCGCATTGTATCGTCAATTCCTCGGTTGGGTCGTAGTACTTGAGTACAGGTGTTTCAGTAACCATCCTCTTTAGTTGTTGAAATGCTTTCTCGTGTTGCGACATCCACTGCCATGGTACGCCATCACGTGTCAAATTGCGTAATGGTTCCTGGACTTGAGACAGCTTGGGTAGGAACTTTGCTAAGTAGTTAACGAATCCGCAGAAGCGGCGTATGTCGTGTACGTTTTCAGGCCTTTGCATGTTGATGACAGCTTCTACTTTCTCGGGGTCAGCTTTCAAACCTTGGTTTGTAACAAGGTGTCCTAAATATGGTATTTCAGTACACCTCAGCTTCAGCTTTGACTTGTTGAGAGTGATATTTTGTTGTCGGCATCTCTCGAGGAACTTGTGCAGCTTTTCATCGTGATCTTCATGGGCTTCTTCATCTGTCTCACCGATACCGTAGATAACCATATCATCATGGACTGTCAGTACTCCATCTAGTCGCTCTAGAGCTTGATTGAGGCGCTTTTGGAATATTTCTGAGGCAACTGACAGGCCAAAAGGCATCCTTTTCCATCGATACCTCCCAAATGGAGTATCAAACGTTGTCAGCTTGCTGGATTCATCGTCAAGCACAACATGCCAATAGCCATTCCTTGCGTCGACTTTTGTAAAGAGCTTTGCCTTGGCCAGATCTGGTAGAACATCGTCAATAACCGGAAGTGGATAGTGTTCATGCTTGAGAGCAGCGTTAAGAGGTTTTGGGTCAATACACACTCGTAGGTCCCCTGATGGCTTTGGTGTTACCACAATGTTGCTGACCCAGTCAGTTGGTTCGTCGACTTGTGTGATGACACCGAGGTTTACCAGACGCTGGAGCTCATTCTCAAGCTTTGGCTTCATTGCAAATGGCACCCGCCTTGACGGAGAGACCACTGGTGTTGCGTTGGGGTCCACCTCCAGGTGCTGTTCACCAGGAAGTGTTCCAAGTTCACCATAAAATACGTCCTTGAATTGTTCGAGAATGTCTGTCAGAGTGTCCATGTTTGACTTGAGTTTTGTTGATTTTGGTGGACCTTTCGTGGTGTGCACTGATGACACTTTCTTAAAATTTTCTTCATGTATTTCTATCATCTCCAGCCGCTGAGCAGTTTTTGAGCCCAGGAGAGGTGTAAGGTTTTCTTGGACTACCACATATTCTATGGTGTGTACCTTGCCATTTTTTTGGATTTGTTACCGGGATTTGGCAAGTTCCTAGCGGCTTCAGGTGAGTTTCGTTCCACATCCGTAGAGTGCGACTGGTGGGCTGTATATCTTCCTTGGAGACGAACTTGGCTGGAATCACATTAACTGTTACTCCACAGTCAACATGGAACTTGGGAAAGAGGGAAAGAGGAAGGGGAAGGGGACTGGGGAGAGGGGAAAAGGAAAAGGAGGGCCTGACACAAACACATATCAGGAGCTGTGTTCATCGGCCGTATTTTGGCCGAAATCCTGATTGGTCAAGAGAACAATAGGTCGCAAACCGGATGTTAACAGACCTGTTCTGTAAGATCAATCCGCCATCTTGAAGTCTTTCTCTCATGATTCGACTTTTAGATTTTAGCTGTAATCATCAATGAGTATTTCTGTAAAAGAAGAAGCTTTTCGAACAGCCCTAGACTTTTTTTCCGGGCATAAATCCCAAGAAAGAACAGATAGAATGTGTCAAAAGTTTGGTCGTTGACCGACAAGACGTACTTGGCGTCCTCCCGACTGGCTACGGGAAAAGCTTCATCTATCAAATTGTGCCCAAGATTCATTCTAACTTGTGGAAAGCGAAGCACAATGAAGATAAAGTGTTCAAAGTTATTGTGGTCAACCCGCTTGAACTGATCTTTGAGGACAGGACGTTACTATCTTTCGCAGTCGGAGTATTTCCGGTTGGTGTCATAACAGAAGTAACTCTCTTCGTTTTTCTCTCTGGAGTCTTTGGTGTGGATCTCGAGTTGAGTGCATCTTTTATTTCTTAAAGCCTTGCAGCAATTGAAGATCTTTAGAGCACACGGCCTACAAAGTTTACCAGTTTGGTCTTGTGTTTAAATTAAGTTTTGATCACGCTTATTCCGACGGCGAGCAATACATCTGATAATATTACATATTCACCAAATGAAGAGCAAAATTCTTTGTTTGTTGCAGCAGAAAACAGAGGTACAGTGGATGCTTTCACTCCATAATTTACTTTTATGTTTACTTTGCAAAGATGGCAAATCAAAAGAAGTCCATCCGAAGTTGACGGCATGTTCGCTACTGGCCTGAGACTACGCGGCTACTTACAATTGTAAGAGCTAGTTTAACCCCTAGGGTTGTTCTCTTGCAACCTCCACATTTTTTTTTTTTTTTTTTTGTAAAATATTATATTATTGTATTAAATGTAGAGTGTGGAAATAAAGAACCTTTGAACCTACATGTCAAAACAACGCGAACCGGAAACGATTTTAATTGGCTGATATTTATTGTCACGCATCACGAATTCCAAGGGGGCGGAACGGCTCACGATATACGATTGTGTCAGGCCCTCTTTTCCTTTCCTTTCCCTCCCCCTCCCCTCCCCTCCCCCTCCCCACCCCAGAAGGCCTGATACTCAGGCTACGTAGATCGGTGATATAGGCATCAATTGATTCTCCTTCCTTTTGATTTCGGCTGTTGAACAGGAATCGTTCAAAGGTTTCATTCTTGCTTCCGAGACAGTACTTGTCAAACGCTTCTAAGATCTTAGCCATACATTTCCGACCGTCGTCGGTGATGTCGAAAGAATTGAAAACCTTCATAGCCTCTTCTCCGATTGAATAAAGGAAAAGGGCCGTTTGGTATTCCTCCGTTTGAGTTGCCAAATTCGTGATAATTGTGTATTGTGTCCATCGTTGCTTGAACGCTTTCCAGTTTTCTGCTTTTGACTTTTGGTTAAGATCTAAGCCAGTCGGTGGTTGTATATTTTGTAACGGGCCTTTAAAAGATATTTGTGGCGTTCCAGAACTGGAAGAGCCTTCACTTTTATCTGTCATAACTAAACAATAACTTTACCTCTGCCGCCATGTAATGTTAAGTGGATAATAGAATAATATAAGGCCTCATGGTGCTTGCTCTTTTATTGCTTGCTTGCATGCACGTGTCCGTACAACAGACTGTAACCCGATACACATATATTACATAACAAGTATTCAAGTTGCTAAGGTATTATTTGGTTTCTCCTGATTTTGGTTTATACCCTGAGCTGTCAGAAGCAACTATGTTTGGCAAAAATGGCTCTAATGCTTGCACTTTTATTTCCTTACTATTGGTAAAGAAATACATAACTTCACTGCAATATGCAGCACTCCAGGATAATTAGTTTGGTTGTCTCTAGCTTCGGTTTTTTTTTTTTTTTTTTTTTTTGATGAAAAAGTTGACAGACGTTTCGGCCCAAACGCGGACCTTCTTCAGTGTGACAAAAACGTTTGCACGCGCGATTATAACGGTAACAATAAGCATGCACGAGATTTGTAAGAATTTACAAGTGTTCTATAAATGTCTGGAATTTGGATTCGATCGTTTTTTTGACTTGTCATCAAGGTCCGAATACCAAGTTTCTAAAAAGAGCCTTTGATGGAAATCGCTCTCCTTGTCCTCCGTTCTAGAGTTTTTAAAGTCAAAGTCATGTCCTGTTTCGTTAGCGTCTTGAGCGATCTTAGATGGTGGTTGGTTGTGGCATACTGCCCTCCTATGCTCAGCAATTCTTGTATGCAGGGACCTTTCCATCTGACCGTAGTATACAAAGTCACAATCTTGACATTTTATGTTGTAGACAACTCCAGTTGTGAGTGCTGGGTCTTTTTTTACTTTTAGGTCGTGGAAACGAATTGGTGATCTTAGCGCGCTAATTGTGTGGATCCTCAAATACCTCAGAGCTCTCTTTCTTTCTATTTACAGCGGCTTGTTAGTGAACAAAACCTTGCAGCGTTAGTAATAATCAATGGAATGACAGTCTGTTTTGTTGGTCAAGGCGACAAAGTCTATTTGATGGACAGTCAACCACACAACCATTATGGACGAGTATTTGGCACAGTGATTGGATTGGCACCTGAAGATAAACTCAAAGAATTCCTTGTGAACATCAAGCAGCAAATTTCTCCAAACTACAATGTCTGCTCTCTGTCTTTTGTTTCTTTATAAATACGACTTCATCAAAAAACAAGAAAGAACACACAGATCGAAAAATTGAGCTTCGAAAATAGCTTTCAAAACGATAAATTAAACATCCCAGCAAACAAAACTTTTTTTTCACATTAAGTTCCAGTCAGTTCATAACATTGTAATCTATAAAAAATCTAACCGGTGAATTTTTTTTTGGTCATTTCTACCACGATTTTATCATTCCCCAAGATTCTCCATACAGAAATCCGCCATTTTAAAAAAATAGGAAAACACGCATGTGCATTGCGTTTGGCCGTGGTGTTGCCTTGACAAGGTCGCAGTGCTTGAGTGATGTCTGAAATCCAGCATTACCGAGAAAAGTGATGGCATCAGACAAAATAGGGATCAAGTCTGCGGGCTTCAAGAGCTCTTTCATTTTCTTAGAGTTGGCCCCAGTTCTCGAATCTTGGATGTTAAAACCTTTCTTTTTAATTGCTGCTCACACTTCTTGAGCTTAACCAGCCAAAAACGCAACTGACGAAGATAGCTGTTACAGATATTGAAACCGGTCTTGCTACAAAAAAAAAAGTTCTATTAGGAACTATGGACGAATTGAGCAACACTCAAGCCGCCGACATTCTCGTGAGGATGACTGAGCATCAGCCAACCATCTCACCGATAAAGTCACCAGTCAAAAGATCAGCCATTCTGCTCGACAGTGAGGATGAAATGCCATCCAGCCAGCCACCGGCTAAGAAGCCAAAGACCACTGCCACAAACTATAAGCCTGATCTCAACTGACTCACGTACTTGCAAACCAGAAAAGCCAAAGCCACGAAGTCTGTCCTACTTGAAAGAGTACCACACCAAAGGCACCTGCCCCGTTGGTCTCCAGTACCGCCCAAAGCCACATCTAAGACATACCAAAGACTTCCAGAAAACCATGCACCAGATCTGCGTTGAGGCAGAACAGAAGCTTTTAGCTTTGATGATCTCACAACAAGAGCTGAACATCAAGGAGGAGTCACAAGCCATAGACAAACTAAAGAGCCACCTTACGAACATTCAGTGTAGTGACAAAGCTGTGAAATCAGCAACTAGCAGAACTCGTTCTAGAATTAATAAGAAATCCAAGCCAGACACTGTAAAAATGGCCGACCTCCATGCCAAATTTAACGAACTTAAGGCCATGATAGATACCACAAATTCTTGTAAATTAGCTCCTAAGAGTGATAATAAATCAAGAGATGAATTGTATCAGTGTCTCCTTTACTGACTCCGCGAAGCGAAAGCCGCTCATAATAGCAACTAGAAATACTGCGCGTCTTTTAAGACGCAAAAAAGCAAAGCAAATTGCAAACAAGACTTTTATGGTTGCCGAAATGTGTCAATATTCGACGTTACGTTTTTGTATTCAATAAACTTAAATATATTCGATAATTCTCAATATTTTCAATAAAAATGTAGCAAAATTCAATTAATTTAGCTTATAATTTCATTCGATGATAAAATTTGATTTTTTCGTGATCGAACACAAAATTCATTCGATAATCCAAGCATTATTCATTCGATAATCCAAGCAAAATTCATTTGGTAATCCAAGCAAAATTCATTCAATAATTGCACGTGATCTTCGGTCGGTACTTCATGTACGACCACATGAAGTGGCACTATTATCTCCATTATTTTACTACAGTATCCATTACTTCACATCAGTATCCATGGCTATCCATTACTATCCATAACTGTCCATGAGTATCCAGGGCTGTCCACGAGTATCCATGGCTGTCCATTACTATCCATGGCTGTCCATAGCTATCCATGAGTATCCATGAGTATCCCTCGCTAAACATGGGTATCCATGGCTGTCCATGATTATCCATGGTTGTCCTTGGCTGTCCATGAGTATCCACTGCTATCCATTAGTATCCATGACTATCCATGGTTATCCATGAGTATCCGTTGCTATCCATTGCTATCCATTACTATCCATGGCTGTCAATGAGTATCCATGGCTATCCATGAGTATCCATGGATGGCTATCCATTAGTATACATGAGTATCCATGGCTGTCCATGAGTATCCATGGATATCCATTAGTATCCATGACTATCCATGGCTATCCATGTTTATCCATGGCTATCCATGGCTATCCATAAGTATCGATGGCTATCCATAAGTTTCAAAGGCTATCCATGAGTATCCACGGCTATCCATGAGTATCCATGTTTATCCACAACTATCCATGACTATCCATGGATATCCATGGCTGTCTATGAGTATCCATTGTTATCCATGAGTTTCAAAGAAGTGTGGATCCGCCATGTGGATTCCAATGGATACTCCCTGGGAGGACTTCCATATATTTAGGGTGGGAATGATCGTCGGAAATTTTCAAAAAATACCCCTAAAAGATTCCAGAGTTTTGGTGGTCATGGCAACATAAGATACCAGCTAAAACTGAACAAATTTATAATTTTAAGCATTTTACTAGTTCCACATGCAGTTCCAAAGACGTCAACTTCAAACACCTTCTGCTTGAAAAGTTAAGGAAAGCATTGACATATAATTCTCAGATCTATTATCTTAAAAAGATACCCTAAAAGATACCAGCTTAGACTTTAACCTTAAACTTACCCTAAGAGATATGTTCCATACCCCTGATTTTGACCATGCACTAAAAGACATAACGATCATCCCCATCCTAAGATAATTATACTAGGTATACTTATATAACACTCATAATAATAATAACTTCATTTAAACATGGTAACTCTATCAACATACCAGTTAAAAACTTACATTGGTCTCCCTAAAGACCGTAGAAACATGGAATAAAAATGTTATACTGTACATATATACAACTTATATATAGAATTAAAAACTATGGGGCTGTATTTTCATAACTAGGGGGTTGTGTGTTGTTGACACAAAATTCATGTTGTTTGATTTTTCGCTTAAAACCCGTTAAGGATTGCTACTCTCATGGACACTGAGGGGTAGCAATGGATACTCATGGACAGCCATGGATACCCATGTATAGCGAGGGATACTCATGGATACTCATGGATAGCTATGGATACTCATGGACAGCCATGGATACTCATGGACAGCCATGGATAGTAATGGATAGCAATGGACAGCCATGGATACTCATGGATAGCTATGGACAGCCATGGATAGCAATGAACAGCCATGGATACTCGTGGACAGCCCTGGATACTCATGGACAGTTATGGATAGTAATGGATAGCCATGGATACTGATGTGAAGTAATGGATACTGTAGTAAAATAATGGAGATAATAGTGCCACTTCATGTGGTCTTACATGAAGTTATCGAATGAATTTTGCTTGGATTATCGAATGAATTTTGCTTGGATTATCGAATGAATTTTGCTTGGATTATCGAATGAATTTTGTGTCCGATCGCGAAAAAATCAAATTTTATCATCGAATGAAATTATAAGCTAAATTAATCGAATTTTGCTACATTTTTATTGAAAATATTGAGAATTATCGAACATATTTAAGTTTATCGAATACAAAAACGTAACATCGAATATTGACACATTTCGGCAACCATAGACTTTATCTAACCAATACACTAAGAACCACTCTGCAAAAGTATTGTCCGACAACGAGCTTAGCTTATTATCAAATGGTCTGAAATATATACCAACACCACCGGACCGGCATCTCACGTTCCTTTATTACGAGATTTCAGAACATTCTCTCGCACTTTACGATTGAATTATCTTTTTGCTAATTCAGAAACTAAAAAACATCCATTCTATGTTAAGTCTACCTGCCAACCACCACCTCAACCATCAGTGGCACTTGAGACTTATCTCGAATTGACCAAGACAGAATTAGCAAATGTTGTTTTCAAACATCAAAATGATAATTTATCTAGCGGTGAGAGAGCAGCTCTAAAGAGTCTCAAAAGTAATAAGGACCTTAACCTGAAAAAAAGCCGATAAAGGGACAACCACTGTCATTTACGACACTACTAATAAAGTCAAAGAGGGAATGGACCTATTAAACGATCCAAAATTCTACCATCCACTCTCTGAACCAATAGTAGAAGAAACCGCCGCCAAAGTTCAAATTTTAGTTAACAAACTACGAACCGACAGCTTTATCGATTCTATGACACATAAATGGTTATCTCAAACTCAGACACCCACAAGAATACCAGAATTCTACACGCTTACCAAAATACACAAGAAAATACCGGTAGGGCGTCCTATAGTTTCTGGCAGTGGAGGACCAACCGAACGTATTTCTAGTTATGTAGATTACCTTCTACAACCTATTGCCAAAAAACAGGAGTCTTACATTAAGAATTCAACAGAATTTATAAACTTTATCGAGAAAACTCCTATTCCGGACTCAGCTCAACGAAAACTACTACCATTTGTTACCATATACAACCCAGCAGTTCCGAATATCAAAAGGATTTTGATGAAGCATTGGCATCTTATTTCTGGCAACCAGAACCTAAAAAGCATCTTCCCTGATCCTCCTTTCGTCTCTTACAAGAGGAATAAATCGCTTAAAGACTCTCTAGTCAGAGCAAAAATCCCGAAAAGAGACTAGATACTGACTCTAACCAATTTGAGAGTGTTTTAACTCATTGAGCATAGCGGCAGGGCAGTGGCAATATCACAGGCAACCCAGGCTGTACTACTGAATTTTTACACTATAGGTGAATTTAATAAATAAAGCATAAAAACATCGTTACTGCATTTATTTACACCCTAAAAGAATAAAAAAAATCGTTATTTCTTATACCCCCCCCCCTCCTAAAAAAATGACAAGGCTGGTGTCTCGATTATCGATATCGCCGACTTACCCCTAATCCGAGCCGTAAAAAAATACCTTATCCTTCGTCAATTACCACGAAACTCTCGTTAGCTCTTCTTCAATAAATGAACTTTGATGTCTCCAACCCGCTTGTCCCGAAGTGAAATATTTTTCGAGATATCGCCAATAATGTGAGCCAAACGAACCATCTACCAACGTACGGTACAATCTCCCAAGACACCAACGGATTGACCTCGCTTTGGCGTTAACAATACAGCCCCAGGAAGACGGGGACCGGGCGAAACACAATGCACTCAACGGGGTGACCGACGGGAAGTGTACTGTCATAATATATTTAAAAATTCCGTTACTGGAAGCAAGTACAGTATTTATTTCTTTGCTGGATTTATGTAATTCATGGATGAGATACCTAATAAAAAGCAAAGGCTAAGTCCTGCTTTGGAGTGGCAGTTATGGTAAGTAAATTTAAGTCCAATAAAGTTTGTGTGTGTGTTCTTTTTTCAAAGCAGAGATCAAAACAGTTTGATTAAATCCGTTGCCGTTGAATTTTGAAAAGATCGTGTAGTGATAACCTTACTACTTCTCCACAAATTCATTTACTTATCAAGCGTTTTTGTTCTTTTAGGATCAACAATAATTATGAAGTAGAAGACGGTGCTGCTACTGAAGTGAACGATATTTTGTCAAAAGCTGGTACGGAGAAAGAGAACAAACAGTCCCAATTAACTGCCTCTGTACTAGGGAAAATCGTGAAATTTATCTACGGCTGCAGCGTCCAGCTTATTAAAAAAGGTCCCCGGAATCATCGAGTAAACCTCTATAAGAATCTAAAGGCTAAAACCCCAAAACCTCCACGTTGTATAAATGCAAACGCGGGCATCCAGTCATTGATAACCGACGTCAAAGGTTTCAACTTGGAGCCTGGCTGGTCGTTCAGAAAGGACAATGCAAAGAGCGCAAGTTTAATTTTTACCACCAGCCAAGAGTTCAATGGCCATCGAATTTGCCATGAAATCCGAATGAATGAGGGCCGAGAAAGCGGAACAGTTTCAATACAAATAAAGAGTGGATGTCGTGTGATCGATGTTGATGCGGGATTTCCTCTGAGTACTGATCATGAAACGGAAACCGACATCGACAAGGTCAAGCAAATCATGGATTTCTTTAAGACAGCTACTTTGTGCAATGGATTTCTGGCACTTCAATTAGCTTCACCTAGTACTATTCCCCATGTTCAAGGGTCTTACAAAGACCTCGCTGAGGAATATACCAACGAAGAGTTACGAGTCATAGCAAGGGACTGTATAATATTTTGTCCATCATTTTATGGTGCAAAAATGTGCAAGAATTGCTACAACATCTCTAGACAACAAGACAAAAAGGAGCAACGAGGCCTAGTTGGAAATGAAGGAATGAATCACCGTTGGATGACAAGAGAACAACTTCTAGGAAAACTCAAACACCAAAGCAAGAAATTAAAGTGTGCAAAAAACAGAGAAAACTATTGGAAAGAAAAGTTTGTAAGTCAGCAAATTGAAATGGATGAAAGAGACAATAATGACTTGGAAGCAATTTTTGATGGGCTTGATGAGAATAAGATTCCACCTAATATGAAGTGCCTATGGGAGCAACAGTTGAAGCTAAGGCAGTGCAAGTCAGAGAAAGGATACAGGTGGCATCCAAAGTAATTATAAATTCTGGAATTTTAAACCATGACAATAATTGTTATAGATAAATATGGATCCATCATATGCAAGGAATAAAACTGACATATGTTGTATATTTTCTTATAGGATCATTCGTCTATGCCTGGACCTATATTGCAAAAATCCGCACGTTCTTGACAGCTTAAGAGAATTTATCACCCTTCCTAGTCAGAGAACCATAAGGTATTGTGAGAGTAGCTTTGAATATGTTTATCTGCATGTGCTCATGATTTTTCCAAGTAGTAGTGGCTATAAAAAAGATGATGCATATCAATAAACATTGTTGTTTTAATTTATATTATGACAGAATGTATAAGTCCAAAATTGAGCAGAAACCAGGGTGGAATCCCCAAGTTCTTAAGTGGTGTCTTGAGGAAGCAAGAAAGCAAGGTCTTGAGGAAAGTGATTATTGGGGTGGCTTGATCATTGATGAAATGAAAATACAGGTAATAATATCATGTAATATTCATGATAACCAATGCATTATGCTTAGTCAATTAATGGCTAGTGTGCTTACATTAGTGGAGTGCTTTTCATGTCTGTGAAATAACATCTAAATTAAGTTACTGCATATACCTAAATATAGTTCTTATTTAAGGGACTATATTTAGTTGTTATCAGTCAACCAGAACAGTCAGAGGAAAAGAACATACAATGAAAACAGTACGTCATTAGAATTATATTTTATTTGTCTAAAATACATCTAATGGGTAACTGATAGTAGTTGAAATTAAATTTATACAACTTATTTTTTAAATTTCTCATTCAAAAAGGAAAGTCTAGAAATGTCCTATAGTAAAGGGAAACACAAATTGGTTGGATTTGTCTGGCTGGGAGAGAATCATGATAGTATGGAAACCTTATCAGGTTAGTTAGTGCAGATCGACACTCCAACCGGGACCACTGACATAAAAAATTGACCATATGACCATATTTCTAAAATATTGCAAAATGATTGGTCAATATTTTATAGTTTGTGGTCCCGGCTGGATAGCCTGCACTGTAATATAACAGCTAGCTTGTTTGTTATGTTAGGGAGTTGTAATAGAAAATAAACAAGATTTATTTTTGAGATATCATACTTATCATACTATATATATATATAGATACCCATGAAATAGTAAGACTAAAATAGGTAAGAGTAAAAATAGTCTATTGCCTAGATGAGCCCCAGACCTATTTCATGGATATATTATAAATTCATTGACTCCCTTTCTACTAGGAAATGAAGACCCCCAGTTGGCCCAACAAGTATTGCAGTTCATTTTTTTAAGTGACAAAGGATTCAGATTCCCAGTTGCACAATTTCCTTCAGGAAACTGCACTCCCAGTGATCTCTACTTTTTATTTTGGGAAGGAGTGAGCAAGATGCTTGATTATAATTTTGTGTGAGTACACCCAAAATATTAGAGTGCATGCACTAAAGCTGTTAAAGAAATGCAACTTTAGTTAGAAATTATAGTGGAATTGTTCAAGATATAAGTGTTTATCAATTGATGTTAGATAATATTGAATTGTTATCCCAAGGAAATCCCTAAATTTAGGGATTTCCTTGGGATAACAATTCAATATTTTTAAACATTTTATAGCCAAATTTTTAAAAAAATGTAGCATCATTGTTTGTTATAATTTCATTTTTAAGGAACTTTTTAACATGAGTTCATTTTCCCTTGTAGTATTTATTGGTGTATTCTGGATGGGGCCGAACTAAACAGGCAATTTGTGAATGAGCACTTTAAAGACCAGCATCCATCAGAATCTAATTATGTCACACACAATATCATAACTGGAAATCCAATGGTTTTCATCTTTGACTGTAAGGTAATAAACTCTATAAATAGCACAATATATTTTTAATTTTGCATCTTGCAGATAAGAACTCATGTCTTGTCAAATCACTGTCTTGTTTCTTTGTGTTTGTGTGAACTCCTAATATGGTACATCATCAGGCTTGGACAGTTGAGTTCTTAAATGCAAGTCTTATTGTACATATACAATATTGCCATATGCCTATTGCCATAAACCTAAATGTGCAGTGTCAGTTAATAATAACAATTCTTGAATATTATTACTGCAATACAATATATACATTAAGTAAAAGGTTTTGTTGAGATGAGGAAAACAAATAAAAAAATACAAATTAATATAATTTTTACATCTCCCCCCCCCTTCCATGGAGGGATTTGGAATTTCCAAGGGGTGGGGGATCAAATCAAGCTAAATTTCCTTATCGTGTTAACTCCCCCTGGAATTTCCAGGGGGTATGGGGATAAAAAAAAACCTCTGTGGGGGAGGTATGGATATTTTGTGGAACTACACAATACAATAAGTGTATGGATTGTAATAATGGAAGTGTATTTTTTATAGCACAATATCAAAAAGATCAGAAACAATATTTCCAAGAGCAACAAAGACTGCAAACCAAGATGCCTAACTCTCAAGGGCCACAAAATTCTGTGGAGTCAGCTGAATGATGCTTTCACTTGGGATCAGAGAAACCACACCCTACCCATCCATGAAAAGTTGACACTTCAGCACTTTCAGCTTGATCCTGCTAGTAAAATGAGGAACAGTCTAGCTGAAGATGTACTTGATGATAAAATGCTTTATCTGCTAAAGGTAAATGAGACTGTATACACAAAATGAATCAATCTGAGGTTAAGTATTGTATTATAGTAACATTCAGGAAATGATAAACAAATAGTAGTCATACAGCCACTTATTTTAGAAAATGTTGTAGAAAAGAATGTCAACTGTGTCAATAATTCTAATATAAATAATAATAGGTACTAATATTAATTTAACTTTATAGAGTGTTCGCACTAAAAGCGTGAAACAAATAGTACTAATTACCGGTACTACTAAATAGTGTTGATTAGACAATAGGAAACCAAGGAATTTGCATGATTTATCACCTATTTAGTAGTATTTATGTTTCACGCATTTAGTGCGAGCACTCTAGGCTTCCAATAATAACTGGCATTTCAACCCTATTTACAATAGACAAATGATTGCATGACCGCAAGGGATTATGGGCTATCTTTTTAACCCCCTGTCAAAATAATATTGCTTCAAGCAATGTACCAGCTGTATTCACCTATCATTCAAAGTCAAAGATGATCATCATAGGTTTGTACACATGTATATACTACTGTACATTTCTCTGACCCTTAGTTCCATATCTCCTATTTACCTAATGACATCCTATGTTCTCTCTGACACATCGGATACGTCATGCATAAAGAGTTGAACCAAAGTGAATTACAACATTTTTATGATTTATGTACATCTAACTCTATGCAGGCTCACAAGACTGCACTTGGAGAAAAAGGAAGTGAACTGGCCAGTACAATCGAGCTGTTGATGCACACATCAACAATTCATTCAATATTCAATAGTCGTCACCACATATCACAAGTTACAGACCATCGTTTAACACAGCTCCTGCATATCTATGATTTCTTCAAGAATTGGAAAGAAGAATCATCAAATGCAAAAGAATTCATATCAGCCAAATTGTGGTTTGATCTACAATCTATGATATTAGGGTTTAATTCTCTTGTGAAAATAAAGCTAGCAAAATTTCCAGGCAGTGTTATAAAACCTGCAATAGTTAACCAGGATTGTGTTGAAAACCATTTCTGCCAAATAAGGGCATGTAATGGACAAAACAATAATCCAACATATAAACTCCAGCAGTCCTGCCAGAATTCTATCATTCTTGGGCAGACAACCATCAGCAGAAAAAGTAATGCTGGAAACAGTACAGTATTAACTGCTAAGACATCTTTACTTTAAATGCAAAATATAAGTAGCTATATTCAACATCATTATTTTATCCCTTTGCTCAGTTCAGCAAATTTGTAAATACAAGTTAGTAAAAAGTCTCTCTATTGTCAATGTCAAGGTCCTGCAAACTATTCAAAATGTATATGAACTAACCAATATTATTGAATTTTATGCTATACCTGTCATGTAGTTGATGCATATATATACCAAAAATAAATAAGCTCAGTTTTAAAAAGCAATAAAACTGTTTGGTTCAAATACACTTTAAAAATAGTATTTCTAATACAATGCATTGACAAAATACCATTGTCACTCACTAGTAATAGATATTGTAGTTCAGATGCCAGATATATTATATGGATCATATATATTGATATTATTAATTATATATTGTACATTTCAAGATCACAATTGGATTAGAGTAAATGATTCTAAATTGAAATGAAATGCTTCAAAATTGCTATATTAATATGGTTATGGCTCAATGGGGCTTTATGCTCTCTATAGACTAATTCTGGATGAACTTCATTCAGGAATTATAATAAATAAAAATACAATAGAATTCACTATTAATTATTGAAACAACAGTTTCACTAAGAAGTATAACTATATACTGTACATATAAAGGAACACTGCAAAAACCTACTAGAATGAAACTCATTCAAGAGTTTGCATAGTAAAGCACTGCATAAAAATGATAAAGTAAGAATTAGTACTGAGTAATACAGTGCAGGGCAATGAAGTGGATTATTTGTCACTTTGCAGTGGAGATACATCTGGAACTTGTTGATGCATTTTGATGACACGTACCAGCTCTGTAGCCATAAATGTCTTGTTAGACTTAGAGTTAAATCGCACCCTGTAAGCCTTGCATAGGAGTTGAAGCTCATTTTTACGGTAGACTCTGCTTAGTCCTTCTTGCTTGTGCTCATCAATGAATTTTGTCAGCAAGGCATGGCTCTGAACTTTGCCGGTGCTTGTGTCATTCAAAATATCCTGTTGGATAAAATTTGTATTATAAATTATTAACATTTAAGTTCTAGATATTTGTAAAAGCATGGGTACACAAAACAAATCATTAAAATCAAGAAATTAATGAAATGAAAGTCTTCAATTATTGTAATGCTATCACATTTTTATTTTAAAGCCTGGGTGCAGCCAGATCAATAGAACAGGAAATTGTTTACTGAAGCATGTAATAATTTAATTGTGTATTAATAGTATGGAGCTGACCTGGAATACAACCATCTCCTGCTTTTCCTTTTGTTTCTGTTTCTTCTCAAAAACTCTCTTTCTTAGCTCCATTGTCTTCTTAACTTTAAATTGATACCTGAAGGTAAATGTAAAATAATTTGTTTTTAATCCTGATAAATTAATTTTGTGGACAGCATGCTGTATAATATGCATGATACGAGAAACTTTACATTAATTTTGACCTGCACTAAATTAATAAATAAACACTGTTATGACATACCTGAAATCTCTCAAAAACTGATTGGTACCCATGTTGACTATCCTTCCAATTACCTCATAAAAAATGCATTCTTTAAGGTCCTATAAGGTAATTAACAGATCTCCAATTAAATTGGTAAGTATGCAAATTTAGGGTTTCAAGGCCATTTTTCAGTTCAATCAATATTAATTTTATAGTGACATTGGTTGATCTGATGGCTAGCCAACATCCCACAACAAAAACCCTTACAATTCACAAGCTCGCTCTGTACTTTCCATTTCAACTGCAGTTTAGATTTTCTTATCTAGACTGTGGGCTCAAAAAAGACCAATCGCGTGTCCTCAAATATTACAAGAGAAATCTAGTACAAATTCAATAATTTCCCTTGTATGCTGACTTAATCATTGTGAGCAAACAATGCTTATAAGCATCTTGAAACAAATAACTGCCCAAGTGGTAGAGAGTGAGTTGTGGTTAGTACTTTTCTTAGCACAACACAATATAATAATGACAATGACAACAAGAACAACAATAAATCATAAAAAAGCACTAGTCTTACCCTCAGGTGCATGTCATCTTCAAATGCATGTAGCCACTTTTCTTGTAGTTCTTTATCCTTCTTTAATGTCTCCAGTGCTGCTTCTATCATGTCTGAGCCACGTGACTTGATGTTGTGATAGTTGATTGTTTCAACTCTTCTTTGCTCAAGATGCATGAAGAATTCAAATGCGCCATCTGTTATATGTAGCAGACCTTTGTCTCTATACTGGCGAGATTCCGTCAAATTGAGTGTATCCTGGTACTTTGACTCACTTGCAATTGCTTCATTGCTAACACAGAGCTCATCTTGAATGATTGATACCTTTTCCATGCAGCTATTGACACTGTCCAGTGTTGTCTGATTGTCAGATGCAATATTTTTCTTCACATAGCTTCTAGCCTTTTCCATTACCTTCCTCAATGCCCAACCTCCAACATAACGAACTTTTCCCTTTCCCTCCGCTGACATCTCCCACACTTTCACTTCGTTCATCTCTTCGGCATGCTGACATTCCATTTTTCCTGACAAGACTTTTAGAAACTCTGTGTAGATTTGAAGAACAAGGTGACAAGCGATTGATGACTGGTTAGCTGTGATGGTTGATGGATTTACATCAAAAAGATTATACATGCACCCTTTATATTCCTTGGTGTTAAAAAAGGAATGCAGTTCCTTTGTCACACTTGTAAATTCTTGTCGACTGATTTTGGAGACAGTTCCTAAATCGTCCGCTGTGTTTCTATCCACCATTTCAAATACATTTTGCCAGGCGTATTTGGCAAACCCTGCCAGCTTTCCAAGAGCATGCTCGTCTTCTAGCATATCGTAAATAAGTAGATTTCGTTGATGTCCATTCGTATCAAGGGGAGAATCCTCACTGATGAGTGCAGAAAGAAGCTGCTTGATATTCAAGTTGTGAGGAAGAGAAGCAAGCTCATCGTCGTTATTTAGGATTTCACTTACATCTGAGAGATTAATTTCTGAATACTCGTCACTTTCGAAGATGTTGTGTAAGTATTCAGAATCTGCTGGATGGACTTCATACTGGTCATCTTGACATGGAAGTTCTTGGTTAGTAGCTGGTCTGTCACTTGCCCGACTGTGTCTCTCTTCCAACTCTTTCCGTCTACAGCAAGTGAAGTTTGCCTGGGACCTCTCATTATAGGTCCAATTTTCATTGGTTACCTGGTCAGGCACTTTCCTTAAGAATCTTGGTTTGAAATTAAGCACCTGTAGGTCTTCGGCTGATTTGACCCTTGACATAGCCACATAGGTCAAACCAGCAACAAACTCATTAGAGCAATGAACAATGGCTGCGGGAAGTGTTTGGCCCTGTGATTTGTGGCACGTAATGGCATATGCAGGAATAAGGGGATATTGGGTCAGCGAACCAACAGTAGAGCCATTTTTGTCCACTTTAGTCCAAGTGCGCCTTTGTACTTTGATGAGGCCATCTCTGGGGAATCTTACAAGAGCTGATTCTTTCTCAAACCGTTCAAATGTTCCTTGTGAGCCATTCTTTAACGTTTGTGACAAATTCCACAGTAGCATCACTTTACATCCAGGCTTAAGTCGGAGTAATTTTTCAGCTGGACAGTCACTTGATGTAGGTGTTTCTCCATGCACATCAGCATTGAGCTCAATAAACTTGCCTGGTAAGTTTCTCAAAACATTGAGATTGTGTATCGAAGCGCTGAGCTTGAGAAAAAAAATATGAGTGGCTGCCTCTGCTCGTGAATCATTGAGGTTTCCTGAAAGAGAGTTTATAAACTCCAGTGTTTCTGGTCGACATCGACCGACTCTCGTATCGCTGAGGGCTTCCAGAAATTGCACTTCCTCATTATTTTGTCGAAGAAGTTTAGTTAGCTCGTATCGGTGGGTGAAGGCGATCTTAAAGATCTCTGATGTGAATACATAGCTTCCATCATCGAAAACGTTCGGAACTGGCTTCAACTGCCAGAAGTCACCGACCAACACAACTTGCTTGCCTCCAAAGGGACAGGCGCGGCCATCGCTCACAGCTATTTCCAGTGCATTGACAAGCTCAAAAACTCTTGCGCTGGACATACTGATTTCGTCCCAAATTACCACATCGAAGGATCGAAGATGTGACATAACACTTGAATTCGACTTTGCTTTTGTTATTACCTTTTGCCATGGTAGATTAGCTGTACCAAGACCATACGTTGAATGCACAGTTCTCGCCAACCCGTGCTCGTACACGCTACAAGCCAGCCCGCTTGAACAAACCACGGCTACAGATTTACCCCTTTCTTTGAGTTTCTTAATAATTGATGCAACCAAAAACGATTTGCCAGTACCAGCCTGACCAGTAACTACTAAATTGTGCCCTTCTAGGGCTCTCGCAAGTATGGATTCTTGTTCGTCAGTCAACCTAAAAAATTATGCAAATACATATCTTAGCGTGACTGAAGCAAAGGTCAAGTCGTCAGGTATAAATAGCGCATAAATCGATATTTAGCCAGATTATTAAATGGTTTTCCAACTTACCCCATCTCTTTTCGATTACATCACGATTGCTGAAAATATTAGAGAGAAAATCGTTCTTTTTTAGTTGCTTTTGGCGTGTTGAAATAGCTAGATCTAGAAAGTGTGAACTTGAGAATTTTTAAATATATTATGACAGTACACTTCCCGTCGGTCACCCCGTTGAGTGCATTGTGTTTCGCCCGGTCCCCGTCTTCCTGGGGCTGTATTGTTAACGCCAAAGCGAGGTCAATCCGTTGGTGTCTTGGGAGATTGTACCGTACGTTGGTAGATGGTTCGTTTGGCTCACATTATTGACGATATCTCGAAAAATATTTCACTTCGGGACAAGCGGGTTGGAGACATCAAAGTTCATTTATTGAAGAAGAGATAACGAGAGTTTCGTGGTAATTGACGAAGGATAAGGTATTTTTTTACGGCTCGGATTAGGGGTAAGTCGGCGATATCGATAATCGAGACACCAGCCTTGTCATTTTTTTAGGAGGGGGGGGGGGGTATAAGAAATAACGATTTTTTTTATTCTTTTAGGGTGTAAATAAATGCAGTAACGATGTTTTTATGCTTTATTTATTAAATTCACCTATAGTGTAAAAATTCAGTAGTACAGCCTGGGTTGCCTGTGGCAATATTACAACACTTAGAGCTCTTTCTTTTTCTTAGAGTTGATAGCTGTCTCAACTAGTTATATGAGAACCTGGCCATTCTGAACTATAGCATTTTGCACCTCTTGGAATCCAAAATCTGTCGATCTAGCTTTGCTTGACAGTTCATTCCAAAGAGGAGTGTTTACTTTAGGCACACACAGAAATTTGCAATTCTCTGGTGTTTTGTATTTTTCCAACAAGGGATTCAATTTATCTTCCAAAGGCTTTGAAGTGAATGACTCATCAATTCTCTTAGCAAGCATCTCATTAACCTTGGGGCCTTGAATTTCATGCAAATCAAACATTGATGGCGGAAAATGAATGGTTTCGTCTCCTTGGTCAGAAACCAAAGCAATCTTCTGGATCTGAGGCAAGAAAAGTGGTAGGATCAAAACCTTCATCTACCAGTTGGCCATCATCAGCGGGATCAAAACCCTCACTGACAGAGTGAAAATCCTGGTTGATGGAGTTGAAACCCTCACCATCACTCATACGGCCATGTGTAAGTAGAGGCTTCGTGTGTTTTCTTCCTCTTCATGGAACCTCTTACAAAGCCAGAAAGGTCATCAATGGCTTTGGAAATTTGACCAATACCAAGATTCTCGTGAAAAACTGTAGAGATTCTTCATCGAAGGCAAGCGCTGAAGGTCGTTTTGCACTGCTGCGAGATACAGGCTAAGTTTCTTTAAGAAGCGTGGATTCTTCCTCCTCTGAATATAATCCCGAAGCACTTAAGGCACTGGCACTCTTGGAAGCCATGATGGCAACGTGCTGTATAGAGGTATAGAACAAAAGACAGAACAGTCTTAGTCAAAGGTAAAAGCAACAGAACCGATATAAACTGGTTGAAACATGGACTTACCTTGTGTGACTAGCACGAAAGAAGAAAAGGCCTGGCCTTCACTGATGCTGGGCTTATATACCTGTTTGCAATGTGCATAACAATGCATCTTTGGAATGTGGGCTAATGCACATGCATGAAGAGGATGCGCATAATAAGGGATAATGTGGAGTATGGTGAAAGAGAATGATACATTTCCCAGCTTGGATTCAGAGCTCAGTCTTGCGGATATAACAAGGTAAATAAAACATTAATATGAAATTACTCTACTTTAAGTCTACTTCAGTGAAACTGAAGATGAAGTTATGATCACAAGTTATAATGTGCTTCCGCTTGCACAGTACAACCTGCGATCTGAATGTGATGTAGGCAGGTGTGGTAGAGTATCTGGAAATTGTCTCTCTCTCCCTCTGTCTCTCTCTCTTTTGTGAGAGGGCTGTCTATAAACAGATCTATGAGTACTTTACAGATCACAACCTGTTCACTAAGCATCAGTCAGGCTTTCGTCCATTACATTCCACTCTCACTGCTCTGTTAGAAGCAACTAATGAGTGGTATGTAAATATGGACAAAGGCCTAACTAAACTTGTAATTTCCTTAGATTTAGCAAAGGCCTTTGATACGGTGTCACACAGTACATTGATTTCAAAATTGAATTGTTATGGTGTCAGCGGAAAAGCCTTAGCTTTTTTTAGGTCATACCTAAGTGACAGAACTCAGTGCTGTGCTGTTGAAACCTTTATATCAGAGCCTAGGATGGTCTCTTGTGGTGTCCCACAGGGGTCTATTTTGGGACCACTTCTCTTTATTATATATGTTAATGATGTGCCAAGTTGTCTCAACTACACTAAACCACGCCTTTATGCAGACGACACCTTACTGACCCTGTCCTCTAAATCTCCTACAGATCTTCTTAAGAGGATCAATTCTGATCTCCAAGGTATCTGTAGTTGGTTATTGGCTAACAGGCTCAGTTTGAATGTCCTCAAGTCTGAATATCTGGCAATTGGCTCACAATTTAAAATCTCAAATCTAGGTGGTTTTGCTCAGATAAAAATCAATGGTTTAGATCTTAAAAGAGTATTTTCTCTTAAACATCTTGGCGTTCATATTGATCAAAACTTAAATTGGGATGCTCACCTGGATAACATATGTAAGAAAGTAAAACCAACTATCTATGGTTTGAAACAAGCATGGAACTTAGTTCCTCTCGATACCCTCGTCACCATGTACAAAGCATTTACGCAGCCTATATTCGATTACTGTGACCTTGTTTGGAGCAATCTAAACAAAGGACAAATTGATCGTCTGCAAAAACTTCCGAATAGGGCTGCTCATATTATTTCTAGACAAGGGTATGATGTGTGGTCTTTTGACATCCTACAGCAGTTAAAGTTAGACTGTTTGGTTGTAAGACACGACAAAAGACTTTGTCTATTGATGTATGACTTCTTACAGGGAAACAGCCCTGCCTATCTACGAGAACTTTTTGATAAAGCTAAGGATTCAAATGGTTATAAAGTATTGCTCAGGGATAGTAGTAAATTAGAAATTAAGCACGTACCAAAGACAGATTTCTTTAAAAGCAGTTTCTCATACAGAGGAGCTATAGCGTGGAATTCACTTCCACCTGAGGTGAGATCCTCAACTATCAGAAACAGCTTTAAGAGAAATCTTGATAAGTGGCTATCTGACAGTGCTCCATAACTTGTTCTTTTTGTCTTTGAGTAACTATTATTTCCTTAATCATTCAATATTTGATATTTATTGTATATTTAGAAGTTTTTAACTTTTGAAACTATTGTATTGAAATAAAGGTGCATGCATTCATTCATTCATTCATTCTCTCTCTCTCTCTTTCTATATTACCATATTACGGCTTCCTTGTAAAGAAGTGTACCAACTTAAGGAACTACCGTGTTTAAATAAAAGTGATTCATTCATTCATTCATTCATTCATTCTCTCTCCAGGGCCCACTGGGCGAAATAATGCATTTAAGGAAACTTTACGGAATCCGTATTGACACCTTAAATCTACTACTAAATTTAAGTAAACTTTAAGGACATTCCTTAAAGGTACTAGTGAATTTAAGTAACTCTTGTATCTTTTTAAAGTCATTAAATTCACTAGTGAATTTAAGGACGCATTAAATGTGATGAAAGTTAATGAAATATACGTATTATTATTATATATTATATTATATATGTATTTATGTGCATTTAATATCACAGTAAATGTACTTAAATTTTCAAATACCCAAGGTATTTCCAAAGTATATCTGAGCGCTTTGACGAAAATCCAGCATTATATACTTGAAAATGTCTCGATTAAAGTCTTTTACTCAGTGGAAGTTCTTGTTAGAAATAATTGATAACGATAGAAAATTTCTAAACATAATGAAGAAAATCAAGAAATTTAGGTTTAAGTATTCTGATATTTTACATGTCAGGACGTTGAGTGTACAGATATATATATACTTGTATATATATACTTGTACCAAGGCGTGTCAAACACCGTATGCTTAGTATACACTGAGTATCATGGAATATCATATCCCCAGTTCTTGTTCCTCAGTACAAAACAGATTTGAATGTGTTTGAGTTCAGTGTAAATGTGGAGTGATTTCGGTAGAATGCACTTTATTTTGAATGGAGAAAAAAATAATACAAAAAAATCCCCTAGACCACAGCTCAAAGGTACTAATTCTCTCCACCTACAGTTGAAGTAGCGAACTTCTCTGCAAAGCGAGAATCTGACCTTCTGCCTTCCTCGAATGTCGGGGCGCCACATAGGGCTATTGAACTCCGAGGAACTTTCAGTGCCTTCACTTGACTGCATGGGAGGTTACTACCAGGACCCAAAGCCTATAATTTACGTCGCCACGCATTCATAGGTGCAACCTGTCAATCGAAGCTCAATAAAACTATAAATTGAATGCTCTTTAGCCATGTGGGACCCTTATTGAAATGATCAACTGTGCATGCTCAACAGTGAAAGCAGGCATATTTCCTTGAATGTGTATCTAAGTATTTAACTATGTAGTGTCATGTTTATTTGAACAGTATTATAATCAGTTGATCTTTTGACTTGTGCCAAAGAACCCACAATTAAACATGGCTTAAACTTGCAATGCACAATACAGCACTCCGTCCACTGGATAAAGAAAGTTTGACGGCACACAGTATATTCAGTATACACACAAAGAGTGCAATACTGAAAAAATTTATCTGAGAGCCACCAAATGCACCACCATCTCCATTTCTAATCTTTCTGGACAAACAACTTCCGTGAAGGCAAGCCACGTTTCAACGTGAAACAATGCAAGATGGAAAGAAATGTGGTTGTAAGTTCAACAGAACTGGCCAATGTTTTAGATGGCATCAAACCTCAGCCAGTTTATGAGCTATTTCATAAAAATATTTCAACAATGACGTTTCAAGCATCATGGTCCTTTCAGTTTTTTAATAACAACGATAATAACAGGAGTCTCTATGATATACATAAACATAAAAGTTAAATAGAATTTTGTATTATTCACATAAATAATATAGTCCCTACCCTACCCTAACATTTCCCTTAGAATTAGATAAATCAAAAAGGATATTAAATGTAAATTTTACTTTGGTTGAAGTGTTTTTAAAAAAACATTTGATATGGACAATTGTCAGTATAGACTCTTAAATCCTTTACCCTATAAACCCTCATGCTCTTTCTGTTTTGATAAGAAATCTCACAAAACAGCACATGATCACTACTTGACACAGCCACTATCTGTTAAAACACTTAGCTGCATAGTGATTTTTAGAAGCTAATAAAGAGCCTTTTTAGACTAGCTTAGACAAATCTACACAGTTTCTACTTATGTTAATGCCCAATTATTACTATTTGCTTTTATTGTTTCCTATCAATAGGAGTCACTCCTTACAGTATAGAATAGAATAGAAGAACTTTATTTAAACACGGTAGATTCTATCAGTTAAATAAAAAATATAAGCTATAATAAATATATACAATATGAATATAAAATATATCTAGGAATATATACATAAAACAATAATGATACCTATGAATAAATAAATAAATAAACTGTTTTACATGAATGCCGTCTTTTAATTGAGAACTGTATCACTCTGAAAAACTGTGACACTTAATTTTCGTTTTAAAACTATTTAGCGATGGCGCTTGTCTAAAATCAACGGGCAGGCTATTCCAAAGTGTCGCCCCATCGTAGTTAAACCGGTTTTTCCCGTATTCAATTCGAGGGAGAGGCACCTTGAGTTTTTTGTCTGAATTCCTTAGTTGGTATGACGTATCATTCAAAGTGAACATGTTACTAAGGTAATCAGGAACCTGCTTGTTTAAAGACTTGTACATCATTATTGACTTAGCAACCTTATGTTGATGAAATAGTTTCTTCCAGCCAAGGCTGTCAATGATTTCATCAGCGTTGCTGTCATAACTAGAGAAGGTGATGATGCGCGCAGCACGATTCTGTAGTTTTTGCAGCTTTTCTGCAAGGCCTTTGTTACAGTTCCCCCACACCACACTACAATAGTCAAAATGAGGCTGTATTAGAGCTGAGTAGATGGTGAGAAGGGTCTCACTTGGAACAAAAGTTCGTATGCGTTTAATTGCGCTGATTCCAGAGGTAATCTTTTTGAAAATTTTTTCGATGTGTCCATCCCAGCTTAAATTTTCGTCGACAACAACGCCAAGATACTTAGTCTTGTCAACTTGCTTAACAGACGTACCATCAATCGAAAATTCTGGCTCTTCGTTGATGTGCAGTAATCTTTGTCTTGATCCCACGATCAAGAACTCAGTCTTTGTCATGTTAAGAGTCAACTTATTAGCAATCAGACAAGAATGTATGCTTTTTAAGTCTTGATTAATATTAGTATTAATGATATTCATATCACTACTAGCATATGTAATGGTAGTATCGTCCGCATACATCCTTGGCCGAGAGTGTACTAAGCATTTTGGGAGATCATTTATATAAAGTAAAAATAAAAGCGGGCCTAAAATTGTCCCTTGCGGAACACCGCAACTTAAAATTGCATCAGACGATTTATAAGAATTGATTAAACAAGTCTGAGTACGGTTTTTTAGGTAATCAGTAAACCACTTTAAGCTTGGACCCTGAATACCAAAAAAAGAGAGTTTTGACAAGAGAATTTCGTGATTTACTGTATCAAAGGCCTTTTTTAAATCTAGAAAGACAACTGCATTTACATGACCATTATCAATGTTAAGTGACCAACTGTCAGTAGCTTCTAAGAGAGCAGTAGCAGTTGAGTGAAGAGAGCGGAAACCCGATTGATTATTTGAAATAAACTCGTTGTCATTGAGATAGGCATATAGCTGATCATACACTATACGCTCGAATACTTTAGCAATTACAGGTATAATTGAAATCGGATGGTAATTACTCGGGTCTGTCCGTTCCCCGGATTTCTTATAAAGGGGAGTTACCCTAGCATTTTTCCAGTCCGTTGGAAAAATGCCAGTGCTTAACGAGAGGTTGAATAATAAAGCTAAAGATTTAAATATTAAGTCAGAACACTCTCTTAGAAGTTTAGCTGAAATGTTGTCAAGCCCAGTGGCTTTTGATTTACAGAGCTTGGATAGTAAGACAAACACTTGTGACTGATTAATTTCTTTGAACTTAAACCGATTATCTGTTTCACTGAGATAATTTTTAAAAGAAGTGGTTGAGTTCTTTATGTGTTTCGAAAGCTCCGGGCCTATTTCGGCAAAATAATTGTTGAAGACCTCGGGGACCTGAGATGGATCATTTGTGGATTGTCCCTGAAGTTTAACAGCATTGACAATGGACTTATTGTTTGTTCGGCCAGTTATTTCATTAATTTTTTGCCAAGTTTTGCGTGAATTTTTGTTACAATTCTTGAATGCAGTGTCATAGTGTTTTGTTTTGGCAGATTTGATTTTATTATTTACTGTATTTTTAATTCTCTTATAGGCTTCCCAATCTGCCGGGTCCTGGGATTTTGCAGCTTTTGTTTTCAGACGATTTCGATTATACATCATTTTCTTTAATTCACCGATTGGCCTCTAACGTGCACGTGGTATTTTACGTCATCAAAATGTAAACAAACGTTCAAAGTTCGGACATTGATCGAAAGCTTCGTACAGAATATTGGGATATGGTCGCTACAGAAATATAATTTTAAAGCAATTCTCGCTTCCCTCATCGATGGAAAAGGATAAAGACGAAGAAATTATTGTTTTTTATCATTTTCCTGGCGCAAAAAGACAAAAAACCGCTGAGAACAAAGGATTAAACCGTCACTTTTCGTCTTATAGCGAAGCCATCGAGGAGACAGTTATAGCTACATGTACATTTCCAGCCTACATTTCTTCAGGGGAAAAGAATTAACAACACAAAACCCTAACTGATTAATGCTATAGCTAGTAAAGAAAAAGGTAGGCGAAATTGTGTACTAGGAAGCGAGACGAAATATTATAGGTCGTTGAGATCCTTTGACCTTGTGAAGTGAAATCCCCATGAAATCATCTCATTGACTGACTAATCGACCGTACAAGTATCTTCCTATAAGTCTACCGAGAGGTGCAAGAGTTTCTGTGACTTTCAACTCTTCAGTCTTTCCCTGTGAAGCCGATCAAGCCTTGGAAAGTTGTAGGATTGGAGAGTTGATCGACCGCCTTTTCATCGTAGATGTTTATGGTCATTGATAGACTTCGTTTGCAGACACGTATGCTATACAATTTCGCTTACCTTTAGTACCTTTTCTTTACTAGCTATAGAACAGGGTTAGGGTTTTGGCTTTTTTGGGGGGCCCTTTTACCCCGACGAAATGTATGGTAAAATATGTTCTTCGTACAGTGTGAATCTTCATTTGCAGACACGTAAAATGCTTTCTTTGTCGATGAATAAGCTCACTATACGATTTTGCTTACTTTTTCTTTGTAAGTTTAGCATTAATAGCGTGTAAGAGTTTTGTTTTGTTGGCCATTTTTTCCAGACGAAATGGAGGCTACAAATGTAGCTGTCTTTTGTACAATTTGAACTGTCTCCCCGATTAGATGTGACGGTTTAATCCTTTGTTCTCGGCGGTTTTTTGTCTTTTTGCGACAGGAAAATGATAAAAAACAATAATTTCTTCGTCTTTATTCCTTTTCCATCGATGAGGGAAGCGAGAATTGCTTTTAAAATCATATTTCTGTAGCGACCATATCCTAATATTCTGTACGAAGCTTTCGATCAATGTCCGAACTTTGACCGTTTGTTTACATTTTGATGACGTAAAATACCACGTGCACGTTAGAGGCCAATCGGTGAATTCATTAGTGATCCAGGGACTTTTTTTAGCATGACTTCGTTTAGTGCGAATAGGAGCGTGCTTGTTACAAACATTTAGAAACAAAGATTTCCATTTGGACCACATCTCTTCAGGATCAGAGTCCCTTGAGGGAGTCCCAGGGCTGTACTGCAATTTCATTTCGGAATTCATCTGTTTTGAAAAGCCTGAAATCCCTAAAGACCACATTAGTAATGCCTTTTGAGTGAGGTGAAGTTGATATTTTACGATACATATAAACTAGACTGTGATCGCTTATATCTATGTGGCAAACCCCACTGCATGATACATTATCTGGGGCACTGGTAAAGATTAAATCTATCAATGAACTAGAAGAAGGGGTAACACGAGTTGGTTCTTCAATTAATTGTTTTAGATTGTAAATTTCTGAAACACCCAGGAGGGTTTTAGTGTTAATATCACGAGCAATATAATTGCAATTCATATCTCCTACAATTATATGCTCGAGGCATTCAGAGTCTATTTTCCCAACAACTTTTTTGAAACTCGAAAACAGTTCAAAATCAGAGTTTGGGGGTCTGTACCAAGTAGTGACTACAAATGGCTTACACCTGGGCTTCCTAATTTCAATTGCAAGGAGTTCTAGTTCTTTTGATTCTAGGTCATTACGAATAGTGTAATTAATAGTTGAACATATGTAAAAACAAACTCCACCTCCATTTCTACCATTATAAATTCTATCGCGATGAACAATATCATAACCTTCAATGTGTATTTCGCCATCGCAGTTTCATCTAACCTAGTCTCATTTATAGCCAAGATATCAAGAGATTGAAATGACATTAAAATTCGTAACTCATCGATATGCTTGGGGAGACTAGTAATATTTAAACTAGCAATTTTAAAACCACGATTAGCGTGAAGCAAGCATCTTAGTACCTTGTATATGCCAATCACAAAAAAATAATGTTAGGGCTCTACAAATGCCCAAAATAGAGAGAACATGTCCAACTTTGTAATAACTCAAAGTTTCATTGCCCCTTATTAATTTTGGAAAAACACCATGCATTCTTTATAAAACTACATGCAAGTACAAATGTCTGCCAACATTTGATGTGACTATCTGGCAGCACATCCTTCAGAGCATAAATTGATACCATCATTGTCCAATTTCTCCATTCTTCTGCAGTAAAAGATCCATAGTTTGATGAGATATTTGTTTGAATTCTACCAACATCAGTCAGAAGTTTCATTTCTGTAATCTTATTATCAAGTGTCTTTAAATCGCTAGTTGATAAAATCTATTTTTGAAGATCTTTTCGGCTTCATGATTCAGCATCAGATTCAGTATCAACTGTATAAAGTTACTTTAGCATTAATGCGAAAAACCGCTGGTTCAAATGAGTGGGATTCGGGGGCGGATAGCACGTGGTTAAAGTGGCAGGAAATTCAGTTCAGCGCTTCATTTGAGCACAACGTGTGAACTTTCAGTAGCTACAGTGTCATCTTCGTGTCTTTCAAATCTTATATACTTTTTTGGTTTTGCTTGTTCCTGTTTGTTACTCAATCATGGCTAATCCTCTACAAAGCACCGATAATGAAAACTTGGCAATAATTTTGCAGCAGCTGCTGAAGGAAACCAGAGAACTAAAGGAGGACAATAAAAGACTACGTGAAGAGGTACTGCAGAAGTCATCAACCCGACAAACACATGAAAAGGAATCCACGGACAGCCAAACGAGACGAAGAAGACGAAAAGTTGCTCCGAAAGAATGCCAGGTAACTAATTTCAGTACTACTTAACAAAGCTATGGGATCAAGATATATGATAGATTTCCTTGACTGGTTGATATTACCAAGGTCTCAAACTGATACCAATTATACCGCAAACAAAAGCCATAACGGTAACTTTTCTTTGCATGGGACTAGTTAAAAAGATTTTTATGACAATGATTCGGCTATTCTTGAAGTAACTTTTAATTCCCTTTTGGCGAAGGCATTAATTTCAAGAATAAGTGGTTTGGTGCGCAATATTACATGCAGGAAATCTAGGCCGCGATCGCCACTACACGCATCACCATCGATATTGGCATGCTTATAGAGAATTTTTATTGTGGTTATTTTTTGTATCTGATGATACATAAATTAGCAGAAGAAATATCAGAGGGATACAAAAACTCGGGTGGAATCGATATTTCGGCATATGTTTAGAAAAGGTTAGGCAGGGCGGCAGATGCGGCGGCAAGGCATCCAAATTGCGTACACAAGCGCAAACATTAATTGATTGGCTATAAAATCTTAAGAAATTTGCTTCCATTCTTTGTTTAAAGGTCTCACTGATACCTTTTTTAATATTTTCACTCATAGTCTGCTGTAAGAGAAGTCTATAAGGCACTTCTAAGATTGCAAGACGAGGATGAAGATGGGCAAACTCGCTTTCAAGGGTTCAATACCGACAAAAGGTATGCCGCATTATTGCAATTAATTAAACTGATTTTTATAGAAAGTCACACTGCCGCAGGCTTTATTTATTAAAAAAACAATGAATTAGCTGCAAGGCATTCTTTGATTTAATTTACAGTGTCCGGCTGATGGTTCAGTAAACCTATACAATTACAAACGGCAGCTAGTTTGGAAAAGATGGGACAAACAACAACGGACAAACTGAAATCTGTAACATCGTAAAAATATCTTGACATTATAGACGTCTTCATCTTCTATTTCATCGTAACTGATCGAAGGCACTGAAGGCGAACAGTAATGATACTTATATTCCTTATTCTATAATTAATAGATATATTTATTTCATGGTATTACATGCAAACCTTTTAACCTTTGTCTCTTTCTGTAGATTCGATTCTCCTGAAAATCGTGAAGTCACAAGACGACTTATTGAAGAAACCATATGTGACAATGGAGGCGACGAGTGTGAATTTACAGTTTCTGACATAAAGTGTAAGTTGAAAATTTCTAATGTGGATCGAAAATACCTTGTGTTTGTACGGCACAAGCTTATTATTGAATCATTCATGTAATTAAAACTTATACCTATTCATCTTCTAATATGCAGGCGCTGTTAAAAGATATTTTAATAGCAAGAAGGATGATGCAACAAGATCATCACGCGGCCTACTCAAAAAGCACCGAACGACATGCCGCAGACAGCAGAGACTGAATAACATATGTAATATATCTTTTATAACATACTAGCCTTATGTGTTTGAATATTATATTATCATGAAATAGAATGGATTTGAATTTTAAAACCTTTTGGTAAATGTGAACAATAGATACAAATTTCGATGTCTAGTTTTGTGTGTGAATGTCATCTTCATGTCCTGTCTGTTAATTTGATATAAATTCAATCACTCACTAGTTTCTGTTTTGTTATTATGGCAGACTTTATTGACCACTATAACAAACTTAAAACTTATTTCATGTTTTTTTTTGTTAATACAGAAGCTTGAAAGTAGAAGCGAAGCTCTCAACACCATTAACTGGAACCCAACAAAGAAAGAGAAAGTACGAGCAGTCATGACCTATGACTTTATGTCATCAGAAGAAAGCGAAGAAGAAGAAGGTGGTGCAGTTAGGGCTCTTTTTAATGTGAGGGTGCTTCCATGGGAACGACGAGAGCTAAAAGAAGCCAAAAAAGAATTAGACGAAGATCACCGCAAAGGGCTTTCAAAGAGAGCCCTCTACAAACGATTCAAGAGAAAAAGAGACGGTTATAGCAGTAGATTGCGCCCAGCTAATGCTCCAAGGTGGGCAGTGCGAGCAAAGAATAAGGCCTCTAGCTCTGGTATTTCAACCCCTCCTGCTTCAGTCTAGTTATGTTTTTTAAAGTAATCCGTTTTTCCTTTGTGTATTGCTTATTATTGAATATTAAATCATTTGATGAATTTACGTCTCATTGTTATTGTAAAGCCAGCGCTTGTATCAATTTAGTTTTTTATTCGAAAGCTCTTCTGCGTGTAGCTATAGGACTGTAAAGTAGAGCTGCAAACACCAATCTTTTTGGACTATCCAAAAGTAGGGCAAGAATGCACCCAGAGTCCGGTATGCAACCTTTTTCCGGCGCAGCTGATGCCAAAACCAAAAAACGCTAAAAAATGACTTTCTTGTCCAAATTACAAAGTTGATTAAAGTTGATCAAAGGTTCAGTATAAGCCTTTAGAGTCTAGAAATAAAAGCGTTTAAGAATAACTTATAGTCTTTTAAATGTCACCTTTATATACTATCAGGATAACTTATAGTCTTTTAAATATCAACTTTAAATACTATCAGGAATCAGTAAACAAACATAAAGTTGATATTTCTTTACATTTAATGGACTCTTTAAATGTCCGTAAATACAGCATTTTGTTGACTTTAAGAAACCCATAAAGTTACAGGTATATTAGCTTTAAGGATTCTTAAAGTTTTCGTAAAGTACATTTATAGGTGAGATTTAAATTCAAATAATTTACATATAATACTACCATAAAGCCATTATTTCACCTAGTGGCCTCTAACGAACTAGAAATCAAGTGACAAAAAGCCTTTGATGATTTACAAGCGCACGACGGGCTGACACGGCCTCGTTTTGTTTCTTTTACGGCCGCATAGTACGCTGGGTATAGTTGTTTATGTGCAACACCGCTGATGTGTTTCGCGCGGGCTAATAAACAAAATGGCGTCTAAAGAACTCAAGCATCGTGTCCACTCAAGCATGTTAAACTGGAAGCTTTCGATAAAAACCCAATCCAAAAGAGATGAATTATTCATTGACAATGTGTTTAGAGAGCTCGGTAGCCTTATGGAGTCAGTTTTTAGCAAGTACGACGGTTCTTTGCCTCAAAATCGAAGGGATTGTCATCAGATTATTGATATCTATCCAATGACTTCACGCATATTGGAGAGAATTCATAAAGCCGTTCTGCGAAGACTTCGGAGTACTCCGACAACAGCTTCCCCTTATCATTGTACTTTTACAGAGGACGTACCAAGAGAAGTATTTGACGTAATTTTGAAAGGAATAGTCGAACAGAATTCTTTTGGACATAGCTGTACTGCTACGAAATCTACCCATACAGTGCAGATCACAGATAGAAGAAAAGCTACCTATATAATGACTAGAATGGACGAAACTTCTCATGTAGACAAAACAAAGCTTTTTTGTAAAGAATTTGAAGACAAGAGTTTCGCTGAAGTGATTTTTTCGAAAGAAAAACCATTTACTTTCAAGTACGCTGTTAACAGAGAAGTTTTAACAGTCTCATTTAATTATGGTTACTGGAACTCATTTGGTATTCCTCAACACTAATGTACATTGTAATCAGATTTATCTGTAGAAATGGTATTCTCAAGATTATACTTTGAGTGGACTCTTTATGTGGTAAGCTTTCAAATTTATATTAAATTGACATTATACATGTGTAAAGAAGAGAAATGTTGCTATATTTTTTATTTTTTTTCCAGACTGATAACTTAATACACTGTTTATAAGCTTAACTATGCTTAAATGAGCTAAATATAATTTTACATTGTTGTTAGAGAAGAAGCATTATTTGATTTTCAAACAGTTATAGCAAATGCAGTTAAAACATGAAATAAAATTCAATAAAGTACTAACAAATAGTGACTTTTTTGTGACAAATAGGTTCTATCATTGAACAAGAACATCTTGAGACCAAAGAGTATTACACAAGAGACATTTTTTTGTTTTATTGATTGTTTCATTTAAATGTTAGCAACAATAAGGCCTAGTTCAAACGTCGCATCTCACATGTGTCGAATGCAATGCAAATGAGATGATAATGAGTAGAAACAAAAGATTTGACTAATCTGCATTGATTTCAGCACATGTGAGATTCGACGTTTGAACTAGGCCTTAGTCACAAATAGTCACTATTTGTTAGTATCTTTTTGATTGTATTTTATGGTTTGACATTTGTTCTAATTATATTTGACTTAAATTTTGAAATAAAGATTGTTTTTATACAGCCCCCCCAGGGAATCAGTGTTTAGTCTTTGTAAATTCCAACATGATTATTATAATAATGATAATAATATCATCTTTGTTTTCCCATAGAGTGCTTACACTATGTCCATGAAATAAAAAAACCTAAATAGTTGCTAACAAATAGTTTTTATTTAGTGACTATTAGAGTCGTTACACTTAACCCGTGAAACACTAAATGAATTTTAGTGTGTAATAGTTCAATAGAGACAAAAGAGAACAGTGGAAATAAGGTTTACTAGTAATTAGTAGTCTACTAACTATTTCACGGGTTAAGTGTAATCACTCTAGTCACTATCATTCAGCTGGAACAGCTTTAGTAACAATAGCAAATACACAAGGGAAACCATGTTTTTATGTCTTAACAATAATTGAAAGTGATGGACAATGTTAATAAAGATCTTTCTATTGTTGTTCCAGTTGAATGATAGTGACTAATAGTCACTAAATAAAACTATTTGTTGTTAACTATTTAGGATTTATTTCACCGCACCCCCCCTGTCCCACCCACCATTACACACAATAAGTAAGTGATTTATAAATGCCATCTGGGATGATGAGAAAAACAAGGACTTCTTACAACAAGTAAACAAGAAAAAAGCAGCAGAAATACTTCTTATTCTTTTGAAACCAAGGCTGTTTTGCTCTGGACAATAATGAATTGTAGTGAACAGTGTAAGTTATCCGTTCCTATGACCATGACGGGCTGGCATGGGAGGTAAGATGTTTCGCGAATTTCTGTTAGGCAGGAGACTGGGGCGAGAACGACCATTCTCCAAATGTAGCTGTTCTTTTAGCTCAGATTCAATCTTGCCAGATAAGCAACTGGATTTAATTAGGCCAAAGATGCCTGTGCTGCATATCTCACATTCTTTACTGGCACCTGGGAATGGAAGGCCACAGTAACAATAGGTATCTTTGCTACAACAGGAAGGAATGTACTGCTCTTTGATCACTGGCTTTGGGCTTTCTTTACCTGTCACACAGCCTCGGCGGTAGGTTACCTGCTCAGGTTCAGCTAGTCTTAACCATATTGTATCCATGAACTCATGCTTGAAGACCTGCCACCATCGTAGCTTCTTCCCACTTGTTGTGTTCTTACAGTAATTTACAAGCTTGGAGTGCTTTGCCTCCCTCCCCTGCATACTGTTTAAGCCAAGACCAAATCCTAGGTCTTTATGCAACTCACTGGCGTAGTATGGAATGGCCTTCCCAATTGTCCAAGTAGTGGGAGTTGTCTTTCCAAGAAGCAAAACTTGACAGTTGAAGTACAGCTCACATTCGTGCTTGAGGGAGATCAATTCTGCATCTGTGATATGAACACGACTGTAAAGTGTGATGCTGTTGCGTAAACACAAGCCTGAAAAAGCAAGGCTCATGACATGGCAAAGCTTACTGTTATCTATGTCTGGTGTATTCTTCATCTCTTTGCATAAGTACATGAAATACCAGCAGAAGAGTTTAGACTCCTTGCCAGTAAACCGGTATGAAAACACTTCTTTGCCTTTGTTATTTTTCTCTCCAAACCATTTTTTGATGTTTTTAACCAACCGCCCAGCTTTCATTGTGATTGTTAAGCATTTCATATACTTAGATAATGGTGTATTTTGTGGTAGGGAATCAATGTTTCCTTGTGCTTTCTCAAGTTCCTTTTTCTGAGTTAGATAGACTGCTGTATTGAGCATATCTAGATTCCATTGCTGCCAAGCGTTATTAGTATTGTGAAGTGGTTCTGGCATCACATTATCAACATACCTATCCAAATAGGGCAGAAATTCTTGTCTTGATTTTTTTGAAGCAATGAAACTAGTCACCTTCTTTCTTTGATTGCTTGTTAAGATGTTTTCACTGCCAGTGGTCATAGGTATTTTGTTTGATCTTTTGAATTCTTCCACAGCTTTAACAGCATTTATTCTAGCCTCATAGCTCCAAGGTTTCCATGTACAACTACTGTCTTTCCCAAGAGTGCCACCAATTATGTTTTTGTTATCCGTGTGGACATCACCGTAGGTCGAAAAATATGTTGCAGCATTATTTAGCTCTCCAGACATAGCAGCTGACCATTTTTGATCACATGGAACCAATTTACATTCAAAGGTGACTTCTTTCCCTTGAACTTGAAAACACTTTTTTTCTATTTCTTTCATTTCAGCAAAGACATGCTTAGTGTATTGAAACATCAGTGGGTGAGTCTCGTCACAGTTGGCACCCATTAGCATAAAGTTGTTATTGCAGCTTTGGACTCCATCTAGCACATTTAAAAAACTGACAAGGAAAGCAGTTGCAGTTTCATCCTTGCCAAATGGAGCCCCATCTGCTCCCAGTGCAATCTTAAACTTACCCTCTTCTCCATTGAACCAATGAAGAAGTTGATTGTGCTCATTTAGGGTAAGATACATTTTAGCTAGCTGTACTAGAAATCCCTCTAGTGGCCGGAAGACTCCATATACCTCAGACTTCCCAACTTGGCTGGCAAATTCCTATAAAAATACTATATTGTAAGACCACACTGATTTGTATAGGTAATCACCTGATTTTGAGTGCAATTTCGGATAAATTAGGATGAGTAAAGTTTTCAGTGTTTAACAAAAACTTGCAATTTGTAAACACTGAAAATTTTATGAGTCCTAATTTATTCTAAATTGCACAAAAAATCATGTGATTATTTCACAAATATCTTATAACATCCCAGTGATTGATTATTATAATTCCATAATAGATTATTATAATCCAAATTTCTATCATTAAGTCAGATAATAATAGAAATGATGTTTTTCCTGATGGATTAAGTAATGACTGAGACCTCAGTAACAGATTATGATACTTATACTTTGCTGGATTATTATAATTGATACATTCACTGGATTGTAATAATCTATGGATTATAGAGCGATAACACTTACACCGTGAAACAAGTGCTAAGAAAAGCACAAATAGTACTAACAATAGAAAACAAAGGATTTTGCTACTATTAGTCTCTGTTTAGTTACTAACTAAAGTTATTTCATGGTGTAAGTGTTATTGCTCTAATAAGTATTTTAAGTATTAAGTTAATCTGATTAATATCAATCATGGTTGTCCTGTTAATAAACACAGCAAAATGTATGTTCCCATGTGTTTGTCTTTCTCTGTAAGCTAAGAATTGATTTAAGTAAAAGCATACCTGCAAGTCATTCACTGTTCCCATATTTATCCCCTTGATGAATGCCTGTAGCCTATCATATGCAATAGGTCTTGGTATGGTTATTCCGTCAACAAAATCTTGTCTGGTCTTTGTCATCTCCTTATATTTTATCTTTGATAATATGCCCCCTTTGTACATAAGCATGATACTCCTTGTAAAGTTTGCATCACTGTTGTTGTATTCTTTAATTTTTTCCGTCATTATTTTCGGGATAATTTTCTTCATGCATATTTGAGAATGTTGTAATTTATATGTTAAATCCTCTGTGGAGCTTCCATTAACAATTGTTGACCACATGCCATCAATAACAGGTTTATGACTTGCAGATTGTGAGTTGCAGTGCAGGGGTTTGAGTACCTCCATGGTGACTTTCCGCCTACGAAACTCCTGTACCCTTGACAAATTAAGCTGATCACTGTTTTTTTCCAATGATATACTTTCCTTCTTTGCTTTTTTGATGCGTTGGTGGTTAGCATCGAGGTTTTCCTTTATTTCATTTGCCTATAAGTTAATTGTAAAGAGGAAAATCTGACATAAGCTAATATTAACCAAAACAATAAAACCATGAACAGCAATAAATAAGCTTATAAGCTATTCCTATTATTATTTTCTTACAAAATTAGGCTATTTAGGTTAACCTACCTTCCTTTTTGAATACGAAATTTGAGCTTTTAGCCTCTTTACCTCCTTTGTGGCTTCAATTTTTTCTTGTAAATAATTATCCGTGAATAGCTTTTTACGTTTTGCATACAAGTCTATGCGAAAACGTCCTTTCCTCTTCAGTTGTAAAGGAATCGTTTCAGGAGTCTTGAACACATCGCTTGGGGGAAAAGTCAGAAAAATAACATCAAATTTAGCATATTATACCTCGTTGGAAAGCTTACAAAATTCTCTAGAAGACTGTCGTTTTAGATTTTTGACTTTCGTCTTCAGTTTTTAAATATATATTGAAAAGCTGAGCCTTACTTTTCATTCGAAGAAGAAGAAGATTCCTCCATTTCATCGCTCGAAAGATTCATATTTTCTCTGGTATACCTTCAATAATAATATATCAACTTGAAGCTCTTTTCTTCGACTCTCTGAATCGTTCCGCCATTAGCTACAAAAACCTTCTCTGTGGGGTAGAGAGGAGTATTTTTGTACATAATTTGTATAGCAGGGAAGGGTAGGTTTGCTGGTCGGTCTCGCCCCAGTCCCCTGACTAACAGAAATTCGCGAAACATCTTACCACCCATGCCAGCCCGTCGTGGCGAGCAACACATATGTGAAAGTTAACAAAGACAGCATTCTTAAGGATGTTATGTCAGCAAATTTACCGTTGGTTACAGCGTTATTTGTTAAGTTCCAGTGACGAAATTATCGTTAACTTTCTGAGATTCTGCACAGCAACAGATGTAGTTATACCTGGAACGTCCATCGCCGTAGATGTCGAACTTATGAACCCAAAAACAGTTCGACCCAAGTCTTTTACTTGCTTCAGAAAGTTGATCCTTCCAAGAAACCTTGTTTGAAATGCGTCAGTCTGACAATGATGTAATAGTCCTTAACCATATATAGTTGTATGAAGCCTGTACATATACTATTCAAAGCCATGTTCTTGTTACAATAATTAGCGACTAAAACCTTGACACAATATCATCATTAAAAAGGCTATTGCAGGTAATCTGTTTTGATCTTATAGTATCTTGTAATGCTTTCTTCTTCAGTGGTTTCATAGTACATTTAAAATTTGTACTATTGTACTTTTGGTGTTAGATATAAAAGAGTGCTATTGAATAAATATGAGACTCATTATTAAGGGAGATATGGACTTCAAATAATTGTCAGAAAATACTTTTGAATTACTCAATTCCGAGTGCTTTTCCCCAGATTTCCTTGACCTTTGCCAAAACTGACTCGTTAAACTCCTAAATAAACATAGTAAAGCTGCAGCAGAAGTCAAATCATCTATATATATATATATATATATCTTCGCTGTCATCTATTACAACATCAGGGCTCCCTTCAATTGATTCAATCATGATCACACTTCAATGTTGGCGTTGTGTTAGAAAATGATGATCGCCATTTGCTGTTAAAGGACCTTTCTATAATCGATATTACTCAGCATTATATTTTACAGTTTCAGATCAGTCATTTAGCTATTGATTTGCCAGATTATAATAAGATTAATATTTATCATTCTTGCGATTAATATTAATCAGATAAATATTAATCCTACCCAAGATTGATATTAATCCTAATTGATTAAAAAACGGCTCAACCTCCAGTAATGGAATATAATAATCCATTACTGGATTATAATAATATATTACTGGATTATAATAATCCATTACTGGATTATAATAATCCATTACTGGATTATAATAATCCTAGAGATTAATATTAATCTGATTAATATTTATCCGGGTTGTCCTGTTTAAACAGAAAATGTGTTGGCCTGATAGAGATGCAAATCTGTTTTGATGTTTAAGATCTAGTGGAGCCATTGTGTAAATCGGAATCAGTACAAGCCAATTCATCTGGCAGAGTTTTTATCAATGTTGAGTTTCTTACATGTAACTAGCTGAATTCTACTGAGTGTAACAAATAGACTGTGAAAGCCATAATAAAATAAAATACCTAAAATGTTACATTCATTTGTTCATCATTGTGTTTGAAATAAACAGTCAATCTCGGATTCTTAGGGCCATTCCATATGCCCTGCTGCATTTGTGCCAAACATTTCTTTTCTTCAGTACTAATCATTATTTCATTTACAAGGCAGGACTGAAGCACGATCACGATTAAAAGCCAATTTTGGGGAGTGAATTATTCTTGGCACACAAGCTCTCAAAAAAGTAATTGTAGAATGACTTTTCTCTGGCCTATTGTGTGCAAAAGCGGGTTGTTTTTCCTTCTAAAATAGATTTTCTGAAAAGAAAAAAATTGGATCCAACTGAAAGGAGGGGGCACCGGCCCCCAGGAGGCCCCTCCCCTGGATCTGCCACTGACTTTTGACGCTGAAACATCAGTCACAACGCTTCATTATAGTCTTGTTTTGAATACAACTAATTTAGGAAAGGATGGAAAGGAAAGGATAACTACCACTCACAGGGAAAAAAAATGAGATTTCAAGATTGGAACTTCAATGGAAAATGATTGGTACTTTATTGGGAAATCATTGGTATCTAGTGATGATTTTGGAAAAGCGTTACACATACCATTGTTGGAATACCATTTTAAGACCCAACATTGGTATACAAAGTATCCAACATTGGAAAATCAAGTAACATACCAGTGATATACCAATGAAAACTAATATTCCATTATTGGAGACCTTATGCTTCAAAAGGTATCCAACATTGGAAAATCAAGTAACATACCAGTGATATACCATTGAAAAACTAATATTCCATTATTTGAGACCTTATGCTTCAAAAGGTATCCAACATTGGAAAATCAAGTAACATACCAGTGATATACCATTGAAAAACTAATATTCCATTATTGGAGACCTTAGTGCTTCAAAAGGTATCCAACATTGGAAAATCAAGTAACATACCAGTGATATACCATTGAAAAACTAATATTCCTGTTATGTATTGTTGTTGGGTTTCCTGTGCCTCTCCTTCCCATACTCCCCCGGGGGCACACTTCTTGTACACACGTCAAGAGATCAGTAAACAACATGGCGGACCACAATCTTGTGTAGTTTATTCCTTTATTTATTCCATATACACTACAATTCCATTATTGGAGACCTTAGTGCTTCAAAAGTATCCAACATTGGAAAATCTAAATGGTAGATCATTGCAAAATTATATAGAGACAACAATATCCAATAATGAGTTATTAGAACATTTATTAAGACTTAATACTTAGTATTTGAAAGCCATTCCGTGTCATCTGATGGTTCAGAAGAAGGAATTACTGTTCCACAACATTTCCAAAGTTTAAAGTTTAACTGTATACCTGGAAAAATAGTAAATAAACAAAATCTTTCTGGACTAATTCACAACCAATGTTCTTACTTGATTCTTACTTGAACATTTTCAAAGTTTAAAGTTTAACTGTATGTTCTCAACCAATGTTCTTACTTGATTGACACTTACATCTTGACATGTACATCTGAAAGTCAGTCTGTGTCATCTTCCTCTGAGGACAATTCAGAAGGTGGGATAACTGTTACCATAACATTGGTTCTAGTAAGATTTCTAAAGTTACTGTCTGGTGAAATAGTAACATACTCTTTCTCAACCAACTTCTTTGCCAACTTCACAACCATTTCATATTTACTTAGGGATCGGCATTTGACACACAAATCTTTTCCCAGAGGAAGAAGGTACTGTTTTACACCAATTTCCCTCATGGAGTTTACCCCATAATATGCCATTAGTAAAACCTTGGCACTTTTTTTGTTTATGTCGTTCAAATTAGTGCTTTCGCCAAGGACATCATCTTCATCATCATCATCAGAGTCTAATTCTGTAAAAAAAGGTACAAGTTTTCAGATTCCAACAAAGAACTAGTTTAAACATGTAGAATATTCTGTACATACCAGTGGCAGTACTAGTACAAGATTGACTACTGGAACGTAGTCTTGCCCTTTTTGCAGGAGCATGCTTCTTCTGTAGAAACAAATTGATCAATACTTTACTGTCTAGCTATTAATAAGATTATATAGAGTGCATGCACTTAGAGTGATTTTCATAAATCCGTGAAACAAATTTTAGCTATCAATGTAGAAAACAAAAGCTTTAGAGTTTAGTAGTGTTTAATAAGCTAAGTTTTATTTCATGGGTTTATGAAAACCACTCTAGTCCATGAAACATAAATTATAGTATAAAATAGTACTAAATTATGGTAATTCCTTTGTTTGCTATTGTCTAATCAACACTATTTAGTAGTAATTAGTAGTATTTGTTTCACAGATTAAGTGCATGCACTTTACTGTTTTGCATCAGTCATGATCAATAAATCAAGAGATATTATGAACAAGAATTTACCAACTAGAAATTGCTAAATTTTGCACTCACTATTTAAAATAAGTAATTTTGAGTTTTCTTGATAAATATTGTATTAAAAAATAGTATTCTCTAAAGAATCTCTACATAAATTTTTACAAAGTAGTCACTAAATCTTCCACTAAAGAAATCACGAAATTAAACAATAATAAAACATAATGCTGCATTCACACCAATCAGTTAAACATGTTTAAAAGTGGTTTAACTAAACAAGGTTAAAAATCAAATGCTCAAATGTTTACTTACCTCATAATCATATCCATCTGTCAGTCTTCTATTTTTCTCTTGTGCCCATTGCAATATGTGGGAGTGGACGGCTTCTAAAAAATGTTAACATGAATGACATTAATAACCATCTACTATCAGACTGCTTTTTTGAAAGGGACTTGCTTGGTCATAAAGTCTACCATTATACCCCAACTCCTTGCAGCTTGGTTCATATAATGAAAATCAGGCAATCACATAAGTGTTGAACAGAAATGTTAATTTCCTTTCCACAAACAGTCATTAAGGAAGTCACCATGCTCACCTCTTCAAAACCCTATATCTTTAAAGGTACATGTAAGAGATAAGTTTGAAACGAGCTCCTCTATTTTGAGCTTGTTCAACTCGTTGGCTTTAAAGTATATCTTTTGATTTCCTGGCCATAGTTAAGCAGCTTCTTTTATCACCATGGCTGTTCTGTGACCAAACAAACAATTAAGTTAAAATTGAACATAGCTAATTGTTACTAAATGATGAGTTAATCAGGTAGTTTACCACATTCATGAATGCACATCTGTGAGAAAGTCCTGCAAACCCCCCCCCCCCCCCACTCCTGATGCTCTTACTTTATTTTATACAAGTTCTGTTGTTGTTGTGACCAGGAAGTTTTAAGTTCTTTTGTGATTTTTTTGTGCCAGGTAGTACTTTGTTCTGAAGTACTTTGTTCTGATTCTTCATTTATTGAAATTTGTAGATAAAATAAATAAATAATACAACGTGAGGAATACAGTACAAACAGCACTAAGGAATGGACCATTAGAAAAGTGAGGAGGTTGGGGAGATGGGATTCATGCTGTATGAATTATTTTTTAAAAACATTTTTGCTTGCTTGTTTGTTTTTTGATCCCCCACTTCACTTTTCAATATGAATAACAAAAGTATGGTTAGTGTGTTGCTAGTTGTGCTCTGTACTCAGAACTGTAAAGCATTTAAGTTACTTATGATACCTGAAGCTTTGCTGGAGTCGAGTAACTTTTTTATTTCATTCATGATGTCACTTCTTTTCCCAAGTATATTTATGCCTATGTCCTTCAGGTCCATCTTTTCAAGATGTTTTAGCTTTTTTCCATCCACTTGTTGGGCTAAAATTATAAGTTGTTTTAGCTTTAAGTACATAAGTTAAAAAGTTTACAAAATCAGTAATAATTTTAAATGGTGTTTTGAAGGATATTTACCTCGAAATATTGAGCCTTCTTCTTTGAATCCCCGATCCACGAGAAACGTTTCTACGTCTTCAGGTGTCCAACCTAACCGGAAGGCATCGAAAAATACAAAAACCTGTGACTAATGTTCGATTTAATTAAACCATATTTAGGTTGTTTAATATTATTCATTTGTTGTGAGCGAATTAACTTTTTTCCTGTAAGATTTAACCTCGCAACAGATTGATAGATGAAGGCGGCGAGTTTGGAATTTCGGCGCGAAAATATGAACATGAGAAACAAAGCACTTTTGACAACACATGAGTTTTACCTTCGACGTCTTTTTCTTCCATTTTTCATAAGCTATACTTAAACCATAAAAAACGGGTTTATAAGGTCAAATGAAGTCAAAAGCAACCAAATAAAGAAATACTTACCACCGCCACAGAGATGTCAAAGAAAGAAGGAGTAGATGCTAAATTTTCCCGCTCAAAATACCTGTACATGCGCAGTGTTACAAGCGCAAGCACGTGCACAACCAAAGCACAGGAAATCCAGTTTTGAATATAGATACAAATAAACAATGGATAAATTAAATTGATAATTAGTTTTATTTGAGTACCCATAGAGTACAAACACTAAAAGTGTGCAATACTTCTCACAATTTAGTACTAAATAGCACTGATTAAACTATAGAAAACAATATAATTTGCATAATTTAGTGCTATTTATGTTGCACACTTTTAGTGTTTGTACTCTATTATATCAGTCAATGTAAAAGCACCTATTACTTTTCCTTGAGAATAGCGCTAAATAAGGTTTGCAATGAATTATTTAACAAATACCGGTCTTGGTCGATCGTGAGGTAGGGCCTGTTCACATGAGGGAGGGTGCCCCTAGGTGGTAGGGTGCACATGATCCCCTAGGGGCACCCTCTCTCGCATGTGAAACGAACTGCGTAAGACAAAGGAGAAGGGGGACCCTACCACCTACATACCTAGGGTAACCCTACTACATAGGGACACCCTCTGTCATGTGAACAGGCGGCCCTTAGAGTGCACGCACTTAATCCGTGAAACATAAATAGCATAAAATAGTACTACATTATGGTAATTCCTTAAATTGTTTTCTATTGTCTAATCAACACTATTTAGTAGAGTGAGCGCACTTAATCAACTTTCTTCTCAACCTTAATCGTTAGCTAGCCACAACGGCAACAATCAGCGTATTAGCCTTAATTATCGCTGTTCGTTCACGATCGCGACAAACTCGTTACGAAACTATCTACATCGCAAACAAATACATAGATTACATTCTGAAATTATTATGCTTTGTCATAAACAGGGTATGGTATTTTGAGTTCTTCTGTCATAAACGGGGTAAACGTTTTACGATCCCAGCGTAACACCCCCACCCAAATCCTGAGCAAGTACTCCCCCCTCCGATAGACACAAAAGAAAACAATGGAAATACCTACTAGTAACTAGTAGTCTACTAACTATTTCACGGGTTAAGTGTGCTCACTCTAGTAATTAGAAGTATTTGTTTCACGGATTAAGTGCATGCACTCTAGGACGGATTGCCTGTGGTAAAATATTAGTGTGTATAATCCACAGGCAACCCGGTCTTTTATAATAATATTGTTCAAAATGGCGTCGAACGTGCCGAGTATGAACTTCAAACTTTCCACTTTAGTCTGGTGTGACTGTGATTTAGAAAATGGAAAAAGTGTTCGCGATCAACGCCATATTCATTGTCCATGTGGTGTGCGAAGGGAAACCGGTAAACAGAATGAAGGCATGGAGGCATGCTAAGCGAACTGCACTGGCGAATGGTGATCAATGTGTGTTTGAAAGTACCTCTTTAGATGTGTCCAATGATTTGGAGGAAGTACTAACAAGTGATTATGCTAGCGCAAGTGGTTTTCATTCAGAGTCCACATTTGAAATGTCAAATCTTGCCTATGATTCCGATTGTGACAGAACAAGTTCCTTTGTTCAAGACACGATTGATAATGACTCTTCTGGTTCTGATGACGAAAACATGCATGAAGATATAGTAGACACACAACCTGAATTACTAAATGGAGATCGGGAAGAATCTGATGATGTGCGCGAATTCATCAGAGAAACTGTTTTAAAACTTGTTGATATTAAAACCAAGAGTGGGTTTTCAATTAAAACATTGGAGGATATGTTGAAGTGGGGCAAAGAAGTCTTTTGCAAAAACAACGTTGAAAACCTTGACAAGTGGCCATCATCTTGGGAACACGTGCGTTGTATGCTAGAAGAAATGGGTTATAATAATCCAAAATTATACTGTATATGTCTAAACCCTGCTCATCCATGTTTATTTGGTCTCATGGAATCTAAAAATGAATTATGTCCACACTGTGGAAATCCTGGAACAATTCCTTATTACTACTTAAGTGTAATAGACAAAGTAAATCGATGGTTTTCTTCTCCTGAAATGTGCAAGAAGATGAGTGCACATTGGACTGAAAGAGAACACTGAGGAAAACAGAGAAAATGGGGGGTATCCTTTGAAAAAAGAAATATGGGATGGCAAACAATTTTCTAGACTCCAGTACTTTTGGAATCCTGGATGTGAATGGGTACTTCCTGTTCAGTGCCCTGTTGATGGATGTAAAACAATAATTTCGTCAGAGTCTATAGTGCAATCCCCGTTCATTGGTGGTAATGAAGATAAAAGACAAATTGAATGTCCAAGTTGCTTCAATGTATTTGAACATGAAGTAAAAAGAACTAGGGGTGATCCAAGAAATTTGGCATATGATGTCCATTGGGATGGCTGGCAGCCTTTCTCATGTACACGTGGTTCTGGGGCAATAGAGCTGCAAGTTGCAACAATGTCAAAAGAAAATAGATGTGCAGTTGAAGAAGTCTATGTTGTGGGATTTGTCCCAACTTATCTTCTGCCAAACAAATGTCCCATTTTCTTAGATTCTTTCCTTGAACCTTTGATTAATGACATTGAAACTGGATTCATTAATGGAATAAAAGTACATTGTTCTGTGCCAATGTGTGGCAAAGCTGAAGGCACTGCAGTTATTAGGCATTTAATTCTTTGCTTTTCTGGTGATCATAGTGGAATATGTGAAGCAGGAAAGTTTGTTAAAATGGGAAAATGTGCATGCAGACGATGTCATTTGTTAGAGAGTATATATATACCAGAACGATCTCACTACTATTACACAAATTTCAGAAAACAAGGCCGATTTCCCTCTGCAAAGAAAAGTGTACTGGATAATCTTGATTTATTGTGTGACATTGAAGCAGAAGAAAGAGTATCAATTAGGAAACAAAAAGCAGGTGAGAGTGGGTACACTGGTCTGTCAATCCTTCACAGGCTGTACCCATTATATGGATTCCTTTATGATGAGCATATGGTATATGATGAAATGCACACATTCTCTCTCAATATTGTAAAATCTGCTTTGTTAGATCTCATCAATGATGAAGATAGTGAGATAAACTGGGACATTGTAGATGAAAGACTTGATAGCATCCCATGGACAACCAAATTTGAGTCTTTTAGGTATCCTAAAAAATTGACTAAATCTCTTGGATCCTGGAAGGCAGAAGAGTTTTTGATGTTTGCATATCCCATTTCAGAAGTGGTCTTTGATGGCTTGCTAACAGATAGGCAAAGAGAAGAGTGGAGCTGTCTTGCACACATGATTGAATTTGTTAAGAATCATGCTAGAAATGGATGGACCATAGAAAGTTCAGACACATTCCATGCAATGTGCCTTAGATATGCTGTTCTTCTTGAAGAAAGGCGGGGACCACACAAGTGTGTAATTATTCTCCATAATTTGCTTCATATTAAGGAAGACATTATAAATTTCAGGTATATCTTACAGTCCAGCAATTGCAAAAAGGTGAAAGAGGAGAACATAATGCAATTTTATAAAAAGCATATAATGATAAAATCAAAATATTATGTTTTCTAATCATCATCATCATTTTATTAATATCTATCAGAAGTAAATATGAAATTGTTGTATTTGTTGTAAATTTAGGTATGGGAAAAAACCATTGATGATGCAAAGCAACTATACAAAGCAAATCCATCAGTTGATCATGAAGGGAATGGTGTTGTAGTTGGTGCCTTGAAACCCTACCTGTTGCCAGATGCTATAAAAAGAACTGTTGCTGCTTGCTGTGGAGTGCAGGATAATCTCGTTGGTAAAGTAGCAACAGTATACAGAAGCGTGTGGAAGCCAAAGCACCAATACAAAGGTATTTTATACAGGACAAATGAACATATTGTAGCTGCATGTTTTGGTGAATCCTTTGTACTGCTGAAAGAAATATTTATAGCTAAAGAGGCAGGTGAACTAAAGTATTATTTTGCTTCAGAGCTGTATAAGGTGGGATTCAGTGATATGGGAGCAAGATTACTTCAGAAAAGTAATGAAATGGTAGTTGCCCCATTGTCTCAGAGGAGGAGCGCACACCTTCCCAAGATACATTGCGCCTTTGAAACGTGGATTTGTACAAAATTTATGGTGGAAATGGAGCTCATTTTTGGTCGTTGCATTGAGATGCAGAAATGAATTCCTTTACGAATAAGAAGAAATGGTAAAAGAGCTTTCAAACTATTACAAATTTATTGTAATTATTTATTTATTTACTTATTTTGACATTTCTAAAGGTTTGTAATTTAGATTTGAACTTGAAGTACATTGGGACCTGAAGAAAATACCCAATATTCAAACATCGCTTTCTTTAAAACAAATCAACATAAACTGGTTCTGATTATAGTGTCTTATAGAGCGATCTTTCCCCTTGTTTGTGGTCTCAAAGTGACCCTTAGTGACCCAGGATTTCAATTCGAAATTTTAGAATTTATGCGGGATGTTTTGACATTAAACACAAGCAGTGTGTAGCCGTTGCTGATAAACCACTGGCTCAGTGTCTGGGTTTACAATCGCGTCAATATGCATCATAGTAAAATAACACTTTGCTCTTTGGATTGTGATAGTAATTCAGGCATCATATGAAAGGCGTAATGATAAAAATACGACATGTTCTTAGAGCATAACAACTATAATGCTCAGGAAATAAACTAATTTCAGTCCGTGACCTTTGGCGTTATCCGATCCTTGCTTCGGTGTTGTTTATATTCTCACTCTAAAGTTTCATTGAAGTTTGTTCTTGAATGGCTAGCAATCCAAAATTAATTAAAGATTTAGTTCTACAAGTTTTATTTTACATGTTGTATCACATATTTCGAGAATTAAATGCTCATGAACTTGGACCATGCAGTTCAATCACAGGATTCAACATAAAGCGTCGCTTCATCCAGCGTATTAATCTTACATTAATTATTTTTATGACAAAGAATTCATACTTCAAACCACACCATAAGTGAGTTTCGTTTTTCACAAGCAATAGACGACAAATTTGAAAGAACTAGCTTTCCCTAACCGCTATCAATGCTCTCGCTTAGGTGACTTCAACACAATGATGAATGTGCGAAAAAATTGATAGTATACTTTATTTTGCAATGCATCTCGGGAAGGTGTGCGCTCCTCCTCTGCCATTGTCTCAAATAAGCAGAAAGATAATGCTGGCAAAGTATGGTGATATTGGTGGACTTCCCACATTCATTGTAATGGACTTCATGCAAAGAGTTTTCCCAATCGGAGCTGAGTCTGTTGTTGTTCCTTACTACCCAGTTGCAAATGATATGGTGCTAGTAATGGGGAATCGGCCAGATTGCATGTGGAGAGCTTGTGTGCTATCATTTAGTATCCCAAGAAAAGTGGTCAAAGGGCAATTTTTCACTCAGCAAAATGATGGCTTTTGGATTCCAGAAGGAACAAGAAACCAGGAAATCCATTTTGATAGTATTGCAGGAGTTGTCAATGGTACATGGCAAAGACCATATTCACTGTGGTGGGATCAATGACTTTATGCAAGGGTATAAACAATCACATCTTATTACAAAGATATCCCATTATTGATGTAACTTCTGATTTGACTTTGTATTTTATTGGGATATTATTGGGATATGATTAATGAGAATCCAATCTTATACCAATGATATCCCATTATTGGTGTAACTACTGATTTAGTTTGCTACTGGATTGGGATATTATTAGGATATGATTAAATATCCCATTATTGGTGTAACTACTGATATAGCTTGGTACTTGATTGGGATATTATTGGGATATGATTAATGAAAATCCAGTCTTATACCAACGATATCCCATTATTGGTGTAACTACTGATTTAGCTTGGTACTTGATTGGGATATTATTGGGATATGATTAATGAAAATCCAGTCTTATACCAATGATATCCCATTATTTGTGTAACTACTGATTTAGCTTGGTACTTTATTGGGATATTATTAGGATATGATTAATGAAAATCCAGTCTTATACCAACGATATCCCATTATTGGTGTAACTACTGATTTAGGCCCGGGTCGCACTTGGACCAATTTTGAACAACTTTGTTTAGACAAGTTAAAAAACTGTCAAAATTGTTTCAATTTTGTACTGCTCCAAGTGCAACCGATTTGTTTTGAATTGTTGAGACCTTGTAGTTTAGTACAAAATTTCAAAGATGCCGCTGTACTGCTTTTAAGCAGTCTTTTTCCCGTACAACAAACAAGACTTTATTTATCTTTGATAAAAATGTCAATCATATTCACCGCTAATGGCTATCTAGCTAGAGGTCAAGCTGTTGCTTGTATTACATTGCTAGCTTGATTTACGCGACCATGAATCAGAGCAACCAACAGTATTACTATAATTGGGATGGACCCAGCGATCAATATGAACCTGAGACAAAGGATGAATGAAAGCCAATACAGAGGGGCAAATTACGTGCCATATATTTCTTCAATTCCAACACAAATGGCCCCACCACAACAATTTGGACTGTCTCTTCCAAGTCAGCCGAGCAGTAGCACCTCGCGTACACCATCACCAGCACAGCCATCATCGAGCTCTACCAAATCAGAAGAGGCAGAAAAGGCATATCAAAGATGGTCTGAGGAGGCGGAAACTCTACTAGTTCAACTGTGGAGTGAGAACTTCACCCACCTGGAGTCAAGGCATGCTAGAACAGTTTGGGATGAAATCGCTAAGGGAGTAAGCACTATCAAGAAAGTGTCAGTTTCTCAATGTAAGAGAATGTTTCAATACTTAAAAGATAAATATAAAGAGACTAAAGACCATAATCGAAATCAAAGTGGTGGTGAACGTAAAACCTCTCCATTTTACAAAGAGCTGGATGCTGTTTTAGGATGCAAATGAGGTGACGTAAAAAAAGGAATTTGCATGATTTTGTCTCCAATTTGAAACAAGTGTGTTTGAGTTGGGTGGCAAAAACATTCACCAAACTTTGTACTTTAGCAATGAAAATGTTTTGCAAATGAAAAAGTAGTATAAAATTCATCTCTAGTGCTTTTGCATATTTAAGTAGTCCTTTTTCTACATCATCCCATTTGCATTTTCAGATTTCAAATGTTTAATCCTCAGAAAGGAGATGATTTTATCCTGAAATATTTAACCATAAGGCTTTTCCATTCATGAAGAAACAATTATCAAAATTTCAATTTAGGGGTTGGGGGCACTTTAAGCAATCCAGACACTAATTTAGCTGAAATTGCTGAAAATATGTTCCAAACTACGGGCTCTCAGTTTGTTTACTCAGCAATTCATTATTACTTAAAAAGAAATGGAGTCACATGCAAAAAGGTAAGCCTCGGCAATAATCAGAAACGCCTCGACTACTATTATTTGACTTAATAATTTACTTGAAAATATTTTGAAAATATAAAGTGTACACCTTTAATCCAGACATGTTAATTTTCCTCGACAAAGCTGGATTCGTAAGTACTTTCTCATGACAGAGGTGATATATTTTGAATTTTATAATTAAAGTTATAAAAACGTATTCTTCAGGATAAACGTCTTTGCCAAAAACATGGCTATAGTTTCCGTGGAATCCGTGCTCAAGTGGTAACTCCGTTTGTAAACTGGGGACCGATAATCACTGCAATACCTGTGATCTGTATGAATGGCATTCTCGACGTCGGTATTTACCAAGGAAATGTTAATGGGGATACATTCCTTGATTTTGTTCAACAAACCCTTGTGCCCAATATGTTGCCAGTTAATGGCTATAACCCTCGCTCTGTCATTATCATGGGTAAGAATATTGGTTTTCAGGTTAATAACTTTACTCTAGGCTTATAATACATCTTAACATTTCATTTTTCTCCTATGCAAATAATGCCGCAATCCACCATACACACGACGTTGTTGCTGCAATAAATGCATCGGGTGCTGTCTTAATCTATTTACCGCTCTACAGCCCAGATCTTAATCCATGCAAAGAATTATTTGCCAAGACAAAACACTGGGTGGGAGAAAATTCTCTCCCTTGGAAACTTTGCAACGAACCGGAACAAATGGTCCTTGAAGCCTTTTTAAACGTTACAACTGATGAAATAAGAAATTACATGAGAAACGACGGATATCTTTAATCTTTTAATAACGTTAACTCAGGAATGAAGAGCTATAAAAGCTACAGTTCCGACAGCTTTTGAAGGAGCTTTGTTTTCTGGGCATGGAACTCTGCATCATTTAGAATGCCAGCCTCTTTAAGGTCCTTCAGGTCCTTCAACTGCTTGATGATTGACTCACGGGTCTGCATCTTGAAATAAAACATAGGATGGGATATGATATTACAATTTTTTGCCCCAATCACCACTAAAATGCAGCTACAAACACCCAAAGTCATAGTATAACAGTTCTTCAAATGATCAGTGCCTTATTATAAGCCACAGGAGTCTGATTTCCAGTGATGCCAGAAGTGGCTGGCGCCCTGGTGCTAGTTGCGTTTTTTTTTTTTTTCAGTAAAAAACGGATATTGAGGAGCTTCCTCCTCGCTGTAGTTGCTTCAATTTACCTATTCAGATAAAGATAAAATTATCCATACTCACACAGTATTGATAATCAAACTGCCAATGGCGAAGTAACTCGTGGATTTACCCAAATGAGCACAGGAAGCCCAAACAATACATTTTAGTAAAATAACAAGTTTTCATTTGAGGACAAAAATCTAAATCAATAAACCAATAATTTCTTTAGCGAAGAAAGAGTCATTAGCTATAAAAGAAAAAAATGTGTGAAAAAGGAAAAAAGAAGTGAAAAAACAAATTTTCCTCACTGCCGGGAATTGAACCCGGACCTTTCGCTTCAAAAGCCATGGCTCTATCCACTGGACCATCCAGAAGATAAATGACTTCAACTGGTAAATTTTGTGTATTTATTGCCAGTGTGTGCAAGGGCACTAGAACCCTGAAATTGAGTTTATTATTAAAGCCGAGATAACTGATAATAAACAAAGTTTTACTTAGCTCAAATGTCGCCTGCTATGTAGTAATTATAGTAATATTTTGCTGCTTATAAGCCCTCAATTGCTTTCTTTTTTACCGCTCAATGATCCAACGAACAGTTTACTACGATTGTTCACCGCTGTACCACCTGTACCAACCAACGCCGTCACAACAGTTGTTATTGATTAACTGATAAATTGAACTAAGTCGCCTCTTTACACCAAAAGGTTTAGGGGTAGGAAACAACTAGCGGCTCCTTTGACCATTCGTCTGCCTGGATAATTGGATTAAGTTGGCAGTACCTAGGGCAATTTGTTTACTCAACGATGACAGACTAGCCTGCGTCGGTTGAGTAATCGTACGCCAAGGTTGGCTTGGCAAAACGTCGGGATTTGAAAAACGATCCCGTCGCGATGACAGATCGTACTCTGTTTTGAAACGGGTTATTAGTTGTCCTGCTGTAACCATCTCTGTCATTCACTGCTCCGATCAACGTACACTTGTACACTTGTACAAAACTCTAGTAGGTATTTTATATCCCGTTTAATATATCAGTACTAACAGCAAGTAATCTATTACTGTCAATTACGAATACCGAGGTACCCCAAAATTGCTCCTCCAAGGGTTGGATCAGTGAGAGTGCCAGACTTGATGGTCTCCAGAGAAAGAGTACTATTGGTGGTGGTTTTGAAGATGTTCTCCTCTCCCTGGTATATCAAATAGTCATAGTAATAGCTGTCAGTTTTATCTATGGAGCCCCGTTAAAAATTCCACACGGGATTTAGACTCAGAAGCAATTGTCTTCAGAGAGCTACTGTCTTTCTTCCCAAAAGTCTGGATCCCGTGCGGAATTTTGCAACAGATAGTAAGGTGTTGTTTTGAATAAATTAACAAACTGTGAGGGTTTTACCTTGGCAGCTCAAACGTCAACTTGATGAAGTTGCTTACTTTTGAAGCTTAATGAGTTATACCTAGTGCAGCAAACACAACGACACTTGGCAACAGGTATGTTAACATCCTGTTCTATCCCATACGAAGAAAATTTCACGAAACAATTCGACAAAACTTGTAGAAGTCGAAGTAATACAAATTCGCAACGCTCGCATCGTGGTCACAAAAATTACTCCCCAAGTTTGCTTGAGGATAACATTGGCATTTAGCTTCTCATCTCTCCAAATTTTGTTCACAAGTTACAATAGGTATTTGTCTTTCTTACAACAGATATAGTTCTCACTGTTTTTGAAATTTTGTTGAGATTTTGGCGGTAGTTTTGACTACATAATTCTGCGTCGTAACAGGCAGCACAAATTTTGTATCGCAACTTCTAAGGCACCAATTGGCACGATACATGTTGTATGTAGTCCTCTATGCCTTTATACTTGATTGACGAAATAGGAAAAAAATTCACCTTGGAATTTTGGATTTATGACCAATTTTTCTCAAAAAGCCATTTTTAAAAATCGTCTGATATCTCGAATTACTTGATCTAATTCGCAGAAAAATAATTACCAGTACAAATTTATTCGAAATCCCTCTGATAAAACTTTCTGAATTTAAGTTGGTTAACTGTGCAAGAAAGTGAAGTTTAACACCTATACAGCCATTTTCTAGAGCTCATCGAAAACTGGATATATTTTAGGAAAACTGAATTCAATGATCTTTGTTTTTCGTTGCTATAGCAACGTGCCATGGAAAAAAATTGGCATTAATCAAATCTTCAATCCCTCCTTAGTAGAAAGTCATGTGAAAGTCATTTTGATCAGACAAATGTAAGTTGACTAATTTTCAAAAATATAATTGGACGTTTTGTCAAAATCGATCACCAAAATACTACTAGTAAACAAGAATCTCTTTATTCCTAAAGAAATTGTGAAAGATCTAGGAAGTAAGACTCTTCAAGGAAAGATTATTGGTGTTGAAAAGGTCATCAATTATTATGCATGTGTGAAATGTTTCAAAAAAGTAGAAAACGCAGCATCATTTCCGTACTGTCAGAATTGCAAGAAAGTTAAAAAAAGGACAGCATGCCAAAAGATGTGGTTGTGCTATGTCTTAATGACCATGAAAAACTTCAACTCACACTGTTTAATAACATTGTTGAACAAATTTTGAAACGAAATAATATGAAATGCTCCTCTACATTCACAGAAGAAGAACACACAAATTCTTTTTGACTTACCACCAGTTGAAAAAGATTGTAGCTAAAACAAAACTATTTATTAGAGCCATTTCTTACTAATTGTTATTTCAAGAACCACAAAACAAGTTATTAGATCTTTAATATATCATGAAATAGACTTTATAAAACTATATTGCAACATGACTATCAATCCATAAACATTAAGTCTTTGTTTTTGTGACTGTTTATAAGTTTTTATTACTGTTACATCAAATTTGTTCATATTCATATTACTATATAGGTATTGTTGCTGGTACAATATATTCTTGTTTAATAAATGTTTTCCAAATTCCAAATAACAAAGTATAAATTTATAGTATCAAACAATGACAAAGTTCTACACCTTTATACTAGATTGTACAGCAGTTTCAAAAAAGATTAAATACTGGAATTTGCATGCTCAGTATATCTAACAATTACATCACAGAGACGAGACGTTTTAATCTAGTATAAAGCTGTAGACACATGCGCCTATTTTTTAATATTTGTTCTTGATTCGCCATGCATTCTCCTTGAATGTGCTTGAAAATCTAAAGAATGGGAAGGTATCGTATAGACCAACACAGAAGACAACGGAGAAGGAGAAACGTGAAGAGCAGCTGATGAACAACCATTGCCTTCAAGATCTGGACAAAGAGTTGGAACAGCTCAAAAGGGAAAGGGAGGAAAAAGAAACGTTGCTGCTGGCTAAAAAAGCCCAACTAAGAAGATTAGATTGTAAGGTAGGATTAATTGTTGAGATGTGGTTGTTCCTGTTTATGATCGATTCAGCTCAAGATGTGACTTCTACATTCACACGAAATTTAGCTTAGGTTAATTTTCAAACGTGTACAGTCACAAACGGGGTTTTGCTTGTATGATAAAGTAAGAAAAAAAAAACAAATATAAAGGAGCCTGTTATCATTCTTAAATGATTTGAGTTTAAGAGATCATCGCTTAATATAGACAAATCACGGCAAACTAGGAACACAGCGCAAAAATGTCATCAAACAAATTAATGCTTGCTTCCATTGGCATGGAAGGGGAAAGTGAATGGGGTAAAAGATTTTGGAACAAGACCCTTTTTGAGATGAAGTTTAGCATTCAATTCACAGAGGGAAATCCAAACTACAGAGTGCAGAACCTCGACCCTGTATTAGAGGAAATTACAAGCAACAAAATTGAGCTGCTTGGGCCAATGCTAGGCAGCTTTCTGAAAGAAATCGGGACTTCAATATCCTCCAAGCTCACAATATCTCACATGACGGGTCTCGTGACACCAATCTCATTATTTATTCTATACCCCATGTTCAAGCATGTTTTGGTTCTGATTGTGGGGTACAGTGGAGATGTTCATACTGAAACAAATGGCCAAAAAATCAATATCTGTATAACCAAGCACCAAACAGCCAGTAAAGTTTGGTCACCTGCTAGGTTTTCAAGTGAGAATTTTCTCTCTCAGAGAAATATTGAAAAAGTTCCACATGACGGTTGTATGTTTTACCATTATAAAGGCAAAGCAAGTGTCGTAATAACCCAAAACACTCCACTAATAATAGATTATTTGCTGAATAAAGAGAAAGCCACAATTTCATTACGTACAGAGGTACGATAAAGATGGTTTTGTTATTGACGCTTGTCTTCAGAAAAATATGACTCAGTGAGACTGAACTAGAGCTTGAACTTGGGCACTACTAATTGCCTGTTTGAATCTATTTGTAGGATACAGCAAATAGTAATTTTATAGTTTCTGCATAATACAGTCGCATTAATTGTGTTAACATGTCTAATAAGTATTGCCCAGGTTTATTGAACAAAAATATATATACACATATCATATATATAAATGTGACCAGTAACCAGAAACATTTAAAAATGCACTTTGAGGCATTAGTGTATTCTTCTCTAATATGGTGAGGCAGTGCAATGAAGACAGACGGGGAGGCTGCAGCAAAGGCCCTATCACCCAGAGTTTTATAAGTCTGAATGGCTTCAGAAGAAGTTTGTTATTTCTGCGAAGAGCATAACTATGGTGTACATTCCCAAAATTCAACCTAACTAATTCATCATTGTATTGTTTATATTATTATTATTTATATTATTTAACATTCAAGATTTCACTTGTTAGTATAGCTCGATTCAACTTCGTAGCTTTTAAAATTCAACATTGTACTTTTAATTATTCATCTTTGTAGTTTTTACACTAGAACATTGTACCTTTTGCAATCCAACTTTGTATTTTTCACAATTTAACATCGTACCTTATGTTATTCAATGTTGACGATTTTGCAATTCAACTTTGTAGTTTTCACGATTTAACAGTGTACTTTGAATTATTCTTCTTTGCAGTTTTTGCAATTCAACATTGTACTTTATATTATTAAACAATCAACTTTAAAACATGCTTGTATATAACATCCAACCGCAATCCAGCCATATGTGGGCTCAGGCAAGTCGAAATTCTCACTTACCCTCTCCCCCTACAAAAACCTGGTACTTGCCAGTGACTCAAACATGGCGGGTAACAACGAGTTAATGGACAACCTTTCATATTTGTGAAATGCTATTTACGACATACTCAGAGTCTTGGGTAGATTTGAGCAGTTGTTATGCCACGCCCAAAAGCATTTTAATGTTAACTCAATAATGTCAAAACAGCAGATGCTTTTTTAGCAAAAGTTAGCCTGATTTAAACATTTCATAAATCTAAGTTTGTAGTTCTGAACAGTTTAGTCGTTAATAATTGTAGGACTGTTTTCAATGTCGACCGTGGACGTCGTTATAGTGAAAGTTAATTTAGTTCCTGTTTACGACACATTTGTAATTGAATTTTAAGGCTAACTAGATTTTAAGTAGGGAATTCCCCCTTTTTTAGTAATTGCCATTCGCAAGTTCAAGGCTAACTAAATATTAATTAGGGAGTTCCCCTTCTCAGCAATTGTCAATCCTTACAGCTTAAACCCTATTCCTAAAAAGGAAAGTATTTCACTTTTAAACAAAGAGCTTATCTAGGTAAATAAGCTGTAAGAGTTAATAGTTTTTAGAGAGATTAGAAGTTACCAGAAGAGTAATAAAGTAAGCAGAGCAAGAAGAGCCGAATCGTCTTTTAGAACTTAATAAAGCTTGTAGATCAATCGGTACCGCAACAAATTGGTGGAGAACCTAGTGCGAGGTTTGTTGAGTTCTTTTATTGTGATTTTTGTGGTTGCTTGATTTTTTACTTGTTCTCTGGATTTTCCATTGCCACAAGATATTATTTACGTATTCTTATTGTTGTTTAATCATAGTGGTATGTCATTCTTAACTTAATTTTATTGTTCATATTTTATCTTATCTTTTAACACCGTAGTTAATTGCTATTTAACTTGCCGTTAGTGTTAACCTGTGGTTTCTGCGCTTTTGTTTTGGTTGTCTCCGCGGCACCATAGGCAAGCTCTGGAAGCATAGCGTTTTAGCATTTTAATTGTCTGCACCTTTTTGTTATTTGCTAAGTTTGTTAACTGTTTTCAAACTGTGGACTCGAAGTAAAGCTCGAGCGACAGAAGCCGTTTCAGCAGAAGAAGAGGTCTGTGAGTGTCCGGACGAGCCAAAAAGGCCTAGCCCTGTTAAGAAATTCTTTCAATCTGCGCGACAGTTACTTCGTATCTCACCCGACGCCAAAAGTACTCCAGTGCAAAAATCTTATTCGTTTTCACATCTTAGCCGAGTTGCTGAAGACAACGACGCAAGTCCAACGCAGGACCCAACAGTTTCATCTGCTAATGTTTTACCTAGGATAAGATCGCGTGTACCGCTTACGTTAGAAACTAGCGCAGAAAATATCGCTTTTGCAGCAAGCAATTTACAAACAGCAGTTAAACGTCCTCCTCAGCCTCGTCCTCCTCAACCCCCTTTCTTTGAGAAATTTACAACTGTGCCTGAAGAATTGCCTCCTCCGCCTGAAGAGTGGTTAGAAATATATGAACCGCCTGAAGAGGACATTGGTCATGAGCACGTTACGATAAATCCTTTTGAAGACGACGTTGTTATTCAACGAAACGAAGAGAATTTACCAGATTTTAGTGGCTCAACGTATATACTCCGCAGGCAACACCCAAAATTTAGCGCAGAAACTGAAACTTCTGGACATCAACAACAATTAGAATCAGATGGTTCAAATTCCCCTTTAGATTGAATGCGCCAGATGGAAGAATCTTTAGAAAGACAATTGGAAAACTTAAGGTTTGAACATGAAGATCATGAACGAAGAATGACCGCTTTGCATACCGCTTGCCAAGAGTCATTAGGATTTAGGGGAGTCTTTAGCTTTCCTACGTTTAAAGGGGAGGAGAATGAAGATGTTCACAGTTTTATTAACAATTACACTCGCGCTCCCGAAATGTGTGGACGGACAAAAGAAAAGCATTTTAAAGCGCTTCCATTATATCTTAAAGGAGCTGCTAGTATTTGGTTTACTTCTCTGCCCGACTCTGGCAGCTTGAACTATGATCAACTTGTAGGCGCTCTAGAAAAACAGTTTGCCTCAACAGCTTCTAACTGGCGCTTAAGACAAATTTTAAATGAGAGAAAGCAAAAAGAGGGAGAACTGCTAAGTAGTTACGCTACTGATATTCGTAAGCAATGCAGTAGGCTTAACTTGCTGCCTTCGGAATGGCTTCATCATTTTGTCAAAGGCCTGCGCAGAGACATAAAAGAGTATGTTGCATTGCGAGAACTAGCTACATTCGAGGCAGCAGAAAATTTTGCGAAATTGAAAGAAGTTATGTCAGCAGATTGTAGCAGTGCACTAGTTGATACGAAAAAACTATCGCAAGAAATCATCCAACAACTGAAGGAATCTGGGTTGGCCTCAGCTAGCCTTGGCCAGATGCCAAAATCAACAGTTGCAGCAATCTCTAAGCCAAGTGAAAGTGCGATCAATGCTGGCACGCAATTCAGGAATATGCCTTTTTCAAGCTCAATACCTAGTAACTTAGACCCTACAATAAATGGCCTAAATTTCCCTAGCCTACCACAGCAGAATTTGCAATATGCAGCACCACAAAGTGGCCAGCAATAGGATTCAATGCCGTCAACAGCGACTCCTGATATTAGGCAAATAGTAAGAGAGGAAATTCAACAACAGTTTAGGAGTCAAGGCCAGAGTCAAAATGCAAATAGAGTTGGACAGAATTGTAGTTATTCAGGTAGTTTTGCAAGAGGTAGAAGAACAACCGGTGTCATTATTTGTGGCTATTGTGGTAAACGAGGTCATGCTATTTATAATTGTAGATCTTATTTTGCTCAAAATACTCAACGTCAGGATCAAAGCCAAAGAAATTTCAACCGCAATCGAAATCAAAACCAAAGTACCAGCAATCGATGACAGCAGAACCCTGCAAATCTCCCTAATCAAGAATTTCCAGTGCATAGTATACAACATAAGCCCCAGGAAAACTAGAGGGGGCTCTCATCATAGAGCTATCTTCTAGTAATCATAGGATGGGGGCCCGTGACAATTCTATGCCTAAACTAAATCAAGAAATAAAAAAACGCAAACGTTTCGGCGAAAGAGTAACGCCATCAAAGAAGCCAGCCTTGTACATAATGACAAAAAAAAAGAAACAAAAGATGAAGTTTGCGCAAACTCAATAAGAGATCAGTTGTATCTAAAGTCTTTTGAAGCACAAAATTTGTTACAAAAACAGCGCGCACAAATACAACAAATTTCACAAGAAAGTGCAAAAGGCGAGCCTTTAGTTAGAACTACTGTACAACAAGATTCTGCAATGACGTCTACGCAGTGTCAAGTTCAAGGTAGTCGTAAGGTTCAGCCAACAATTAACAAAGAAAATCAGCAAACTGAAATTAAACAGGAAAAGGGCCAAACCGCCGCAACAAGGGTCAATCGTATCAGTGTAATTAAACTAAGTGGAAACCCAATTAATTCAATGTTAAAAGGCAAAATTGGCGATGTGGATGTTACCTTACTGGTCAATACTGGAGCGACAATGACATGTTGGAGCGACAAGATTTGGCAGAAGCTCAAACATAATCATCAGTTATTATCATGTAATTGTTTGACGGCAGTAGAAAGTGTCAACGGAAAACCTCTAAATGTGTTAAGGGAAACTAGTGTAACTTTACAAGTACAAGATAATGTTTTTAGTCTACGAGCAGTAGTAATTAGGAATTTGAGTTACGACTTTATTTTAGGAAGAGATTTACTTAATCAGTTTATTTCTGTCTGATCTTTTTGAAGGAATATTTACTTTAGTGCCTAAGTCGACAGATTTTCATGAAACTCTAAACAATTAACCTAATTTTCCTTTTCCGGAAATCGATGATATACCAGCAGTTATGAACAACACAGAAAAGAGAAGTCCTACGCAGTACATGCTCCTTTTACTTTTATTTTGCCTCCACAATCAGAGACTATCATAGCAGGAAAGCTTGATGAAGTATTGCAACAAGACACCACTTGTTTGATAAGTGCTAGAGCAGAATTGCCAGAAAAGTACTCTATCATTGGTGCAGCAGAGCTTGTTAAGTTATCAAGTGAGAATACAGTCCCGATACGATTAATGAATCCAACTGCTAAACCAGTTAGAATTTATAGAAGAACGAAGTTGGCGACATTCAGTTCTGTTGACCCGAACATTGAAACCTTTGAATTAGATGGCAAAAGGAATGCTCACGCAATGCAGGTAAACATACAAGAACAAACGGAACGTGACTACTCTTCACTTCGGACATTTCCCAGTCGGCTTTTTCCGGTCCAGACAAAGCGAATTTACGTGATTTATTATATGACTCTCGTGATATTTTTGCTAATAAACTGCAGGATTTAGGCCGAACAACGTTAGTGCAGCACACAATTCTAACCGGTGATCAAGTTCCAATTCAACAAAGACCTTATCAGACTTCACCAGAAAACAGAAAAGAAATAGACAGACAAGTTAAGGAGATGTGTGATTTGAATATTGCCCAGCCTTCAACAAGCAGTTGGTCTAGTTCTGTTCTAGTCAAAAAGAAAAATGGAGAAATGCGTTTTTGTGCAGATTATAGAAAAGTAAATGCAGGATAAAAAAGGATTCACTTTCCTTGCCTTTAATATCTGAAGTTTTAGATAGTTTGTGTGGAACCCAGTACTTTACAACCTTAGACTTAAAGTCCGGTTATTGGCAGATACCATTAGACCCAGCTACTAAAGATAAGTCAGCATTTGTTACTCATAATGGTTTGTATGAATTTCAAGTCTTGCCGTTTGGTTTAACAAACTCACCAGCATTGTTCCAACGTTTAATGGGTCACATTTTGCGAGGCTTAGAGTACAAGAGCGCACTTATCTACATTGATGACATAATCATATTTTCAAAGTCTGCTAATGACCATTTGAAGCACCTTGAAGAAGTATTCTCAACATTGCGTGACGCCAATCTCAAGTTAAACCCAAAGAAATGCGAATTTGCCAAACAAGAGCTTGAATATTTAGATCACCTAGTAACACCTAGTGGCATTAAACCGTGTCTAAGTAAAATCAAAGCAGTAGAGGAATTTCCAGTTCCGAATAATTATAAAGAGCTAAAACGTTTTCTTGGATTGGCAAACTATTATAGAAGATTTATTAAGAATTTTGCACATATAGCCCATCCTCTAAATCACCTTACAAAGAAATCTGTAAAGTTTGAATGGAGTGCTGAATGCCAAGAAGCTTTTCATACCTTAAAATCAGCTTTAACAACTGTGCCCATACTAGTGTATCCAGATTTTACCAGAGAATTTCACCTGTTTGTTGATGCAAGTTCAACGGGTATAGGAATGGCTTTAGCACAAATAACACATGATGGTTTAGAAAGAGCTATTGCTTACAATGGTCGTAATTTTACTCAGGCAGAGCAGAATTATTCAACTACAGAAAGAGAATGTTTAGCTTTAATCGAGGGAATAAGAAAATTCCAGTCCGTCTGGGCTGAAGAAATGGAGCGGATAAGGAACTACTACATAGCTCACCCAAGGCCTATTCCTGAAGGCGTCATCTTTTGTCCAGGCTAACAGTGTTATAAATGTGTAATTAAGGAGTTAAGTTGTAATAGTAGTTATTCTGTTAAAGCATTCATGTAACAGTTAATATAAATAAATTGTGTAATACGTAATACAAATAAATTGTACGTAGTTTATAGTTTATACAAATAAAGTATTAATGTTAATAAAATTAGTATATTCTTGAAATCATTTCGTATTATAAATGAAAGTTTACCTGATTTCTCATAGGTCCATTACATGTGCAGTTTCAACATGTGGTACTTGTTTGCCTTAATTTTCAGCGGAGTCGTTCGTTGCCACTCAGCAATATGGGTCACTTAATGAAAAAAATACATTCTACCCTTCATCATTGGTGATAAGTCACAGTGCTAAACCGTTGACCTTCTACGATGACACAAAGTTGATTGACGTATCAGTGGAGCTGCCAACTCTTTCAATGGGAGAACCAATCATCTTTTCAAATTACTATTGTTCAAGATTGAAAACCGATTTCTACAACCATTTACTCAATTCACTGTTGCAAGTCCAAGAAACGGCACAGCGACTTTTGTCCTTGCCTGGATTTTCGACGCTGATTGAGTGCGATACTTACCTAAGAAGATATTTTTACTACCAAACTGGAATACCATCAAGAATGAGTTGTCCTAGAGGATATAGCAATAGCTTACAAAAATGTAAGTTGTGGGCACTTAATAAGTGTCGTAGTTTGACTACTGACGAACGTATGTGGCTAAAAGGTAAGAGAAGAAAACCAAGATTAAGTTGGTTTTGCCATGCTGGTGCCATGGGAATTTTTAGAGCCATTTACAAAGCCACTGGTCATACATGTGAGACAAACCACGTGGAAAATTTAAAGTCAACACTCAGAAGTATTACCATGGCTATGGATACCTCTAGACATTTGATTCATGTAGTAAATGGTAAAGTTGTCCATCTCTTCAAGATTACAGATAACATGAACACTAAGCTTAATGGACTGATTTTAGCTGTGAAAGGAATAGACAAAACGTTCAAAGAATGGAAGATAGAGTTGAAAGAGATGGCAAACAAAGTTGATTGTGATGAATACCTTAACATGGCTTTCTTATCAAAATTTGCCACTGAAAACAGCCGTGCTTTTTCTGTTATAATGAGGTACTTTGAGATCCAAGATGTTATGACTCACTTAACGAAACTTGACAGTAAAATTATCTTCGGTGCATCGCATTTGCCGCAGTTTATGTTTTCAGAGTTTCTTTCACAGTTGCGACGCGATCCAAAACTTGAGCTCGCAGTAACTGCACTTAAAAATAACTTACTTATTCTCGCTAATCCTATTGTAGACGTAGAGCATAACCACAATCACGTAAGTCTTAGCTATTGTACCGGAAATACTCGACAAAGAGTCTTTTTGTACAATAGAGCACTTAACCCCACTCAAATTTAACATCTCAAACACTTGTTTTCAAGGGCCTATTAAGAAAACTAACTAATCTACCATTTTCCATGTAATGTAACTTTTAAACATATCAAACTATTGTATGTCGTCAGTCTTAATATCATTGGGAGCCTGGGAACAAATAACCTTGGGTTTTCCTTTGGACAAAATGGCGGACTCGAAGAAGATGGTTGTTTGTGTGTTTTACCGAAAGTCTGACTGTCTCGCCGAATTAAACGCTGTGACATTACCATACTTCTCGAAAAAAAGGCAGAAGAAAACGTTGTAGAGAAGGTATATAAAATCATTTAAGCTTCTGAAAACACCGAATTATGAATAATAACAATAGGAGTTCTTTCTGGGGACAGAAATGATTTGAGTTCAAAGGATTTCAACTAGACTTGCCACAAGTCGTCCTCTCTTATTTAGTCTTTATTTTAGTCATTATTGTTCGGGATTTCTTTCTTTCTTTCTTTCTTTCTTTCTTTCTTTCTTTCTTTCTTTCTTTCTTTCTTGCTTGCTTGCTTGCTTGCTTGCTTGCTTGCTTGCTTGCTTGCTTGCTTGCTTGCTTGCTTGCTTGCTTGCTTGCTTGCTTGCTTGCTTGCTTGCTTGCTTGCTTGCTTGCTTGCTTGCTTGCTTGCTTGCTTGCTTGCTTGCTTGCTTGCTTGCTTGCTTGCTTGCTTGCTTGCTTGCTTGCTTGCTTGCTTGCTTGCTTGCTTGCTTGCTTGCTTGCTTGCTTGCTTGCTTGCTTGCTTGCTTGCTTGCTTGCTTGCTTGCTTGCTTGCTTGCTTGCTTGCTTGCTTGCTTGCTTGCTTGCTTGCTTGCTTGCTTGCTTGCTTGCTTGCTTGCTTGCTTGCTTGCTTGCTTGCTTGCTTGCTTAAGCCAAAAAACGGGACTGACGACTTTGAGAAAGTCTGGCTAGCTCAACGAAATCACATCGAAACAAAGAGGTTTGATTTTTTAAGGTAAGCTTAAATAAAACATTTTCAATCGTGAATATATAATATCTATCACGATTCTAATAAAATGTTTTTACAGTTAGTAATGAATTCATGTGGAGTTTTTTATGCAAAATCTTTTCCAGCTTAAGCTTAAGCTTAACAAGCTTAACAACAAAAAGTCACTATAAAGATACTCTGAACTTATCTGTTTTTATTAAAATATATACAGTTTGAAGTTTGATCTTTTTTACAGTTGAAATCAGAATAGATGTGTTCTAAAGGTTTCTGTAGAACTTGAATGGATTATGCAATTTAATGAAATCTTGAAAGCACTTTATATAACACATAAAAACATATTGTCTGGTTGCTGGTGGCCCTTTTATAGCCAAGTAGTCCCTTTTGATAATCAACTTCAGTGTGCTTGTAATTACTGCCTTTTTTGCCTCTGTCTGCTATTGGTAAACTTTATAGATAAATGACAACAGATTTGGTGGTTGGTGCAAGCCCTTTTATATATAATAAATTATTTCCTTTGTGGTCATGACAGTCATCATGTTCAATATGCTTTCAGCAAGAACAACGTTTGAAATACTTGGGTAATCAATATATCCAGGGCTGTCAACCCCCAATACTTTCATATTTGGAGATTGCCATTTTCTCCTTAGGTTTGGAGGGGGGGAGGAGTTGGGGGGGGGGGAGGAGCCAAGTCTTTGAGAAACAGAACATACACGTTCAACAATTTTCATGCACAGTTGGGGGGAGGGGTGTAAAATGCAGGGTTCGTGCAGAAGTTCCTTGAAAAAATTCAAGGAGTTTTTAAGGAGTTTTTAAGGACAAAAATTACATTTTTCAAGAACCATACTCTTGGCATCACGTGATAACGAGCGCGCGAAAATGACACGTGATACCACAGGAAACCCGCTACAAGCTCCGGGTTGTGTATGAGGTAAAAACTCCTCTCAACCCCCCCCCCCCCCAAAAAAAAACCCAGTCCCACGTAATAAAGGCCCAGGCCAGGGACAAAACACACAAACGCTGATCAAGTGCAAATTTTGTATGAAGTCACACGTTAGAAAAAAAGAACTGTGCGCAGCATGGAACAAAACATGTAAAGACTGCGGAACCCCAAACCACTTTTCGGGTTCCTCGGTCTGCTCTGCAAAACCAGCTAGGCCTGCTGTGCATGAAATCGAAGAACAGTCCGTAGATTCGGATGATGATTACTTCTTTTATGTGGAATCTGTAGACGCAATCGATGCAGCAGATTGCCCGCGCAAGATTTTTGCGACAATGCGCCTTTTAGATAATGATGTGCGATTCCAACTTGACTGCGGTGCTACCGTAAACATTCTACCAGTCGATAAATACAAGCAAATTGCCACTGATCCAGCGCTCAACAAGTTGAACAACACAACTAAAACACTGCAGATGTTCAATAAAACTACCCTGAAAACACTAGGAACTGTAAACATCAAAGCTGTCAATCCTAAGAACAGTGATGCTCTTTCACTCGAGTTTGTCCTAGTGAAAGAGGGCCACATGCCCATACTAGGTGCTCAAGCAATACAGCTATTTAAGCTTATCACTGTCAACTTAGACAACATCATGTCCCTTGACACCCCTGCTCTCAACAATGATCTAATAGACGAGTTCCAAGATGTTTTTGACGGAGACGGAAAGCTCCAGGATAAGTTACACCTAGAGGTAGACAAAACAGTTCCCCCGGTGGTCCTCCCTGTGCGCAAGGTCCCATTCGCCCTTAAAGAGTCGCTAAAGGACGAACTAGACCACCTAGTAAAGAAAGGCATATTAGTTCCTGTAGATGTCCCTACTGACTGGGTATCATCGATGGTAGTCGCAACGCAAAGAAATGGCAAGATACGTCTCTGTATCGACCCAAAGCCTCTTAATAAGGCCCTCAAGAGGAACCACTACCCTCTACCTTTGTTTGACGACCTTCTCGCTCAACTGACAGACGCGAAGGTGTTCTCTGTCCTTGATGCCAAGAACGGTTTCTGGCATGTCCAACTAGATGACGAAAGCAGTCCTAAAGCTGACCACTTTTGGAACCCCCTGGGGCCGATATCGTTGGACTCGCATGCCATTCGGGATCTCCCCAGCGCCCGAAGAGTTCCAAAGAAGGCTTGATAACGCCTTTCAAGGTCTTAATGGTGTTATGCCGATCTTCGACGACACCCTGGTCTTCGGTGTCGGTAAAACCGAAAGAGACGCAATGGACGACCACGATAGGAAACTCAAAGCTCTACTACAGCGATGCCGGGACAAGGGCATTAAATTGAACAAAGAAAAGCTAAAGCTTCGACGAAAAGAAGTAGAATTCATGGGCCACGTCATTTCAGCCGATGGCTTGAAACCAGATCCAGCCAAGATCCAAGGGATCAACGAAATGCCGTCACCAACCTGCAAACAAGATGTGAACGTCTGCTTGGAATGCTAAACTACCTACAACGTTTTGCAACAAACCTGTCAGAACTGACAGCCCCACTCAGAGACCTTCTTAAAGAAGATGTCCACTTCCGATGGGATGCTACCCATGAACAAAGTTTCTCTGCCATCAAGAAAGTTATCTCCGAGGCTCCTGTCCTCAAATTCTTTGATCCTAAAGCGAGTGTCGAAATCCAATGCGACGCATCAGACAGAGGTCTTGGTGCGTGTTTCATGCAGAATGGCCAGCCAGTAGCCTATGCATCTCGCTCCATGACGGAAACAGAATCTCACTACGTGCAAATTGAGAAAGAAATGTTGGCAATCGTCTTTGCCGTCGAAAGATTTGAACAGTGCGTCTACGGCCGACCAGTAAAGGTTCAGTCTGACCACAAGCCCCTCGAGAGCATATTTAAGAAAAGTCTGATCAGTGCTCCCAAGAGACTGCAACGTATGCTCTTAAGACTACAGAAGTTTGACTTAGACGTCACGTATAAGAAAGGAACAGAAATGGTATTGGCCGACACACTTAGCAGAGCATACAGAGTGCCCTCAGAAACAGAGATGACAGCATCTACGTTGAGAGGTGAAACAGAACGAGACGTAGAAGTCATCAACATGACTCAATACCTACCCGTTTCAGAAGCTACACAAACTAAGATCCAAGCGGAAACGGAAGCAGACCTCACACTGAGGGAGCTAAAGGCAGTAAGGTTGGCCTATAAAAAAATCAGAAGTAGCAGTATCCATCCATGACTACTTCCCATTTAGGGATGAGCTGACCCTGCAGAATGGCCTCATCTTTAAAGGAGAAAGGCTTGTTGTCCCCACCGCCCTAAGGGACAGTATGCTACTAAAGCTACACTCCAGCCACATAGGCATCCAAGGATGTATACGCAGAGCAAGAGAAGCTCTCTATTGGCCCGGCTTGAATAAGGATGTAGAAAACTACATTTCTCAGTGTGAAACATGCAACAAGTACCAACTAGAACAGGGGAAAGAACCAATGATCAGCCATCAGATCCCGTCCCGACCGTGGGAAAAGGTGGCAACGGACCTGTTCCACCTCGAGAACAGAGATTTCCTCATCACAGTCGACTACTACTCCAACTACTTCGAAGTCGACAAACTAGCATCCAAGACAGCGAAAGAAGTCATTGGTAAGCTTAAATCCCATTTCGCAAGGCATGGGATCCCTGACCAAGTCATCTCAGACAACGGTCCGCCATATTCATCTGCTGAGTTCGAGGAGTTTGCGCGTGCTTACGCATTCGACCACGTAACGAGCTCACCGACCTACCCACAGTCTAACGGCAAGGTAGAGAATGCAGTGAACACGGCACAAAGGCTAATGAGGAAAGAGACTCACAAAGATCCTTATCTGGCACTTCTTGATTGGAGGAACACTCCATCAGAAGGAATCAACGCATCGCCAGCGCAGAGGATTTTCGGACGTCGTACCAAAACCCTCCTACCAACCTCAATGCAACTGCTCAAGCCTAAGGTACCTGCCAACATCGATCTCAAACTCAAAGAGCAGAAGGCCAGACAAACTTACTATTACAACCGCGGTACCAAAGAACTACAAGAACTCCAACCAGGAGACACAGTGCGTATTGCGCCGCCCCAAAGTCTAGGCAGCCGAAAACCCTGGAGGAAAGCGGAAGTTGAAAGGCAAGTAGACATACGATCCTACGAAGTACGCACAGAAGACGGAAGAGTGTTCCGTAGGAACCGTCGTCAACTACGTCTGACCAAGGAAGTAATGCCGAAGCCAACAGTTGACGAGCCACTTCCACCTCCACCTAGGCACCAACCACCAGCCCTTGTGACAACACCGAAACCGCAAACGACTGCGCAGATAAAGCCGGCAGCAGAAGTACCAAAACCTGACGCAAGCTGTCCAGCAACACCTAAGATAGATACAGCTGCAAAGCCACCAGGTGCACTAGTTGTCACCAGAAGCGGAAGAGTTGTAAAGCCACCAGATCGTTTCAAGTAACTGTTGTAAACATTATACCGGACTGAGACATTGATTTGCATTTCATTATTATGTAGGACAGTGACATTTAGTTTATTATCATATTCTTTATTTTCTTCTTTTCTCTCTATGGAAGGGGAGATGTGACGTTATTATATAACCATTGCATGCCAATCATTTACTCATTTATCTATTGTAACATGAGACCCTTTAGTTTTATGTAAGAGCTCTTTATGCGAGTAAAGAAGCACACACACGAGTTGTTGTCTCCGTTGCTATTCTATATTTGAGTCTAGTCTCCCTTGAGACCAAGCCGTTTAGAAAACGTTACAGTCTCTGGTCTGATGTACACAGCAAAAAGATATATATTTATGCAAATATGGAAAGCTGAGAGTTCAATATCTTTGAAATTTTATTGAGTTGTTTCCAAGGATAGTTTTTAAGGACTTTTCAAGGACTTTTCTACTTTTTCCCGTTTTTCAAGGAGTTTCAAGTGCCCTTGAAAATGCATTTTAAATTTAAGCACTTTTCAAGGAGTTTAAGGACCTGCACGGACCCTGAAAATGGATGTGATTTCATGATTCCAAAGATAATCTGGGAGATTTCCAGCTAAAATCTTGGGAACGGGAAATTGTGTAGTTCCAAAAAATATTGTAAAGCCTACCAAAGAAGGAATTGAAATAGTTAGAGTGGTGAGAAAGAAAACAAAATTACAAACTTTGTATTGAAGAAGAATTGAGGTTCCAGAGAGTAGGGGAAGTCCATTTACCAATTCCTTCCAGGGTGGGGTATGGAAGTTTTCTGAAACTACACATACATTTGACTAGTGAACAGCCCAGAAGACACACTGTATCTTGATCAGGGCTGTCAAAATGAAAATGAAATGAAAATTAATATAGTAGCAGTGGAACTTAGTGGTAAGAAGTGGTAAAGTAAAAGTGCTCAGGAGGGTACAAGGGATTAATTTCCTTGTATCAGTGGTTCAATTCCACTAGCATTTCCAAAACCACATTTACCGACAACAAGTTCCAAATCAATTTTGGTACAATCTTTTCATAAACATTATTTTCAGTTTTTATAAATCACACCCAAATAATCATTATCCAAAGAATTTCCCTAAAACATGAATCAAAAAGACTATAGTTATGCAGAATCTACCAGTTCTTCAAATCCAATGTGGCTCATGCTAAATGTATATGAGTTAATTGTAGTAATGAAGTCGCCAGGAGTTTTCTGCCAAATGATATTTATAGGTAGCTGTCACTCAGGGAAAGAGTTATTGATACAATGACTGAAGATAATCTAAATTGATTCCAGTACAATTTAATCTATCTTGGATCCATGCAATTTAACAATATGTACTTTGGTTAATGGGAAGTTAATCCTTCATTGATTCAAGAAAATCTTGTACTTGGCTCCATGCATGCCTATTATGTGGTCACCATTGCCAAATATAAACAATTAATTAATTTTGATTAATTAGTTAATTAATCAAAATTAGATCTCACCTGTAGCATATTATGATGCCTTTTTTTAAAACTTAATGCCAAGTAGGCAATGGGTGGCAACTTTCTTGGCTTCGCAGCACATGCTTGTGGACGGATTTCATCCCTGGTATATGTACAGCGGGGACACGAACTGTGATCATAATTGACCCTCAGTTTGTATCCCCACAATACATGCACCTTGGATGTCGGGTCTACCTCGCAGATCGTCGAAGTGTCCTCAAACTGCCGGCTTAAAATGTATGTGCCGAACACGGAGAAAATATCTTCAGCAGTGCACGAGAACTTGACATTTCGGGCACCCGAAAAGTCAAGTTACGTTCCTCGGCCAGAGGGAAAGTTCCTTTTTCAAAGTAAGACGTAAACGCCTCCTTTGAAAAGGGAACTTTCACCTGTACCCTCCGTACAAGACCTTGGTCTTGTTCGAGGGTACGGCGGAACTGCAGCTCGTCAAAAATGGCATGATTGACCAGCCACAGTTCGCGTTCCTCTGGACCGAGGCGTGGCAGATCATGGCTTGCCACCGCACTGCTTGAAGGATTTCCTTCGTTCACAGACAGATAAGTGGTTAGTTCAGGATTTTCTGCTAAGGAAACCCAGCTGTTCCAGGCTTCGCTGTAGTTTTGCCATTTCACATATGCCATACCACCGTCACTGTCTACCTCTAACACGTCTTCAATGGCCCAGAGATCCTTGTTTTTCTCCTTTTTCTTGATGTCTTCAAACTGGACATTGTCAAGGTCTACATAGTCTGGGAATATATTTTTCTTTCTAACTCGTTTGTTTTTTGTTTTCCATTGTTGAAAATAAATAAATCAAACTTTAAATACAAGAGGAAAGGTACAGATCACACGACTCGTTCTTGCACGTGTGCTATCTTCCCGTCCCACCCCCTACCCTTCCAAATATTTTTCCACAACGGAACTTTGTTTAATAACATAAATATGAAATCAATTAAAAGACATTAACAATTTCATTTTTGTTGCTGTTGTTGTTGTTGTTTGCTTATCGACATTTTCAGGCTTTCATATCACTGAACAGTGGGAGGAGTTTTCTACATATTCCCTTCCACCACTCTCCCTCCCCCTACTAGTTAAATTTTGCCCTAAGCCCACTTCAAATAAAACGAGATGCTGTCTAGACGATAGTGTCATCAGCGTCGGGAAAAGCACCTTTACTCCAAATAAAGAGATTAAATGTCCTTTTAAGGAAAGAAGGGTTTCCCCAGAGAAAGAAAGCAAGGTGGCGTTCGAGTTATTGATGCAGAATTTTACCAATAATTTACCATGCGCAAATATCGCATCTACTCAATATCATTCATAAAATATCTTCGATTTCTATAATTTCAACTTAATCTTAGATAAACTAGATGCACACGTGCGTTTACTTGTGCCCCGGGAGCCCCCTTTAGGAGAGGCTCCAATGACCGGCCCCCTTCGTACTCTTCCCAGAGCCGTTTCACGCATTCTTCACCATTGCGGGAAATAGTTAACTGTAACAAAGACCTTTTTTGAATCAGCTAACTTAAACTAAAGAATATCTGATTAATCAATTTGTCTGTCAGCAGCTATTAGTGTTTGCCTTTGTCCTTCTATTATCATGCATGATATTGTATATCTCCGACATGCAAAAATATTACTTGCGAATATACCAGTTTATTCAACTTTATATTTCACTATGTATCTCAATTGTTTGCTGTAATGACTTCTACAACGGCGTTTTTGACACAATAACAAATCGTGTATTTTTTCGTTCACATTTCATGTTTAATACATGAACAAAAGACGTTACGTGACCAAAAGCGCAATACAAGGTCAAGTTCCATGCAATTGTCTGCTTCAGAATTCTGTTACTAAAACTCAGTACAAAAACCTCTCAAGATATCTTGAATGCTTGAATGAGGAATATAATTGACTTGCTTCTATGTATGTTCGTTTAGCAACATATAGGATGAGAAATTCGTAGATTTCCAGCTCATAGGAAATAGTCTTTATCACGAGGGCCTCCTTTCAAGTACTCCATTTAGAGTTTGATATTTGGTCAAAGTATTGGAGATGAAACTCAAGTTAATTATAGTTAATTATAATTTAGTGTTTGCTTGCCATTTAGCACAATATCAAAAAAAGAGCAAATATCAGGGAACAAGGCTTTATTATAATAGTTCGCTACTTGTCTGTGATGGTGACCACAGTACAATTTGCTAAATTAGGATTGTTATAGTGCAACTAGATGTTTGGGCAGATTTCAATGCTATCACTCTTAAACAATGGAGCAAGTTAACTTTCTCATACAAACATGAATTTGAATGATCTGTTTGTTAAGATTAGAACTAATCTTGAATAATTTCACTTTCCTTAGGATTCTTTGTTCAGATTGGAAATTCATGGGTGCACTGATGGGGATTAACACACCAGCATCCTATTACTTTTGTCTGTGGTGTGAATGCAGCAAAGATTTGATAACCAACTTCTCAAGTATGTATTTTGATAATTCCATGCTACATGTTTTACTGCATCATGTTTATATTACAATGTATTTGTTGACTTATAATAGGGAGCTTAAGCAAGATACATTTTTGTCAACACGAATGTCACATGATTGTTTTTGTTCATTTGTTGGCCATCGTAGATGAGGTTGCTGTTTTGGTAGAAGGTGAAAAGGCCTTAACTGACCTTCTGGTTAACAAAAATGGACACATCATCTATGATGGCAAACAGATGAAGAAGAACGTACACTGTTGACAAAAACGTCTCCTGCTTAAGCTCCCTATTATGATATGTGTTATTCAGTTCAAAACTGGCCCATCACAAGAACTCTTGCCAGATGTAAAGAGCTGGCCAACTCTGAAAACACATATGGTGTCCAGCATACTCCACTAGTAAACATCGAATTCGACAATGTAGTCCCAGACACACTACACCTAAAACTAAGAATCAGGGGCAAACTTCTTAATCAGGTATTTCTAGTGTCATTTTTAAAACCTCATGTTTAGAACAATTTAGCAATAATTTTACTCTAAATATACCATTTTAGGTTGCATGTTGGGCAATTCAACAAAAAAAGAAGGATGACATGGTTGCTGCAATGTCTGCAATAGGTAATTTAAAATCCTGCATTCTGTTAGTAATGTAACATAGTTGATTTCTTACAAATGAATTTCAATTTTCCCTACAGCTTGGTGGATACTACAACAATTAGACAGTGTCTTCACTGTAAAATGCTGTACTTTACATATCAATTGTATAGCATTATTACTCGTGCCCAGGCCGTAGGCCGGGAACGAGTTATAAACTGCAAATGTTTTTTTTTCTGATTTCGTCGCGAGAAAAGGCCATTCTTGCGCAATCGATCACGTGATTCACTCCTGATTGGTTAAGAGCGTAAGAAACAATGCCCTTCATTCATCACCTACTCTTCGTAGAGAACACCAGTGAGGAACTTTAGGAATGCAAGATGGCCGACTACAAAGAAAATAGCTTTCAGAGACAGGCTCTTCTAGGAATAATACATCGTAAAATGGAGCTTTTAACTCGAGATATACCTAGACACTTATAAGAGCTTCAGAATGGGCTGTTATTTTGAGCTTCATCTCCAATACTTTGACCAAATATCCAATTCTAATTGGAGTACTTCAAAGGAGGCCCTCGCAATAAGAACTATTTCCTATGAGCTGGAAATCTATGAATTTCTCATCCTACATGTTGCTAAACAAACATACATAGAAGCAAGTCAGTTATATTTCTCATTTAAGCATTCAAGAGATCTTGAGATGTTTTTGTACTGAATTTTAATACCGGAGACCATTGCATGGAATTAGGTTCCATTGACCTTGTATTTCGCGTTTGGTCACGTAACGTCTTTTATTCAATATATAAAACATCCGAAAAATACACGATTTGTTATTGTGCCAAAACACTGTTGTAGAAGTTTTTACAGCAAACCGAATTGAGATACATAGTGAAAATGAATAAAACTGGTATATTCGCAGGGAATATTTTTGCATGTCGGACATATATGATACCTAACACTAATAGCTGCTGACAGACAAATTGACTAATGTTAGTTAGCCGATTCAAAAAAGGTCTTATGTTACGGTTAACTATTTCCCAGAAATGGTGAAGAATGCGTGAAACGGCTCAGGGAAGAGGGCTCCCGGGGCACGAGTGAACGCACGTGTGCGTCTAGTTTAATATATTTCATGGCTGCAGGTGCGGCATCATTTATTAGTTAATAGCATATACCTACAAAATATGCTTGTTTAGTCTGATATCAATTGCAGTTGTTTTTGTTAACACTGTACAATTGATTGCACACATTTGGGAGTTTGGCTAGTAATTGTGTATTATCTCTACAGGTATTTTTTTCTGACACTCATATTTTTTTTGTAGATATGTCATTACCGAGACATTTCACTGTTCAAGAAGAATTAATGACAAATACTGCTTGCATTTTGATAAAAATGAATTAATTTGCCCCCATGCTATGCACTCTGGCTCATGGTAATAGTTTATTAATCAAATTAGTGGCATTTTTCATTTAATTCCTCTCGAATGGTGTTATTTCTTATACAATTTAATGAATATAATTATTATAGTTCCTATTTCTCATTGCATATTTGATCTCTATTGACCATACCAGGCATCAAATTTTGTTTCTATGATGTTCAAGACAACAGCGGAAAAACTGCAACAAAATGGACATCTCTAGATTGTTTGTATTTCTTTGATTCTCTCTTACTGTAACAAGACCTTCACCCGTATCATTCTAAATCATACTGAAACATTCACAGTAGCTGCAGCAGCAATGAACTAGTATGTTCAACTTTTCTTTGAAAACATAACGTTTATATTTAATAACAGATATAATAATTTTTTTGAATTGATTGATACAGGTGATGACCTCGAGAATGTTATTAATAACCTAAACCTGCACTTTCTGAGCAACATGTCAGACAAATCCAAAACAAGTTTGGATTGTCTGACCAAGACCTAACTCATAATGGCTTGCAGAGAGTACAATCTACCAGTAGCAGGCAAAAAGGATTTCCTGCAAGCAAACTTGAAGCATTACTTAGACACCAATAAGATCAAATTTCATGTAAGTGTTCATGCAATTCACTTCTTTGAAAAACACTTTTCAACTTGAATGTTTTGTATTTGCAGTCATCATCAGTACAATCAAGCCAGACTAAGGTTCTTGATGTTGATAAGCTAACAAAAGTGTGGAGGGAATTTGAAATCTCCCAAGTGATCACGGAAAGATCAGATCATGGAAAAGGAGAACAGAAAGATGTTCTATGATTGTCACAACATAGGGCTTCTAAAGCGTGGTTATGAAAAACGTAACTAAAAATGAACCACAAAAATTACGTAAATAAATTAGCCCAATTGTAAATATGTAAATTTATTATCCAACTGTACTCAGCAGAGTACAAATAACGCCCAAAACGAGTACAAATATCTCGCGATATTTGTATTGTAGGAAACCAGTTTTACAAGTTGTTGAAATACGCGCCATCACCACTTCGTACGCAGTGAAAAAAACCTCGCGCACGCCAGAAAACTAGTTTGACTTGTTGTCACTTTTCAGCCAATCAGAGACCGTACAGCTCGCGCCACATGCCAAAGTCACGGCAGACTGTCACGTTTTCAAAATCTTATTTCAAAAGAACTTTCTCGTCCTAAAATGCGTTTTAGAAAGGCGTTTTTTTCGCGTTTCTTCTTTTTCAGTTGGATAATAAATAACTTATTAGACGGTTTGAAGTGTAGTTTGGCTGGATATTTTACTCATAAAATATGCAGCCATACTACACAGCAAACCGTCTAATAAGATATATAAATTTGAAAATAGACTTGTAAATAAATTCTCAACTTCATGTAAATAATTATGTAAATATGTCAAATTATATGTAAATAAATTCACCACTACACTGCAGTATGTTCTCATGATAGGTGAGTTATTTAAAACATAGTCACAACCTTAACTGCAATCAATACTGTCAGAAGCTCAACTGACTTTTCTCTGTATAACAAATTAAATGTCCTTATTAAACTTACATTATCGTTGCAGTGCAACCTGTGAAGGTCAAAGTCTCAATTCGAACCTAGCATTCACACGGACGTCAATCAAATCACTCAAATGATACAAATAGTGATTCTCAAGAAAAATGCCTCGAATTTGCAAGGAAAGTTTTGATACATATAACTTCCAATGCAAGCTAATGCATAATTGATTTTTATCGTAAATTCGAGGCATTTTTACTTAGGAATCGCAATTTGTATCGGTCGAGTGATTTGATTGACATCCGTCTGAATGCAAGTATAGAGCTGGGTCGCACTGGGGGCATATGTGTTTACATTAGGCATAAAATCTGTCATCATACACTACCGACATGTGTGACCGCTATGTCGCAAGAGGACATAAAATTGATCGCGCGATATAAAGATCAAAAGGCCCGATGACCTGCCTCAGAGCAGGCCATACCTGGACAAATCGCTTTAGAACAATAGATGCTGTCAAAAAAGTACATCATCACCTATTACATCAACTGAAACAAGATGCTCTTTCAGCTCGAGGTTCTTTGTGAGCTACATCATGGCGAACAACTTCAACCGATATGGACACTCTGACCCTTACGGTTTCTATTCCAGTCAATATCAGCCAATGTATAATCATTATAACTCTGCACCACCTTTATCTTATCTGGCAGACCTCTCACAACCGATTCCAGTTGTACAGCATCCACAACAACCGCAAGAATCGACATTTAATACGAGCACAACGCCGAGCACGAGTTCATCAAGAACAACATCTAATACGAGCACAACAACCAAGAGCTCAACAACAACAGAAACAAGCAACAAACAAGATCAAACAGAGAATTCTAGCCAACAGCAATCCAGAGCACGGTGGCAGTTTGAAGATGAAAAATTTTTAGTCCAACTTTGGGCTGACAATTTTGAGAAGCTCGAAAGCAAAGACAGCAGAAAAACATGGGAACACATTTCCAAGGCTTTGAAGGAAAAAAGAGGCACCACAAAAATTGTTGACCAGTGCCAAAGAAAAATCAAGCACTTGAAAACTCTTTACAATGAAAGGAAAGACTGGAACAGAAGGCAGACTGGCGGGAATATCCGCAAGAGCCCACATTATGACGCCATCGATGAAGTGCTCGGATGCAGAGATTCTATAACATGCAAGAATATAGAAAAAATGGGTACGTCATCTCAAGATAACTCCACAGAAAGCAGTGCTGGAAATGACACTCTTGCAGAAGAGGCATCAGCTACCTATAGTTCTGCGCCGTCACCTGCTGCAAGCACTACAAGTTCAAGCAGTTCTTCTGCGGCATCAAAGCGAAATAAGGGACAAAAACATTCCACAGTGGTGGACAGCGACTCTGAGGACTCAAGAAAGCCATGAAAAAGATGAATGAAGAGGGCGACCAGATGACCCGAATCATGGACAACATGCAGCAGAGTCAGATGCAACAGCTGCAACTCATGACACAGCTACTGACGTCCTTTAATAGATATATGGATGCTAAATCGACAAAGAAAGAATAAACAATGTAGATATATAAAGAAAACAGACCGATCGAACTGTTAAAACGTTCATGTTCATGCTCTTAATTTTTGAGTGATTTTTTTATTCCTGTATATTTATCATGCATATCTTTTACATATATATAGTGATTACACTTCTGATTATACTCTGATTATACACTGATTATGTGTGATTCTGCTTCGATATATTCCTGATTACAGGTAAAAACTTTATAATGGTGGATATAAGAGATTAATATAAACAAAAACTAATTTTGTACTTGAAATCTAAAAAAATTATATTTTGACATGGTTATTAAAATGCTTTAAAAATCATTTCTTCTATTTGCTTTCTTATGTTGCTTTTGGGGGCCCAAATTTCTAACAATTTTGAACAGTGATGGGATCACCAAGAAAAATCACAAAAAAGTCAGATATTCCCACAAACATAGTCTTTTAGTAAATTTCGCACTTTGTCTCCATCCCCCAAGACATCTTGGTTATCAGGAGGATCCTGATTGTCATCGTCGTCATCATCCCAATCATCATTGGCTTCTAAGCAAAAATTGTGCAGCGCAATGCATGCAATTGTGGTTCGGATAGCAAACTGCAAAGAGCTATCAAGCCGTTTTTGGAGAACTCTCCATCTTGATTTGAGTATTCCAAAAGCACGCTCAACTGTTACTCGGGCTGTACTCAATTCCTTGTTAAACATTATTTCGTCAGGATCGTTCCCTCTGGAAAAGGTCTGATCAACCAGGCAGCATTTGGATAGGCACTGTCACCAACAATGTATGGTCCTATCTCCCTTCCACCAATGTCTACTCACGGAGCTTGCAAAATATTTCCTGCCTCTGCGTCGTAGTAAATGTCACTGTTTCTTAGTACCCGAGAATCATGAGCACTACCAGGAAAACCAACAACAGCATCAATAAACTTTGCGTTCCCGTCGACTACTCCCTGCACAATCATATCGTGCTGCTGATAGCGACTAAAATAGTCCACAGCATTTTCTTTTGGAGCTATTATCTTAATATGTGTTCCGTCAATTGCTCCAGCAACATTAATTAATTCTGTGCCAGTCTGTCGAAAAGTTGCTATAGAAGCAGCTGTTTTTGCAGGGGTAGCAGGAAATTTAACATAATGATGTCGGAGATCATACAGAGCATTGACAACGTCTTGCACAGCTTCAATAACAGTACTTTTTCCAACATTAAATGCTGGATCAATCGATACATAAGTATTTCCATGACTTAACCTATAAAGTCCAATAGCTAGAACTTTCTCTGCTGGCAAACAGTCACGCATTCTTGTATCTTGCCTAGTCAAATTAGGAACAAGTTCATTTAAGAGTTCCTGGAAAGTACCTCTTCTGATTCTTAGAAGTTGCCTGAAGTAGTCATCAGGAATTTGGTGGTCGTAGTAATGGACATCGAACCAAGAATTGCGTGGACGAGGTAAACACCAAAATCTTCGATTTACCCTACGACGTCGCCTTCGACGGTCAAGAAATCCTCCAACTGCCATTAATCTCCTTCAACGGAGCCTAAAAAATGCATACGCAACAATAATGTGCTGTAGATTAAAGAAATTGAAATACGCCTGCATAAAAAAAACAAGTAAAAGAAGCAATTGCAACATGACGACTGAATAAAATGTATTCAATGTAAATTGTATGTATTCAAAAGTAAATTCGATTATTGGCAATTTGATATAACTGTGGAATTAGCATATGTCTGTGATGTGCGACCTTAACTATGTTAGCGTAATTGGATTATCTTATGTCGCTACACACTGCCGGCTCTATTTATGCCCCAGATATATGGATAAAAGTCCTCGAGTGCAACCCAGCTCTTACTCGTTCGAGCTTCACAGGTCGCACTTCAACGATAACAGTAGTAACACATCAGAGATAATTAAGTTCCTAAAATTCTTACCTTTCCACTGTTATAAAATTAATTTTGCCGTCTTTATTAAACTTGTCATCGCGTCGTGCTTGGGCATGAATCGTAGCTCCATGTTTTCTTAATTACTTAATATCGATCACACAGGCTACACGTGGTTTGGGCTAAAATTTATTGAAACAACTGGAAGATATGAAACATACAAATAATGAAAACGATTACCTGGGAGAGGTGGGCGGGCAATAACGAGTGCAGCTAGCTAGCCGGGTGAACTGCAACTGGAAGGTCACGGGATAATTGACACGCTGTAGAGGGCTAGTGCTATCTCTGGTAATTACCCATCATCACCTCTCCGGTTATCATGATGCAATTACTTAATATCGATCACACAGGCTACACGTGGTTTGGGCTGAAATTTATTGAAACAACTGGAAGATATGAAACATACAAATAATGAAAACGCCAAGGTGCCCAAAAAAAGTGGAGCCTGTGTGAGATGGGTATAGAAGTTGTTGATTGTAAATGTGATACTAATTATTGAGAATAGCAGCGGCCATTTGGGAGGCTGCAAAATGCTTTTGTTTATCTGTCATTTCTAAATATACTAAATAGCAATTGCTACGTGTCGCCTTGTGCCTTAATGAACTCCGAAGGAATTTTCGAATCAAATGCGAAAGTGGCGCCACCTCTTCAAAAACTATGAGGTGAATAAGAGGTTGAATCTATTCCCAACGCTCTTAAAACTCTTATTAAAAAGGCACAAAATTTGGAGTAAGAAATTGGTTGATTCCTGTTTCCAGACTGAATTGAAAAAAGCGGTGCTTGAGAAGGAATGCTGCGAAGTCGTAAATGATTCAAAAGCGCACTAACAGGACATAAGATATGTCCTGGAATACAAGGTAGAGGCAGCGTGAAACTCCGTTCTTGGTACTGAATTGTTTTGGAAGCACGTACTGTAATGTAAGCAAACTGACTTGTAATTCTAAGATCAGAACGGAGAATAACTTTAGGTGAAACATCTGCTTTGTCTACCACTAAATTTGATTTGCGTAGAAAGGAGAAAAAGGCTACTAAAAAGAGCCCACATTGCCACTTGTAGTGGGTTGTCTAAGTGAAATAAAGGTGCTAGTTGACATAGTAGATCTACTGTGATCGGCAGTTTACGATGTACTACTGTTCCTACGTGACGTTTTGTGCCACGCATCAATAACTTAAACCGATAATCGCTATCCCAAGTTAACTGATAACCTAGCAATTTGTGCATATGCTTGAGCGCACTAAGATGATTGAGAATAGTGCCGTATGCACGACCTAGCGATATGAGATAAGTAACATATCTAATGACTTGTGTTACGGTAATAGGAAAAGGTGAACAATCAATCGATTTACAAAAACTAGTATAACTATTAATTTGAGATTGCAAATTTTTCATCATTGATTGTGCATATGCTGAGTTGATTAATTTTTGACTTAGATTATCCAAAGTTGCAACATCTGTTGAATGTGTTCTTGCTCCCCGTTGACGACCTAGAAGATAACATTGCGTTGATTAATCAATCAATTTCAAAATGTGTCAAATCAGAGGCTAGAATGATCATAGTGTAGTCATGTCCTAGTTCCATTGAGAGATCTTTAAACTTTATTACGTAAGCATCCTCATCCCAACGACTGAGATAGTCCACGAAAGTGTTATGTGAACCGGGTATATGTTGAACTCTAATCTCAAGGTCATAGCTTGCTGCCGTGAACCAGAGTTGTCGTAAACAGGGCTGCATAAAACTGTCTCGGCAGCGACCAGAACGCACAACTTGTACAGTTGCTTTGTTGTCACATGATATCTGAAATGACGTTCCTGCTAATCACGGAGCCCATAAACGTACCGCCACCACCAAAGTGTACAGTTCGAGGACGTTGATGTGTAAATGTAAAGTCTCCACATGTGAAGGAAAGGCAAAAGAAAAACATTCGTCGAAGCATGTTGCTCCTCCTCTTTGGAGAGATGCATCAGTTGTAAACAAAATATCTTGAAAGACATGATGTTGAAGTTGTATTAAAGTAATCCCATTGAAGTGCTTGAGAAAAAACAGCCACCAATTGATATCTAGCTGCATGTCTTTGGTTATTTTTAAGCATGATCAATGGCTCTTAATATCTCGCAGACGATTCAGCAATCGGGACATAAAGATACGTCCAGGGCGAACACAGGCCGCGACGAATGATAGTTTACCTAGTAAGGCCTGTAGCTGGCGTAGTGTGAACGTCGTTCGATTTAACCACTGACGTAATTCGACGGATAATTCCACAACTCGTTCCTCGGGTACAGCGAAAGTCATTGTGTTCGTGTTGACAAGAATTCCCAGGCAGGTCATCTCGGTTGACGGTAAACAATCTTTTTCTGGAGAGGATTGCAGACCAAGCTCATGGAGTAACTGACCAAGACGTTCGAAGGCAGTTGTAGCGATGGCCGCATGCTCGGCACCATAAAAGTCATCTAAATAAACATCGGCCAGATAACCCTCTCGTCGGAAAATGTGTATTACTGCTTGTGTAGACCGTTGACAAATTAGTGCGGAAGAACGTAGGCCAAACGGACAACGAATATCAAAATATAATTTGCCATTCCAGTTAAAACCGAGATATTTATAATCCTTCGGGTCGACCGGAAACTGTTGGTAAGCTCGTTTGAGATCTTTCTTGAATACTAAACAGCCTTGGCCTTTGTCAATTATAAACTCGCGAAGACGATCTATTCCAGGCAAATGTAATTTGAAATATGTGTCCAAATAGCTACTACATGGTATTCCGTTATTCACTGACTTTCCATGAGGAAAACTTAAGTCCATGACCACTCGCCTTCTATCCGAACCGCGCTTAGGTACAGTCTGCAGTGGTGATGTGATCAAAATTTGATGTAGCGGGTTTGATGTGAATGGTCCGGCAATTGCGCCAAAGCTTAATTCGGTGTCCAGATAGTATTGCACATGTTCAGGGTTCATTTCTGCTGATCTATGATTAACCGAAGACGATTGAGGGTCACATTCTAACATGTAATTGATAGGCCATATTGCATGAATTCCACCACATCGTAATCAAAATAGTTATGTAGATATGACCGCCATTGTGGAATATTTAGATTTGAAACCACAGGAATTTTAGCTCCAAAAGCGTTGGGTCTTTTGTCCTTAGATGCAAGTAAATGTGTTACAACTGCCATCGTAGAATGTTGTAGAATTGTCTTATGTTGTATCATGTCCATTTTCTCATTGTCCGTTAATAAGTCCAGGTCATTATCAGTTAGGTGATGAGGAGTTGAGCTTGAGTTTTGCTGTCATTGACTCCCTGGGATAGGCATTTTTCGTTTTGGGCAATTTAGCATCGGATGTTCCGAGGATCGGCACACGCGGCACACATGAATAGTCACATATGTTCCCGACGATTTATCGCATGTATACGTACCTTTGTAGTTCCACGTTTGGCAACCCTTTTCTGTCGATTTGTCTCCGTTGGCTGATAGCGATTGACGTGATGAGGTGCTCTTAGATGATGATGACTTTAGATCTGAATGCTTGAAGAAAGTTGTACTGGCATTTCTAATCTCGTCGAACTGAGACCACTCGAGGCGGCATTGCTCTACTTGTCTCGCGATGTATGAGTAAAAACCGCGAACACTACTCCATGAATAGCTGATAGCTTTGGTTGAAATCAATTCTAGTACAGCGATCATGGTTTCTTTCGACTCTGAGTTGTAGGTCTTGATCATGGCAATATATCCCGAGATAAAACTCGGCATATCTAAGGAATTAAATTCAAGGCTAGATGACATACCTGGAACGATGGTCCTTTTCTTGATCTCTTGCGCTGGTTTCTTTCCGTCTGGCTCCGTAGAGATGCCAGGAGGTGTGGTGCCGGTTGGTTGCGATTGTTTCAATTTTAAAACTTCAAGCTCTACCGTTAGTTTCTCTTTCTGTAGTTTAACCAATTCGAGTTCCTTTTCCAATGGTGTACTCCTGGGTGTCGCTGGTACATTTCTAGGGGGCTTTGGTAACGAAGGAAACTCCTCGTCAAATTCTAGATGTTCCAGTTGAGTTAGCTGATCAAATAATGTAGAGCGTGGAGATTCCTGCTTTGTTTTGGTTCTTCGCGTTGTTGGCTTTGACATAATGATTGTTGATATATAGTTGTTGAGTGTGAGCTTGCGTTGGAGATTGTCTAAATGACGAGAGGACGTTCGCTCAGAGTTACAATAACGAGTGCAGCTAGCTAGCCGGGTGAACAGCAACTGGAAGGTCACGGGATAATTGACACGCTGTAGAGGGCTAGTGCTATCTCTGGTAATTACCCATCATCACCTCTCCGGTTATCATGATGCGATCAAACATGTGCAGTAGCCCTTTGGATTCTCCTGAGCTCTTTAGAAATCCTTATGTTTTCCCTCCTATGCCTTTGGTTGGTCAGGTCTTGAGATTTCTGAGGTCATTTTCGAGCCTCCAGTTTTCGTTTGTCGTTTTTGATATTCATCCATGGAATTACTGGTGGCCTATCTTGGTTAGTTGCAGCATATGCTCTGCAAAACTTTGTTCTAAGCCATATTGGTACCATCAGTTCAGAGCTTCGAATTCCACCCCTCCCCTTGGGATTTGTGGGGTTTTCGATTGTAGTGATATCATCATAATATCTTGAAACCAATGAATTGTATTTAATAATAGTCTGGCTCTCTCCAACTCTCAGGCGCTGCCCAGCGTCGCAAAACTGTATGTACCATCTGTCTCCTGCCCTTCCTGTCAATACCCAAATGACGACGGATTCAGGTTTTGCCAGATGTGTGGCTACAAATGGTTAAGAGTGGCATTGTGTAGCCCTGCCTCGTGTGATGTTAATTTGTCTGTTATTGACGACCGATTGCGGCATTTAGACAGTACATCTGCCTCTTCGAGCTACTCAAGGCAGAAGTCATCCTTGCGCCAAGAGCTTGAATCATTCCTTGCCAGTATTCCGGGTCAAAAATGCCTCTTTTCAGCTACTCCTCTCGATGTCTGTCGATTTTTAGTCTGGAAAGACAGGAATGGCCAGACACCAATCCATGCTAATGGTTGCCAGTTCCTAGGTCAGAGAGGTTCAACAAAATGCTCTTGTCCAACGCGTCTGTCATACGCAACGGTAGACTCCTATATCGGAAAACTCAGAGCTATTTTCAATGAGATAGGTTGCTGTGGGGAATGGAACAGCTCTTTAGCCCTTGCAAATCCTGCTTCAGCACCTAAAGTAAAGCAGTATCTTAAAGCTATTACTGAGGAACAGCTGGATGCTCGGGTCACTCAGAAGCAGGCTGTCCCGCTGTTCCTCCCGAAATTACGTTTGCTAGTTCGTCACATTGATCGACAGCTGTTGGTGCAAGATCAACCTCTCATACCTTTATTCTGGCTCATGAGACCGAGGTGCAGACCTTGGTAGAGTGAAATGTCCTGAAATCTTACGTTTTCCACAAGATGATGGATTACTCTTTAACCACACAGGGGGTAAGACTTTACGGGATGCTCCGAGAACATGTTTGGCTTGCGTCGCCACCCAGATATCTCTGTTTGTCCAGTTAAAGGCATTGAAACCTATGTAGCCATCACGGGAGAGCTAGGAATTGACCTTTCCAGAGGCTATTTGTTCCGTCCCACTACCCACCAGGGGGATGTTATCGACAAGCCAATCTCTGGTTCAACAGCCAGCGACAGATTTAAACGGTATCTCAGGGAGGCAAATATTGATAAAGGTGAAACCCTTCACAGCCTTCGGGCAGGCTGCACAATAACCTTGGTCCTTTCTGGTGCTTCTCTGGCAGACGTTATGGCTCATGTAGGCTGGAAGAGTGAGCGCACTGCACTCTATTATATGAAGCTCTCTAAAGTACTGTCAGCAGAAAATCCAGCAGCTCTTGTGGCGAAGGACTCTTCCCCTGAACAAGAGACGGCCAAATACCAAGATCTCAATGCCTTGAAGGGATTTATCTGCGCTTTTCCACCAAGTGGCAAAAAAGACTTTATAAATTTGTTGCGTTCATCCGGGAAGGCCTTTGCGTATGAGCGGGGGGGAGTTTGGGCTGAGTTTGGGTGTTTGGTTTTAATTCATTAATAATGCCGAGTATTCCATTTTTGGGAGTGTAGACCGCTGGATCTCCCATACTCAATATAATTGAGACATAGAGAGAGCACTGACAAGAGTGTACTATTGTCAGCGGTCTCTCTATGCGAATATATACGAGTGCACGGATTAGTGACCACACACTTGGAGACAGCTAGCTAGCAGCGTTTCTCATTGGGCACCATGCATCATGTTGCCATACTCAATATAATTGAGACATAGAGAGCACTGGCAAGAGTGTACTATTTATGGTCATTGTATCTTATAATAATACGTTGATGGAGATAACATAGTAAATGAGCTTTAGATACAGGCTAATTATTGACCATGTAATTGATCATTTCACTTGCCAAGCCGTTTGTTTGCATGTTCAGGTATCGGGGGAATTGAGTTAAATTTTACACTGAAAATTTGTACTGTTTTGATTTTTGCAGCTTAACACATTCATTCATTTAGATTCAGATTCAGATTTATTCCTTTTTATACACATACACAAATTCAGGCTTCCAGTAGTCTACAAATAGTGAAATCTAATCAAGTCAAGCCAATGGATTACAAATTATGAAATACAGAAAAGTAATGCATATTTAAGATTAAACCTAAATTTTAAAATTAAATATATCTTTAATAAAGAACATATTATTGTACCATTTAGTTGATGTAGTTTTTGAATAAGGTGAGAATGGAGAAATGTAAGACATTAATGGCTGTAACTTTGATCATTTAACCTGAAGGATTCTGAGAAAAAAATTAATTTAATTCAATCAGGGCTTTTACTCTACCCTTTAAGTCAGTTCCTAATATATTTAAGGTAAAATTGTCACTGATTACTCTTTCTAGGATACAAAGTATCTGAAAAATGTTTTGAAAGTGGAGATGCCAATAATTCAGAATTTCATTGATCAAAAGGTAATAGAAGTGTTCTTAGTACCTACAAATCTTTCAAAGTTACCAATGTTTTCAATTGCTTTCTGTTATTTAATAGATTGATAATACCAATATAACCAAGTTATCAACACAACAACTAGTTTACCTTGGGATAAAAACAATAGGTGATCAAATAAAACTTGATTTTTCAAGCTTGAAGAAAAGGCCAAAAAAGATCAAGATAAAGTTGAAAAATTGAGAAAATGAAAACATCCATGAAAGACTTTCATAGATAGTGAAAAAACAAACAAACAAAGAAAGATTTCAAGTTTGAATTTGGCTTAAATATTTTATTAATTTTTAAAGATAAACACATTTTCCAAGCAGCGAATAAAGAGGAATATGTTGACATATGATAATAAAAAGAACAAATTACTAAAAAGGATACTATCACTTATTACTCCTTCATATGCTGGCAGATAGCTACTCGCCATTTTGAAAAGCGTGTAAATCCGCTGACCAAAATATCAGTCAACTCACATCTTGTCAACTCACATCTCATCAACTCGCATCTCGCCAACTACAGGTAGCTTAAGCTGTGCATCTGTATATGAAATATATCCAGGTGAACGGTGAGCACAGCGCACAAAGCATTATTGGACAAAATAACCAGCCTTGGTTTCCAGGTCCCTTGATGAACAATTAAAATTTTAGAAAAATCATAATTTTTTTTTTATTGATAAAGTGTAGCGTTAATTTTCATGACATACAATTTAGCAATTCAAGTGGCATATATCTACTGCACAATCCAAACAACTATAAAACGTTAGAGAACGATGGATAAAGTGATGAACTACATGAGATATATAAAGTGACGAGTACATATTTGTTTCAATTATCTTAATCTGCACCTATTTATTCAGTCAGCATCGTATCCATCACATTAATTTCATTTCAATGGAAATTTTGGTTTGTCTTTTGCGTTATTTTCTTCATTTGAAAGCATCTTTGCCCTCAATTCGGGATAATTTAAGTCACACTAATTTTCAATACTTAAATTTCATTGAGCGTTAATTTCCTATAATAAGGTATATCTGAAATGTCAAACAACATATGAAAACGTTTCAGTCACATTAACGTTTTGTGGTCTCTACTTTTTTTCAAGACCTTTCAAGGGGAGCTGTGGGTTTTCAAGGGAAACTGTAGTGGCCATCACCACAAACGTTGAAAGCATGGAATTCAGAAGGCATGAAAGTACTTACATCGGCTATGAGGAACATCCCAGAGCAGGGACATCTGATGACGTAGAGGCTTTTATCTCTCTGCTGCATCGTTTCCTAGGAAACGTTTTCACGCTAAAACTTAAAGTCTCTGTGGCCTAAAGTTGTCAGGTAAAGGAACGTGAGGAGTGTGGAAGTTTTGACTACAAGTTGTCAGATCATGAGCTGAGATTTATAGACATTTTAATGGCTGGTTGATGTTAACCTATTAAGAACAATGCCCTTCGTTTTGTTGTCAAGATCATAATAATTTATGAAATGACAAGTCCTTGATAATATGTAGCTTTGGTATTTTTGGATTGTAGTAATATAACCTAAGAAATTTGTGCAATTTGATTGGCTGAGAGCACTGGTATTTCTGGCTTAATTTTGTAATTTCACATGTGAAAATTACAGTTTCCATGGCAACTGCTTTCTTTCTTTGCCAAAAAGGCTAAGCTTTCTCCCGCTAAAAGGTAGTGATTTAATCATGGAAACAAGTGAAAAAGCTATAAAATGAAAGAGAAACGGGTTTTTGATGGTTACGAAGAGTTGTTTTTTTTTCTTTTTTCTGCTGAAAAGATGATAAATGATCAATCATAGCGACACGTGAAGTGAAAGTTTGTCAAAATAGCTTCAAACGGAAGGATTGACATGTACATGGCGGAAAAGGTCATGAAAGGTAATAAAAAGTTTTTTTCTACACTTATGCATTTATTGTCTATCTTATCTAGAAAGTTTTTTGTCATCTTTTTTCAAACTATGCCGTTTTTAGTCACAAATGACAATTTGTTCGCGAGTATGTTTTTCACTGATTGAGTTTCAGTGAAGTCCTGATTCAGACCAAATTAAAACAAAATCCTGGTTTAACCTTCTCAATGTAGTTTTGACTTTGAATGATTTCTTTTACTACTTGTCTTGAATATTGGCAGCTCTTCTTTTATGTGCACAGGCTTGAAAGCTATGTTTTCACTTTCCAAGTAGTTGTGTGTAAAGCGATTCAACCTCACGGTTGGTTTTCATCAAATTTGCAGAAATTTCTTAGGTTATATTATTAACAAATAATAGCATGTTTTGTACGTGATATTTGGCATGAATACCACTCGTGATATTTCAAAATTGTCCCAAATTTCCCAAATTTTGTTTAACAATTTTGAAATATCACTCGTGGTATTTATGCCAAATATCACTACAAACCATGCTATTACCTATACAAATTCCACAGTTCCCAGATATGCTGCTTCTGCATACTCCGAGTGAACCTGGATCAAATTAGCCTTTGGAATGTTATGACGTCTTCTCTACTTCAATAGTAGAAGTGCTACAATGAAGTTCTTGGACAGCATACAGAAGACAGTGACAAAGACGCTGAAGTTTCTAAACCATTAAATGCATCTTGTGCTTTTGTATTCATGTATTTTCAATTATTTTATATTATTTGTTTACATGAGTAGTACACATGAGGGAGCACACTCTCTCGCTCACACTCTCTCGGAGCAAACTCTATCATGTCTACCATAACTTGCATGGGTAATAATCCACATTGGTGCAAAATTTTCTCCCTGTAAACTGCTTCATAATATCAAAGCTGTTGAATATTTTGTGGCAAAATGAACTTGCTCCCTCTTGTGTACCAGTATTCTAGTTGTGTCCGGGTAACGTGATTGAACTTTCAAAGTAGCTCAATTTCTTGCTTTACTTTGACTTATAATAGAGAGATTAAGCATCAAGTACAAAAGAAATGGCAGAGAGGAACTATTGACCTATGAATGTCGCACCTGGCGTTGCACGTTTGGCACTCAAACGAAAGAGCAATTTTCACGTTTACAGAAAACTTGAAATGACACACCCTCGCATTGAAACGGTAAGGCCAGACGTGAAAAAAGCAGGTCACGTGATCTCTGTCGTTTGCCATTTCCCGTGTACATGATAATAATAATAATAATAATAATAATAATGTATTTATAAAGCGCAAATACAAATCTGTTCTAAGCGCTAATTAAATAAATATTGGTAACAAAAGACAATTACAAAGAATAAGCAAATTTGAAGAGGTAAGTTTTTAGTTCAGTTTTAAAAGAGGCCAGACTTGATACATTACGGAGAGATGTTGGCAGTGAGTTCCAGAGTTCAGGTGCAGCTACAGAGAAGGAGCGATGGCCATAAGATTTAAGATTGTACGACTGTGTTGATAGAAGAACTTGTGATGAAGAACGAAGATTACGTTTGGGTTTATACACTGAAATAAGTTCTTGGATATAATTAGGAGATAGACCATGAAGAGCTTTGAAGGTAAGTAACAGGATTTTATACTTAATTCTAGATTCGATTGGTAGCCAGTGCAGATTAACAAGGATAGGTGTAATGTGGTCATGTTTATTGGAAAGAGTGATGATTCTGGCAGCAGCATTCTGTACAGATTGTAATTTATCAAGAAGTTTGTTGGGTAATCCAAAGAGTAGAGAGTTACAATTGTCAAGTTTGGAGGATATGAACGCATGGACAAGAGTTTCAGTCGTTTTCAAAGAGATGTATTTCCTTATTTTTGCAATGTTTCGAAGATGGTAAAAAGAAGACTTGCAGATACTATTTACATGACGAACCATAGTTAGATGTGTATCAAATATAACACCAATATTCCGAGCATGCGTTGAGGGCATTATCACATCAGAGCCAAACTGAAGAGATGGAAGAGTTAACTGTGGACTGTGCTTTGAAGAAAATAACTGGAATTCAGTTTTGTCTTTATTTAATTTCAATTTATTTGTAGTCATCCAAGCATCAATATCAGATAGACAGTTTTCAATCAGTTTCATGGAAGCATTAAGAGACAAATCATCATTACAGGAGAAAGGAATATATAATTGGGTGTCATCAGCATAAAGATGGAAAGACATTCTGTGTTGTCGTAGGATATCAGCTACTGGAGAAGTATAAAGGAGATATAACAATGGACCAAGTACAGAACCTTGAGGAACACCACAATCAAGTTGAAGAGCTTCGGAAGAAAAATCATCAATGGAAACAAATTGAAAGCGATTAGTGAGGTAGGAACGATTCTATGATGCTTAATCTCTCTAATATCTGCCATTTGGCATATTGAAATAAATTCAGAAAGCTCCCATACCATGTCCTCTCGTGGATCAACACCTCACTTATCGCCCACCCTTTCCTTGGACCAAAAGGGTGGGTTTCCAATTGACTAGTGTACTACTGTTACTGTTAAGTATATTAGCGATGGATGTTACTGTTAAGTATATTAGCGATGGACGCTACAGAAAAATAGTACATTCTGAGTGGTCTAGAAATAGAACTTTAAGCTGAATTTATGACCGATGCCCTTCCTCTTTTCTAGATTTACACATAGTTTCTTGGGAGATGAACACATGCATCAATAAACTGGAAGCAAAATATATTTCCGGTTCCAAATTCCCATGCTTTTAGGGCACATGTGCGCAAGCACAATTATTTTTGGAAAAAAAGAACACACATATAACTTTGAAAGATGTCTTCTATAAGTCCTTATTGATGTCATTAGGGACAAAAGGCTAAATTGTCTAGAGGACAAATACAACGAGGAATTTTGTTTCAAATATCAGTAGACAACAGCATAATCGATAACGTTTGTTGGAATTGAGAACGATTTTGAAAGGTTACTTGATTACAAACCTGAAAAAATTGATGTCTTTGAGGAACAACTCCAGAAGATGCTATGATTACCAAACAGGTTGTTATTCAACAGTATTTTAATCCTAGACGACTGATCCTTAGACTTCAATATTACTTTTGCATAGTTTTTAGCCTGTGTGCAGCCATTTATTTACCCGTAATAAACGTCTGCGAAACAACGCCAGAAATCCTGTTCTCTGTGACACGAAATAAGAAGCGATTTCTTATTGGCTCTCGCACAGATCAATTCTTACATGAACTCTGATCGGTCGACGGCTCATTCTAATCTCTTCCGGTTGCGATGTCAACGGTTTAGTTTTCAATATGGCGTCGTCACTGCGAACGCAGTGAGCAGCATCACTAATCTCGCAGGACTTTGGGATCCCTGTGTCACACAATAGCGGAGACTAAAGTCGATTTCGTGGATGGGCTAGCGATGTCAGAATTGTAGCGCCTGCAATGCACTTAATCAGCGGCTATCGGCGAGTTTACAGCAATCATGTTTTTAAAACACGAGTTTATTTAGTCGAGGAAGTATTCATCAAGGATTCATCAAGGTAATAGTCAATTCAGCAACATTTCTAGGGGAAGACAATGTGCTTTTATGAGTCTTTCAGCGTTGTTACGTGCTAATTCGTGTGATATTTCAACTTGGAAAACAGAGACTGTAGATCGTGTTCTGATCAAAGGGGATGGTATGTTCTTGAAAGCATTTGAAGTAGGCTCCATACCTGATGCAGAGACGATTTCACTCAATTACCTACCAGACCGTGTTCTTTGGTTTAATATGATACAGGATGAATGCCCGACAAGGCAAACAATCGAAATATATCGCCCGGCGAGGCAAACAATCAACAATATGTATTATGTTTAAATTACAATTATTGTTTACACGTTATTGATTATAATAAACTGTACATATACGTTCTCATGTTGTTTGTTTTGTCATTACAAGATATCATGCCATTGTTTGCAAAAATTCCAGCATAAATATAAGAAATAGCTTATCTATTGACAACAGAATAAATCAAAAACTAATGACTTTCATTTTAATATTAGGTTTTATTCTGTTGTTTGTCTTCATATTCGAAGGAACTTCACTATGTTTACAGATCGCAGCACTTCACTTTCGATAGGAACTGCTAGTTTAATAGATAATCACTGAGGCACGCAGCATTCGTGGGTATAATGCAGGCAGCTGAGGGCGCAGCATTATACCCACGAATGCTGTGTGCCGAAGTGATTATCTTTTATAATTACTGGTCAACTTCATAACCACCAAAATCACCAAAATTGAGGTATTTATTTATTTTTAAAAGTTGAAGTATTGTTTGAGCATGCGTAGTTCTGCTGATTTTGTATCCCACACGTTTTGATACCCGTGTTTGTCATAATAAAGAAAGGCTACAGTACTTAAATTCTGAATGGGGATCTGGATTTTGAAAAGGCTCTGAAAAGTACTGTGACTGTTAGCTTAGTAGTTACATTACTTTATCATCCTGCAAATCTGGTTCCCCTGTAAGCAAAACACGCTGCATTATTATTAATAATGCTGTGGGATCACAGAATCACACAGCATTATTAAAAATAATGCCGTCTGCTAGATTAGACAGACGGCATTATTTGCAATAATGCAGCTGCTCTATGCTTTTTCTCTCTGCATTCATTGGTATAATGCAGAGTGAAAACAATGAGCTTTGGTAAGAACAGTAATTATTGTCAAAGTCTTTTCAGCAAGGAGCGTGCTGATCAGTGATAGCTATACCTGGTCCGTCATCAACACTTTTAGAGGCGAGTTTACAACCATGACACTTGAGCCTTGTGGTCTCTCAAAGAGAATATCTGCTACGATTGGCAGGCATTGAAAAATTAATGATTTTCCATACCCGGTGGGTAGATTTACAAAGACATTTCCCTTCTCAATGAACATACGAAGACTTTCTTTTTGATCATCTAGCAAGCTTTCAATTTCGAATTGAGTTTCAACTGCTTTAAACGCACTTTTCTATCGCTCCTTGCTGAAAGACTTTGACAATAACGACGCCATATTGAAAACTAAACCATTGACATCGCAACCGGAAGAGATTAGAACGAGCCGTCGACCAATCAGAGTTCATGTAAGAATTGATCTGTGTGAGAGCCAATAAGAAATCGCTTCTTATTTCGTGTCACAGAGAACAGGATTTCTGGCATTGTTAGACGTTTATTACGGATAAATATACGGCTGCACACAGGCTAATAGTTTTAAGCAACAAAAGGTTTATAAAGAAGAGAGGTTTGACGAGACGGTTAACTTCACTTCTGAAGATGACCGATCAGAAACTGAGGATGGCACTGTTTATGCTAAATGTGGACGAGAGATCAATTTGAAGATGAAGTTGGTTGTAATATGAATGCTGAAGTCCACCCAAATAACGAGCTTCCAGCCTTTTGAGATGCTTTGGCTGTTCAGCAACGTATTTGTGGCGCTTATCCTCTGTCAAAGCAGCCATTGAATTTTAAGGTGGAGTAGCCAAAATGCAACAAACATGATTGTTATATGCAAGTACGTTTGTGCAAAAAAGAGACATCTCCAAATTATGGTAGAGCGTTTTTTTGCCTGTGATGCTAACACGTGTTAGCATGTGTTGTTGGTTGTGTGGACATGTCAATGATTTGGAAGATGGAGTGTTGTTTCGCTGTTGTTTTGTCAATGCGCTGGTTTCATCATCTTTGGTATTGGATATTGTGTGTGTGTGTTCAGTACTATGAATTGCAAGAGGATCAAGATGCGTTGTCTGTGTTTTTACGTTTATCACTCACACTCACTATCCAGTTTTACGTCGTATTTCAACTACTGTGGGTGTGACGGTGCATGGCTGTTCTCGGAGCTTTCTTCCACTTCTCCCTATCATTGGCGTCAGTGTTGGCGATGTTCCATGCCTTTAAATCTCCACCCACTGCCTGCTTCCATGTCTTGCGCGGCCTGCCTCTACCAGGGTTACCATCCACTCTCATGTTGGTGATTTTATTAACCCAAGTATTACTTCACTGTACATGACCAAACCACCTCAGACGCCTTGATCTTATTATGCAGTCAAGGTCACAGATTTTAAGACTCTCGTGTAAGACACTAGAACTGACTTTATTTTCGGTTTGACACCACACATCCATCTCAGCATCGCATGTTCGTTTCTCTCCAGACGAACTGTGCCAGTTTTCTTTAATGGCCAACATTCACTGCCATATAACATAGCACTTCTGACACAGCTGCTGTAAACTTTACCACGTGTGTGGAGTGTGCCAGATTCCCTTTGTGAAACCTGTAGTTTTTCGTGGCGGACAATGATGCTTTAACGCGAGACTTTTATTCTCCTAGCAGTACATAGTTGGTTAAATAGTCGTCTTCGGTAAAACCTAGTTAATCAGAACGAAATCTGCCATAGCAGCCTCGTAAACTTCCTTTACTACTGTTGAGTAGGCTTCAATGTCATGTCCATTGACCACTTGATGTATTGCAAACTCTTCTTCAGATACAAGAGCTTCAAAATCATCATTACACAGAAATCATCATAAACATGTTCTAGATCCAAGACTAAGCGATTCAGACATTCTTTGTCTTCCTCTTGGCGAACAGCTCCTGTCAATCGTTTTGCGGCTACGGTGACAGCTTGTTTTGCCTTGCTTCTTTCTGTCTTCTTTTCTGAAACATCTTCCATGACTTCAAGAACTTCTTCAAACAAGATATTTTCCTTTTCTTAGACATTTTGAAGGACAATAATGTTTTACTGTGTCGGATTCCCTTTGTGAAACCCATAGTTTTTCGTGGCAGACAATGATGCTTTAATGTGAGACTTTTATTCTCCTAGCAGTACATAGTCGGTTAAATAGTCGTCTTCGGTAAAACCTAGTAAAAATTTACAACAGCTATAATACTAATTAACATTAAAATAACAGTTAAACAAGCAATTTCTTACATTATTGTGGTTTTTCTTGGAATTCGGCCGCCATTCTTGTTTCTTCCATGTGTTCTCTTTTAACCGCTGACCACTATGTGTTTATCACGTGATCACATGCGATTTAATCATGTTTCCGGTACATGGAGCGACAAAATCTGACAATCTAAATTTCCCCCAAGCAGTTCTTTATGGTGGACAAAAACACAGAGTTTATACGTTTGAGGAGTATGTGAGGACCAAGGTTCACGATGGATGTGGGTTGATCCCGTTAAAATGTTTGGATCAATCACAATGGAGTTGTGTTTTACCCAAAGAAACCAAAACACGGTTGCTGAGTCAAAAGCATTACAAAAAATTCATTCCAGTACAGAAAAAATTTAAGCATCGTCAAACGTTTGTAGATGGATTAGACCAACAATGGCAAGGCGATTTGAAGACATTTAAAAATGCACCAAAGAAAATTGTGGTTTCGCTACATTTTGATTTGTATTGATATTTTGTCATGAAAAGTACACTGACATATTGATGGGGTTTAAAAAATTGGTTGATCGAGCAGGATGTAAACCTTTAGTGTTACAAACTGATCGAGGGAGTGAGTTTACAGGACGTCATTTTCAAGCGATTTTACATCATATGGGGATTTGTCATTTTTACATCCATCAAGACACCAAGGCGGCTATTGTTAAACATTCCATTCAAACTTTAATGTCTAAAATGTAGTAAGCCATGGACTATCGGGGCAATCATAAGTGGATAGACTTATTACACAGAGCTGTTCAAAGGGTGCAATAATAATGTTCATAAAAGTATCGAAAATGCTCGAGATGTGTGGAGGTATTTGTTTAAAAAAGAGGAAAGTAATCCAGTTCTATCAAATCACGAGATTATTTCTAGTGCCGACTTGATTAAAGTGAAGAAGCAAAAGGCCATAAAAAATAAAAAGTATGGGTGTATGGGTCATGGATAAGCGTATAAACAAGAATGCGTTTGAAAAAGGATATAGGTCAAAGTGGAGAACAGAAGATATTTATTGGGTCTACAAAGTGTTAGACAAAGAAGAGCCCATGACTTACTGTCTCAAAAATAGTGAGGATCAAATAGTACTGGGTCAATTTTACAGAGATCAGCTACAAAAGGTACGTGAAGAAGAATGAAAGATTTTTACTCATCAATTTTTTCTTTCTTATATATTTTTATTTCAATTTTTTTTACTTTTATTTTGTTTTAAATTTCTTTTAAATAAAAAATATATTTTTCTAAAACCCTACATGGCCCATTGATGCCATAGCTCAGCAACGCCATAGCCCATGATGCATTTCAGCTGCCATCAAAGACCATAATGCAACACTGGTACCATACAATGATGACATTCCTCCACGTGCTTTTGGAAGTCGTCACCTTCAATTTACAGTTGTGAACTTTCTGGTTGTCTCGTCATTTTACATCATTTGTTTGAAATGTCTACAAAACGTAAGTGTGACTGGGAGAACTACAAAGATAAAGTAGCAAAGAAGAGACAAGGGTAAAGAAAAACCAAGACGTTGCATCTGGAAGCATTTACTGTGCAAAGACTTTCAGCCAATGTTGAGGGAAGTGCCAGAAGTATTTGCAAATTGGTGCCATAACTCTGGTTCCCTTGGACAAAGAAGCTAATCTTGAAAACATCAAAGCAGCTTACAAGGATCATTTTAATCTAAAATGTGATGTGCTAGCTGGTGAGAGAGGACCATCTTTTACCGACACAAGCCCAATTCAAAACTGGAAGTTATTCATGACCAGTTCATCAAAAAATCAAGCCAACAATTACCTGGTCAGTTCAGCCAACTCATTGAAAGTAATAACCTACGTCACTAAGAAACGAGAGTTCTCAGTTGTCCTGTCGCATCTTCTGTCACACCATCTGCTTCCTTAAGCCAAATGCTCAAACTTGGCAAAGTTATTATGCCACACTGTGACACTTCAGCTGGAAGAGTTTTCTGTTACAGAAATGTAAAAAAAAGAAAAAGAAAAGTAAAAAATACTGCATGCATGCATGTGACTCAGGCAAAAAATATTTTCAATGACACATTTTAGTAGCAAATGTTTTCGATGAGGTCATGTGATCTGTTCTGGGAAAAGGCTATGTTAATGGGATAGCATAGCTGGAAATAAACAGTTTACAGTGGTTTTCATAAACCAGTGAAATAATTACTAAATTGTAAAACACTAGTATGTGTAATCCCATGGTTTCCTTTTACAATAAATAGTAAATGGTATTAATTGTTTCAAGGGTTTTTAAAATCAGTATATGGAAATAGTCCTTGGTAATGAAGCTATACAAATATAACTATAAGCAATATCCAAACACTCCGGATGAGATCTCCTTGACGACCGATAGCTACGCCAATCGCAGAGTCTGTTCCAGTCGTATGCATCGAAGAGTCCAAGATACATTTTCTTGATCAAAAAGCAACAATATTCTTTAAAATTCATGCCAGTTGTCACTAAGTGTCTCTTTTATCTTATAAGTGATTCCGAGAAACCAGCAACTGGTGGCGTAAGCAATTAAACTCAGCTGATAATCATTTTTTTTTATTCTTCCACTCGCCGCCGCTTGTCTGCAGCCTTTTCCATCATCATTCAATCCCCACAAATCCCCGTAAGACTTGTTACAGCTGTGGTTAATAAAATGTACTCCTTATCTAAGGCTGATGAGAGGCAAATTACCAAATATATAAACTTAGAATTATTGACTAAACGGAAACATTATTTTATCACTGAACTGACAGTTTTTCTCGGTAATCCCTGAAGAATTCTTACAGCTGCTGTAAACAAATTGGAGTCCTTACCTAAGGCTGATGAGGCAAATTACCAAATAGATCAACCTAAGCATTGACTCAAAAAAGCATTATTTTGTATTTATCAAAAGTTTTTCATTGTCGCCCTATACAAACGTTGAGTTTACGTTAGGAACGCCTGCTACAAGTTTTACGTCAGGAACGCCTGCTACAAGTAGATGGTTACACTCACTCAAGGGCTACGACATAGTGACGAGAGGTCCCATAAGGCCTTTCATCACAAAAACTATTTTTTTTGAAAATTAAATTAAACAAAAAAGAAATAAAAAATATTAAAATCTAAATACAATGAAATAAAATAAAAAATAAGATAAAAACTACAAACATTTGAATTAAATAAGCATCCAATTCACAAATTAATACAATTTTCGCTATGGCATTATTGGGCTACCATAGACGTATGTACGAACGTATGTATGTACGGACGGATGTACAGCAGTTGGGCTCCCTGTGTGTCCATGAAAAATCAACTTGATGGGTTATTTTTTCTTAGGTATGGTGCTGCACTTTGCTTTTCTATTACTAATGGCCTACACCAGCTATAATCGATGTGCGCAGGGGATTATGGTACTTGTGGTAACATATCCTAGATGGTGGCCACATAAACAAAGGCGCTGTTGCCATATACTCTGATTTCAATATCGGAAAAAAAACATAAAAAAGAAACATCAAACAAAAAAAAAACTTGATGACTGCCTTGTCAACTCCGAGTCTTCAGTCGACAAAAAACCGAGGGGAGCAACCCACAATAAAAAGTTGGGATACAAGTTGTTTAAAGTTGGATACGTAAATGGAATAACAGTCAAAGCAGATGTCGTTATGGGTGGAGTTAACATGTTTTTAGTCCGTGGTATAGTAAATGCTCATTTGAAGAAAGATGACTACACTGTCTATGTCCATCTCAACTCAGAGTCAGCAAAAGTCGTTCATTCAAGCTGTAAATGCCAAGGAGGAGTGGAAGGATGCTGCAAACACGTAGCTGCTGTTTTGTTTCAATTACTTGATTATAGAGAACTTGAATTGACGGAAGTTCCTGTGCAACTTTCGTGCACTGAAAACTTCAATCTTGGAATGTTCCTTCTTTGTGTCCCGAAAAGCGAGGTGCTGTGCTATTTGAAGATATGCTTTTTGAAAAAGCTGATTGCTCAAGAGATAAACTTGGACGAAAGCATCCACTTGTCACTGGTAAGAGATATGGATTTGAGGCTGCCCCAGCGTTTGCAACGAAAGTCTCTGAAAATGATTTGAAGCGATTGAAGCATAGTTTAGATGAGAACTCTCCATTAGCCTACTTACTCGATGACCACGATTATAAACCATTTGATTATGACAACTACTCTCAAAACTTGCCATCCAGACAGAAACTAATTCAAAAGGAGAAAGTTCTTAGTCATTTGAATGCAGAAAATGTAAGAAAACATGTGATGGAAAATCTTGATGATAAAGGTGACCCATTGATAGTTCTTTCTTCTGAACAACTTGAACAAATTGCCAACAAGATGATCCAAGTTAGTATCAATGAATGTCTAGAGATTGAGAGAAATACCAGAGGTCAAGCTGACTGTCCACAATGGTATCAGCACAGAGAAAAGAGACTGACTGCTTCCAATTTTGGTGCAGTTATTAACAGAAGGGAAAACATCTATCCTAAATCCATTTTAGAAAAAAATAAATAGTAACCCAAACACAAGAGTTCCACTTAGTTGTAAATGGGGTAAAAATAATGAACAAAATGCACTTCTGAAATATTATGAATCATGCAATAATCAAGTTGAGATTTGTGAATGTGTTGGTTTTGTGGTGAATCCTACTCAAGTATATTAAGGCTTGGGTTGTATGCCAATTAGCCAGGATTTTTGTTTCTTAAATAATTACTTTGCTTTTAGAGATATTGCATCAATACTTTCATGGGACCTGCAGATCAAAAAATGTGACAGATTGAGACCAAATATTTTGCATTTTCTTGGTCACGTGACTTTAAGGCAGCAAAAACGGTTTTTTGAAAATGGGGAGTACAGAGCCTCATTAAATGAAGCTGAAATTCACATCGTTCTAAAGGTACTTCGAGCACATATATGAATTAGCCTTTGCATGTGGTCTATCTATGTTGAGAAAGGAGATATTTCAGAAAAAATATATATGCAAATTAGGTCTTTATTCTTAAATAACTCTTGATGTGAGCTATTTTTCCTCTCCAAAAGAAACAAGAAAACATGCAATTCAATAATTATGAAATGTTTGTTTTCAAATAAAAAATTGAGATTTTTCAGTGAAAAACATGGTCCAGCAAGTCACGTGACACTCCAACAAAAGTCAACACTCATGGAAAAAATTTCAGTCGATGGATACTAAATGAAAATTACCAAAATATAGAGATTCCCGCATTGGATAAGTCGTGAGATTCATAAAACCTAAAATTCATACAAATCGATCAAAACCCAAGCCTTAATATACTTGAGTAAATGGTCATGGTTAGGGGCAAGTCCTGATGCATTGGCATTTACATCCCAAGAACGCTCACCTTATGGTGCTGTTGAAATCAAGTGTCCATCATCTAAAATTAACACAACCATTGCTGAAGCTTGCCAAGACAAGAACTTCTATCTCACATGTGTTAATGGCAACATTTTGTTGAAAAAGAAACATCCTTACTATTACCAACTTCAGGGTATTATGCCAATATGTAATTTACAATGGATTGTCTTTGTTGTATACACTGTCACTGACATTCATATTGAACGTGTGTATTTTGATTTTCTGGAGGGACACCATGCTGCCAAAGCTCACAATGTTTTTCTTTGATTATCTTTTGTAAATATCCCACTGTGAAGCCCAAAATTGTGACCATTTGTATTATTTTCCGAAGGTTTCCCTACATTTGGTAAATTGAATGATTGTGCTTAACTGTCTTGAATATTGAAAATAGAAACAATTCAATTTGGATTCAAAGCAGTTTAAATGAACAGTTATTATTAGTGGTCAAAATTTTTGGCTTTGCACTATTATGCTATATACAAAATTCAAGGACTTCTTAAGCAGAATTGTTTTATGTACCAGCATTCCCTTCCTCCTCCTTCACCAAGCCCCCCCCCCCCTCCTCCTTAACCCTCACTTTCCCCTTTCAGTGGCAACAGAAAATGATCAATTAATATGCTATGGCATAAATGTATTTATTGAATTTTATCATTGCATTTTACATATATAAATAAATTATTGTTTAATATTGTATATAAATAATTAAGGTCTTTCAAAAAATAATCAATGACATTGAAGGCATTTCAATAAAAAGCTCAGTACAATCAACAATCACTCTTGTATTGGAATTGTTATCTTTAAAGCTTTGTGGCATAGTTCTGTCAACCAAACCTCTAGAAGCCCAAATATTTATTGCCCGAACACGTTTCTGGAGAAAATCAAGCCATGTTATCCATATACTGCTGACCTGTGCAACTGAAATATTATATCTGTTTGACAGATCTCTCTCTAACAGCCCACAATGACATCTAGATAATACCAGAAACAATTCCTCTTCGGGTGTAAGAGATCTTTTTCTTCCTCGCTTTTCTTGCTGTTCTGTCAGAAGGTTGCCACTGTTTGAACCAATATATCTTAATTTTTCACAGGCAGGAGAAAGATACTCATAGAAACTTTTGAAAGTTCAGTAATTTTGAAATCCTGTATAAAATTCCATGTCAATGTCACAGTCCTTAAACCGATGTATAGAAAATTTTGAGCGAAGTAGTTGTTCTTTCAAGTCATGTACTTCAGCTTCGTGTTGCATTTGCAGACGTCCAATTTGATTTCGTAAATCTTGTATTTCTTGTTGAAGGTCGTCAATGTTGGGGCCAGTCTTAGCAGCTGACTGGTTTACTGGTATATTTTCTTGTTCCACAGTTTCATCTCTCAAGGGAAGACGTTCTCTGCAATTGTATGTTGTTCTTGGTTTGTTTTTAGTAGGCTGTATCAATTTCAGCGTCACTGAGGGGATGTTGTTCATGTATGTTTTTCTCCTCCAGGAAAATGCGTTGAACAAACTCTGTGGTAGTCATTTGGAATGAAATCTTTTCTCCCAACCCAGTGCACCCATGAAGATTTTTTTTTCAACATTGAAATCAGAGTATATGGCAACAGCGCCTTTGTTTACGTGGCCACCATCTTGGATATGTTACCACAAGTACCATAATCCCCCGCGCACATCGATTATAGCTGGAATGGGCCATTCATGGTCATTCTAGATGTTGAAATTAATTTTAATCAGAAACTCATAAGGGGTTTGAAACGTGTAGTACTGGTCCCATGCTCCGGAGTATTAAAATTATGCAAATGAGGCAAAGGTGCTTTCTGACCTTATTTGGGAAACGAAAACTTGGCCTAAAATATTTTCTGTAGCTTTTATTTGTAATTTCTTGGTCATTATTAAAGTTTATTATATGGCAGGCCGGTCCGAAGAAAAAAAGAAAAATCTGATTGGTTCTCAGAGTGATCGGAATCCTCCAGTCCGGACCGGCGTTCCGGACCGGCTTTGCTTGCCGGACCGACACTGACACTTTTTAACATTTCTTGGCTGTTTTCTCTCAATTTGTTTCGTGTAAAAAGCTAACAGTTGATATGAGTGAAAGATACAGCAAAAATCAAATGACCCTCATGTTAGAATAAACTTTGGACATTTTTTGAAAAGATCATAAAAACGACGCCGATCCAGTACAAACACTCAATAAACTGGCTGTGTGTAGGCAAAAAATAATATGCTTGCTATAATTTTCCTAGAAAGTATCTCATGTTTGCATGATTGAACAGCTGATGAGAAATTTGGTGAAATGGAGATGCATATCCAAATAGTTGTATAAGCAATTAAGCTTACAACAGATAACAAGACATACTAGCTTACATTACAATCAAACTCACCGAGACATCATACAAAATATGCCTTGCGAAAATCAATTATCCTTTCAAATATTCTCTTCAAAAAGACTTGTTTTCTCCACCCATCGTCTTCAAGAGCCACGTAGATTTGGTACCAAAGTGATAATAGACATTTTGAGAGAGTCTAGGTGTCAGCTTTAACTAATTTCTTCCTTTTAAAATTCAGTGAAGACCATGACCTTTTAGGCGACGATCGAGCAACCAAACTCAACAAATGTGCAAAAGATGCTGTTTACAGTTCCAAAAAATTACTTCTAGCCCAATTACAACAGCTTGAAGTCGGCAAATTGAAGCAAAAGCTATTTTTCTGTCCTTTTTTCTATGTCTCTCATTTTAAAATCAGCTCAGTTTGAAGCGAAAAGTCACTGAGTTTGCTATTTATATCATGAAGAAGCACAGAATTCCCGCCATTCGTGATTCGGTGTGAAGACGCGCGTGGCCACTGTAGCTCCATTAGCGGACCAACTTTTCGATATCGCTTCAATTTATTTCATAGTCGTCTTCGATTCAATACTGTAATTCTTTCTTATAAAACTGTCAAACTATTCCACTATCCACGGTCGATTCGTAGTTCAGATCGTAGCGATTCGCTGTAGGAAAATTATATATCTTAGGAATGGGAAATTCTTACAAATTGAACAATTATACTTACAATGATTTTGGGCTGATCGCGCCGGAGTCTCTCGTGTAATATAATTATGGATTCCACAGGAATCCCAGTATATTTTAATGTAAATGTCAACAGCCACCGTGACAGAAAGCGCGGGAATTTTTTGCTAATTGTTTTGATTTGTTTGGCTAGGACAAAAAAAGTTTTTCTAAAGTTTTTTTACTTTAGATTTTTTATTTTTCTTTGGAATGGCTCCTAATTTCTTACAAAGTGATGATATCTTTATTTGCATTCAACTACCACCATCATCGACACATTTGATGACTTCAAGGAATTCCAAGAGAAGTACAAACTGATATAATAAATGTCAAATTCTCCACAAGTAAGATCTTACAGAACAAAATATAACTCTTATTATAAGACTATCTCTTGCAGAAACTACAAATATTTGTTTAATATTTACCACAGTTCAAAGATTTAGATAATACTCTTAATGAATTGCCATTTACCAGCTTAACGGATGACCAGCTTAATCGCTTGTTTAGCTTATTTAACTTAAATAACAGTCATGGTATTCAATCTAATGATTTATTTAAAAATGTCTTAAATAGCCCTGATAGCAGGGATGAATCTAGCGATATTGGATATATAGAATCTAAGTACTTTAATATTAAACAAACTAGTAATTGTTTCCAAAAAGTACGAGATAAAGGCATCACAATTTTGCATTGCAATACTAGAAGTAAAAATCACGAAAATTTGAAAGATATTATAGATTCATTTAGAGAAAAACCTAGTGTTATAGCTATTTCCGAAACAAAGTTAAAAGAAGACAACATCCATAATATCTCTATCCTAGGATATAAATTCGTTGGTACAAATTCACTTTCAAATGCAGGCGGTGTAGGATTTTATATTACTGAAAAAATCAATTTCATTCGCCGTCAAGACTTGGGCATACTCTCACAAGATTACGAATCATGTTTTGTTGAAATTCCAAGGACCAGACATAAAAATATACTAATTGGCTGTGTTTATAGGCATCCATCTAGCAATTGTACACAATTCAAAGATGTTCTATATGAAAAACTCAACCAAATTAACCACCTGGGATTTGAAGCGTACTTAGTTGGGGATATTAACATAAATCTATTCAACTATTGTTCCAATGAGTCTACGTCTGAATATTTAGACATGCTATTCAGCTTATCATTTCTACCGATTATTACAAAAGCGACTCGAATAACCGATCATACATCCACACTCATCGATCATATCTATACCAATTCACCGGAAAAAATATTGCAATCTGGCATCTGCCTCGCAGATATCTCAGATCATTTGCCATGTTTTTGTACTGTCACAACTAAGCTACCAAATGTCATTCAGCAAAAATACTTTAGGGATTTCTCACATTTTGACAATATTCGTTATCTAGACGATTTGAAAAAAATAGACTTTAAAAATATAATCAGCAGTGACATTAACAAAAGTATGAATGACTTTACCAACTCACTTACTGAACTCACAAATAAGCATGCACCACTAAGGAAGGTAACAAATACAATAAAGAAACAACTAAAAAGGCCATGGATCACGAAAGGCATACTGGTCTCCATAAAAAAAGACAAAAACTTTTCCGATCTCATTTCCTTAGTTCAGACTCACAAAAACGAAAAGAATATAAAGTATATAACAATAAATTCAACAAATTAAAAGATACAGCAAAAAAGAACTACTATGAATCTCAATTTCAGATTTATAAAGGAAACATAAAAATGACTTGGAAACTCATAGGTACGCTAGTTAATAGAAAAAAGAGTAACGGTAATACTATAACCAGGCTTATTCACGAAAATAAATGCTACACAGACCAAGCAAGCATTTCTAATCAGCTCAATTCTTATTTTACATCCGTTGGGACAACTCTATCAGGAAAAATTCCTACGACTCAAACAGCACCGGCAACGTACATTAAGAAATCGTATCTAAATAGTTTTATGTTCCGTGGTATACTCACAAATGAAGTGCAAGAGGTAATAAATAATTTAGATGCAAAAAAGTCATCAATTGGAATTCCCATTCATTGTATCAAAATAGCTTCAGACTTAATTACTCAAGCCACTTAAGGCCTGGGTCAGGCAAGATTTTAAATCTAAACTTTAATTTAACTTTTCTTTACCTTTTCTTGATGAAATGCTGTAAAACTTGGTGTGTTGAAATAAATTGATGTGAAAAAGAACTTAAGCTTGACAATCCTTATTAAGATTGGTCACGTGACCAATTATGGAATCTTAAGCCCTGAATCGCTCTTTCAGGGCTCCGGTTGCGAGTTTTATCGGTAGATAAGAGAAAACACTGTTTATCAGTTCTAATTGGTGTGCTTTTTACATATCTAGCTGGATAGTTTGACATTTCCGATTTCTTGAGGAGTTATTGTGCGAAACAGGTCACATGATCAAACTCAAAAAATACTTTTTAGCCTATATCTTCTGTTAGTTGCAACAATGTTCAATTCTCCAATTAGAGTGGGAATGGACCAATAGTGGACTTCAAGGTTTTGCACTCAGAATTTTCCGATATCAAACACTGGGAGCCGGAAAGCATTTTTACTACTTTTTTCAATTATGACGTCACAAGTCACGTGATCACCAAACCATTCAGCTAAAAAAATTAAGAACCACAAATGGCATACCCTTACGAGGCTCTATACAAACTTAAGCAATTTCTACCAAGTTATCAATAAAAACGTTTAATTCTTAAAACTCTTATGACCCAGGCCTTAAGTAGCTTGAGTAGTACACCTTTAGCTGAAATATTTAACTTATCACTCGTGCAAGGTATTGTACCTGAGACTCTTAAAATATCAAGGGTTACACCGGTTCCTAAAGGAGGAGACTCCTCCGATCCTACCAACTACAGACCAATATCTATTCTTTCGACATTCTCGCAGATATTCGAAAAACTAGTTTATCAGCAATTACTCAATTATATTGAAAAATAACAAATCCTAAATGATTATCAATTTGGATTCAGGAAAAACAGATCAACCGAGCAATCTATTATTGAAATTACCGAATGCTTTAAAAAGTCCATAGACAACAACTTGTACACTTGTGGTATATTTCTAGATTTTGCCAAAGCATTCGACACGGTCAATCACAAAATCCTGCTCAATAAACTACAACAATATGGAATTAGAGGAATCCCTTTAGGATGGTTTTCAAGCTACTTAGAAAACAGGAAACAGTATGTAGAATTAGAAGAAAAATCAAACCTAAGATCAGTTACATGCGGAATACCACAAGGTAGCTCATTAGGGCCTCTACTATTCTTAATTTACATTAACGATATTTCGAACTGCTCGGAAGCTTTATCATTCAGGATATTTGCAGACGACACAACAATATTTGCCTCATTGCAAAACTTAATAGATTTGGAACTTATGGTAAACAGTGAGTTGGTAAATGTCTCGAACTGGTGTAATGCAAACAGACTATACAATTAATTTCCGCAAAACTAATTTTATGATTATTAAATCGTCGAATAAAAGATTGACTAAAAATGTTGATATTAAACTTCAGAACAATGAGAACTCGTATACTTCTATCGAAAAGAAAGATCATGTTAAGTTTCTGGGTGTATTCATCGATGAAAATCTGTCGTGGAAATATCACATCTCCTTCTTAAGCTCAAGCCTATCAAGGAGTGCTGGTATTTTTTTAAAACTCAGACACTATGTTTCGTTAACACAAATGAAAACAATTTATTACAGTCTAGTTTACCCATACTTAACGTATGCAATTGTTGCATGGGGAAGTGCCTATAAAACTCACCTGACGAAGATACAAGTAAAACAAAATCACATAGTAAGGATACTATTCTTTGCAACACTCTATGGTAAAAACACCTCAAATGCTTTACCTTTTATCAATCTCCTAGATCTGCTAACAGTCCAAAATATTTTCAAATTGAATTCTTTAAAATTTATCCACCTATGGCAAACAAATCAGCTACCATCTATTTTTGACGATTACTTTGATTTTGCAAAAAAATAAACATAGATATAACACTAGGTATGCTGCAAATCAAAATCTTTACAAACAAAAATTCAGAACAAACTTAGGAAAACAAACCATTAGTGCTATAGCTTCTGACCTATGGAAAGAAATTCCAACCAATCTAAAAGAAATTAAGAACACCCATTTATTCAAAAAGAAAATTAAGGTGGTCTTGTTACAGAGACAGCAAGCACAGCAATAACTGCTTGTTCAGTAATACATCTACTCTCTATTGATACCAATAATTACATTTTCATATATTATTATTATAATTATAATTATTATGTTATGATTAATAATTATAGTTATACTACAGGTAAATTGTATGTATGTACGTATATATTTATATTATTATAAGGATATCCATTTATTATACCTTTCGCTCGTGACAATTATAACATAAAATGACTAGTGGCTAACACGAAAACCCGCAGTTAATTTAGCCTCTAGGCATTCAAAAAAAGAAAACTCTCAAAATTACAAATAAAAAAAATACACATACTATCTGTAACTAAACCTACCTATTGTAATTCTGTCAAAATGAAATCTGTACTGTAATGATGTTTGCAAAAATAAAATGTATTGTATTGTATTGTATTGCATTGACAATTTCTGTTCCTTGCTAGTGAAACCAGAAGTCAACTGTACGAAGCCAGTCAAATCTTTTTCGAGTTTACCAACGAACATTTTTTTTAAATCGGCTGGTCAGCCATATAATAAATAAGTTATTGACCGAGCTTGTTCGGTCCGGATAGAAGGATATTTGGTCTCGTTCTTTTTTTGTGTTTGTACGGACCTCGCCTATCGGCTCGAGCGGTTTTTAATTATGGTGTGTATGTTTGCATTTACGTGGAAGACCTTGTTTGAATCAAATTGTTTTTTTTAGGTTTGTGTGCAAACAACAGCAATTTAGGCCACTTTCTAGGTAATACAAGTTATTTTAATATGACTAAATTAGAGTCACAACTTCTCTCATTAGTGAGATCATGCCTGTCGGATGTTAGGCGGAAAAATGCTGATAGTTAATTTTTTATTCGTTGTCACATTTTGTATTGCACTATTTTGCTTGGAATAATTTTCATCGCTTCTCCATTAAATTGTTTGAAAACCTTTCTGAATGGACTTTGTACGTGCTGTCGTCCAACATCAAAGTCATCCAAGCTTTTAGTGTTTGTTACTCTATCAGCAAAAGAGTAAATGTTGAAATATTTTGCATGAAACATGAATAGCTTATTTATTTTGACGTGAAACGTGATTTAAGGCCTAAAATCTTTTTGCGTCCACGTGAAAGCAAATTTTGATTTTTTGTGAACATCAAAGAGATTTTTTAATTATCAGTGATGCGTCTAAAGACCAAAATTTATTTGCATGATTATATTTTGCAATGGGATGTAGTGGACCCTGAAACTAGTCTATGTAATTCAAGCAATGTTCAAGCTTCAACCAAATGTTTCTGTTTCTGTTATGCTCTCATTATTTGACCCCAACTATCATTTACGTGTCATATAACCCACACTTTTATCTGCTTTTATGGAATGTGCCAACTGTAAAATGTATCGATTTTCCTTCTAGCTATAAGCTCTTTTGAAACAAATGTTCTGCATATTCTTTCTGTTCTTTCAGTGTTGAATATAAATTTTGTAAGTCTAGTTTGATCTCAACTCATACGTAGAGATCGATGAGTAACCCAATATTGCATTGCACAAGAGATCGTCACGATTAGAAAGCCAAAAATAAACTTGGAACTCAGACATCGTAAGTACAAAAGTGCTTGTCAGTCTTCTTTGACAACGTTGACTTCTGATGCACGTGGTTCTTCGCTTTGACCATACGCTGTAGATACGAATTTGCATTTTATGACCAAAAAAGAACAACAATAAGAACAACAACACAGTGAAAGCCAAATCCTCACCTTGACTGCACTGGTTAACTTGTCAAGGAACTAGCCGTTTCTAAGAAAATGATAGAAAATGATATGCCCAAAGCCTAACAACCTCGGATGTATCCAACTAGATAGTTACTAAAAAAATCACTAAAGAAAAATACTTTCCCTAAGGCAAATATTTTGCTTGCTACTTCGGGCCTTGTGTGATGACCCAGAGTTTATGATCAGTAATTCTGCAACATTTTCGTGATAACGATCAACATGTACTGTTCAAAATATTTCTGACACTCAAAGTGAAGCAGGTCACCATATTCAGGGTTTTTTTTAACAATAACTCCTTGGATACGTTTTAGTTTATTATTTGCATCTTCCTTTTTGATTTATTGATTTATATTTTTGTCTTCAAATGAAAACTCGTCATTTTACTAAAATGTATTGTTTTGGCTTCATGTGGTCATTTCAGCCAATCCACAAGTTACTTCACCATTGGCGAATTGATGTGGATTACTTCAAAATTGTCATTTTACTATACATATCTAAACATAATACTGATACACGCTACCCAAATATGGCGGACATCAACCGGCCGCTAAGCACTTTTTCACGAAAACGAGGCTGGGACTGGGCAAAACAAAATGGCGGAGTCCTGTAGAAAAACAGGGCCTTGAGGGTTTTATTGTAGTGTTTTTGGCTGTAATTCTTCGCAATATGTCAATGGAAAAACGGGAATTCATTTTTTTCGCTTTCCAAGTAATGGGAAAGATGCTAAGCGAAAAAGACGCTGGTGTGAGCGAATTAAACGACAAGATGGCAAGGATGGTTTCGTTGTAAACTCCAACACAAGAGTTTGCCAAATGCATTTCAAGTCACAGGATATTAAGATTGGACATGGAGGTCAGTGGAAATTGAACCCTGGAGTAGAGCCTAGTGTATTTTCATGGGTTAAGAAGCAACCAGAACGGCCTTTGCCCAAAACTAGAGAAACAATGATTTCTCCCAAAAAAAGAAATCCTCATACGGTTGGAGTGATCGAGAACGAACTTGAAAACACTGCATTCGAGAATGACTCAAATGGAAAGGAAAAAGTTACTAAAGGAACTCAAACAGAGGATGATTTATATCTGCAGAATTTGTTACTTGAAAAGGATAGCATTGCAAGACAATTAAAGGAAATGGAAGACAAAATAGAAACTTTGGAGAATGAACTCAAACAAAAAACATTTTGTTTTGATCTGATAAAAGATAACCCTGACCTTATTCGATTTTATACTGGTTGTGCAGATATTCAAAGAATTGACATTTTGTATGACTATTTGAACCCTGGAAATCATTGTGAAAACATTACTTTTTACAATAAAGCAAGTGAAAAAGCTGAAGAAGACTATACTGTCTTTCAAGATCACAACTATGCTAATTTGGACAAACGATCAAGAGGCAAATCGCCAAAACTAACACCAAAAAATCAATTTTTGTTGACACTATGTAGGCTAAAACAAGGATTCTGTGAGAAGCATCTTGCCTTCCTATTTGGAATAAGCCAATCTACAGTGTCAAGGTATTTTCTGACATGGGTGAACTATATGTATCTAAAATTTGGATCTGTCTGTATTTGGCCCTCTAAGGCAGAAATAGTCAAAAATATGCCACCAGAATTTAAGAGAAAGTACCCAAAGACTCGTGTTGTGATTGACTGCACAGAGATACATGCTCAAGTGCCCGACTCCCTTGTTTTACAGAAGGTAATGTATTCAGAGTATAAGCACAGCACTACCTACAAAGGCTTGGTTGGAATCACTCCAAGTGGTGCCTTCTCATTTATATCCCAGTTATATCCTGGTGCTACTTCTGACCGAGAGATTGTAATATTTTTGAATCCAGCTTTATGGGATGCAGGTCAAGACAGTGTTATGGCTGATCGTGGCTTTACGATCATAGATTTGCTTGAGCCTCTAGGGGTTGAACTGAACATCCCTGCTTTCCTTGGTGAAAGGGATCAACTGGAAACTGATGAAACCATTGAAATGCAACAAATTGCCAAAGAGAGAATCCATGTTGAGCGTGCAATTAGCCGTGTGAAAAAGTTTCACACATTTGATAGAATCATACCACTTTCTGTACATGGATCAATCAACCAGATATGGACAGTCTGTTGCCTCCTTAGTAATGCACAAGACCCTTTAATCTCTTTTTAATATTGTATTCTATTTAAGATTTTATTTATATACATAACAATATTAAAATAAATTATAGGGTCTTGTACAACAATTAGGGGTTTCAATAACTTTAGCAGTAGCAGGACCCAATAACAAGATAGGCATCTGAAATACAGATAACCTAAAAGTTTTTACCATTAGAAAATTGCTTATACCCTGAATACATTTCTCTTTGCTTTCACCATATAACCTTGCTTTCAGTTTACAGTCAAACTAACAAAACTGTGAACACATAAAATATGTCTGGAATGTTTATAGCTGTGTGAACAATATTATAAAAGCTGTTTTAACTGCACCTGAAACCATAGGCAGGCCAATTAGTCTTGCTACAAAATTTCTTACTGTTTGATTTCTTTCTTGATTTTTGTATTATTTTACTAGAAAGTGGATTAACAAAAACAATTTTAACATTCCTGACATATTTTAGGTGTTTACAGTTTTTTTTAGTTGGACTGTAAGTACACAATAGATGATACATGTATATGAAAGAAAGTGACAATACTCGCCATATAACATATGGTAACGTTTTTTGTTTATTTGAATTACAATTTCAAAGGCAAAATGATAAATATTTTTGGTTTACTGAAGACGTCTATATTAGTCTATCAGTCTCCAGTCCTCATTGCAAAAACTGATGTCTTATAATAAGTTAAAAATCATCAATAATTTACATTGGATGATAACAGATATAAATTTATATTAAAATATGGATTTTCATTTTTGCAATCATAAAATTTACAATACTATTAAAGTTGAAATGAATATGAAATTAAGCAGCTACACTGTAGCAATCATGGATAATTTACAATAATTTATTACAAATAGCTTTTTGCTAATTTTTATCAGAAATCTAAGTTGCTTTTTGTGAGATAATTAGTTTAGTTGGCCTGTGTAAGCATAAAATACTACATAAAATATACTAATCAAAATAATATTGCTTCAAATAAGTATTAATTATTTATAAGTGCTATTTCATGCTTTTCTGAGGGGTTTGTTCTGCATTCGTGCTGCACAGACAAATTGTTGATTTTTGCTTTAAGTACTGCATACATTTATGTAGTACTTAAAGTAAAAGTCCAACAATTTGTCTGCACAGTTTGCCCAGAAAACATCATCAAATGAAATCCTTTGGATTACCATACTCTTAAATGTGTAAACAATAAAGTCTACCCATTCTGTGCCAGTGAGAGCCATTTGACTTTGGATTTGAAAGTAGTATGCATGCTCAAGTTTCAGTTTAGGCTGTCCATTATCATTGAACAGAAAAAAACTTGGATTTTCACTAGCAACAAGTAGATCATGCTCTCTTTTATCATGGGGGCATTTGATTTCACACAGACCATATGGAGGGTCAACCATGTAATCAGTGACCTTACCATCAGGTGAGCATCCAAGCCAGAAGTTTCCAGGATTGACAACAAATCCAGAGTCACTCACTGTAATAGCCCTACCTAAATTTCTCAGGTAGTTAACATACTTTTGCCGTGCCACTTTTTCAAACAATTTGCCATGATCTAGCTTTCGTTGTACAAAATCATTAACTGGAGGGGGATTAAATATATCTTTAGCCAAATTTTCAAATTGAGCCTTCCGAAGACATACTCTGCCAATATTCGATGAAGTTAATCTAAGCTTTCTTTCTTTCTTCCATAGCTCATTTTCTGCCTGATCTCTTGTTGATTTCTCAAGTAACTCAGACTGTTCTTGAGAAAGCTTCAATGTTCTTAGTAATTCCCCTTTCTCAGGGTTCAGTGTTGCTTCATCAATGTAACCATAGACAGGAATGTTTTGAACAGGGAATGTTGGAAAAATTTCAATTTCAAAATCAGGCTTTGATTCTGGGGTTGTAGAAAGGTCACAGTATACCTTGAAGTCATGTTCAGTTAATGAGATCTGATAGCTAAGAACTGATCCTACTGCACTAGGACCAAATTTTGTTCTCAAGTATTTTGTATTATCAGTATCAGGTGTTATAGTGCATGCAAATCCAATGTCAGGATCCAAATTAGATAGTTCACTTTTAAGTCTTTTAACTGCAACATGATCTGTTTGTTTACTAGTTCTAGCTCTTGCTTCATAGAGAGTAGACTCTATCCCTAATTTTGCATTGTTTAGCTGATCCACCTTCATTTTGTTAACAGTTATGTCCATAATAGCTGGTTTATAAATCTTCCCTGATAATGCTCGAGGGATACCCCACTCACGTGCCTTAGATGTACACGAAACCTCCTCTGGGATCTTCTTGAGCTGAAGTAAAGAATATTCTGCAAGTTCTGTAAGCATTGCCATAATGTGATTGCAATATCCTGATTTTCCAGCTGGGCATTCACAATGTGCGTATTCAACGCTCCCTGTAATTTTGTCAATGGCAATACTAACATGATATCTTTTATTTGCACGCTTACTAGCCTGGCATATGCCCTTAACATAGCACCACGACTCATGGTATGAGCAAAATATTGAATCAGCACTAAGATACCTTTCTTTCTGAAAGTGTTCTCCTCTGTCAGTAGCTTTTGCTGTAGGGTGATCACTGTCTCCAACAATCTTCCTTTTTCCACTTTTATTGCGATGATCAATTATTTCACGCTGGGTAAATATTGGGAAATCCTTTAGATTTTTTGACCATATCAAATTCCCTTTTGTACTTTTACCATAAACGCCTTTGTGGAGTAACTCAGATTTACCACTTGGTGTCTTGTTTTGCCCAGTCCCAGCCTCGTTTTCGTGAAAAAGTGCTTAGCGACCAGTTGACGTCCGCCATATTTGGGTAGCGTGTATCATTCTAGATAAAGAAAAAAAGGAAATTTTTAAAATTTGTCAAACTAAACCAACAGGGTCATAGGTAAATATGCAGTTTACTCGACTTTTGAAGCACTAATTTTTCAGCAATAATAGCTGGTCCAAAATTTTAAAATACCATTTAAAAAAAGTCCTTACTTCTTATTGTTTCAAGCCTTAGCAGCCCCTTGGCTTGAAATGTCAGTGTTTAAAGAGCCTTGCACACAAGCAAAGTATCTTTGACAAATGCATTTTCGCAATCTACATGAGCTGAAGTTGAAGTGACAAGAGTGAAAATCCACACAAGCAAATAAAGCTTTGTCAAAGAAAATTTGCTCATGTGGAAGGGCCTTATGTTGTACCTTCTTTAGTATGATGTTAAAGATTTTCATTCATTATTATTTTTGAGTCTAAATTCTCAAGGCAACGCTTGTTTAACACTGAAATAATTGTTTTTGACAGGATGATGACTTGACAGTGATCTGGGTGAGGATGAGGAAGATGAACGAAATGACAATATTTTGAAGTAGCTTGTGGGGTTTTCTGTGTGGATGAAATTAGAGTATGTAATGACAAAAACTCGGAGTTCAGTTGCAAATAGGGGGACAGGAATATTTGAGAGGAGTCTCTGACAGTATTCTATATATGACTCCAAATCATTGTTGATATTACTAACACCAGAATATTGCTTGTTTAAATATTTCAGTATGAACCAATGACCAATGATGTGTAACTTAATTATATTTCTATACGTTATGGTACACGTTTCGTATTTCTATATTTATATATATTTCCAAAACAAACTATTTAAATTGTTATTATAATGAAATACATATGAGCGAGAAATAAACAACAGTTCAGTTCAGTTTAGTTCAGTTCCAATGCAATGGCTGCAACAAATTGTACATCTTACACAAAGATGGTTTGGGGTCAGTTGTCTAAGAAAATGGACTCCATTATTCAGAAACTCAACACCATGGAGAGTGTTTACAGAGTCTACAGAGTGTTTGCATTGCAAACTCTGAAAGTCTAGAGACACCAAAAAGAGTAAAGTATTGAGTTTACTTTTAAAGATATTAATTGTATTTAAGAGATTTTTTCATGAAGTAATAAGTGACTAAATATGCTAAAGACGTGCCCCACATCGCTTGCACGTTTAATTTAAATTAAGTCAAATTGATATTTTTTCCTAGATGAAGTCAATGGTACATGTTGACTCTCCAGTGCACACAGCATGTAATGATAATGCATCCTCCTCATCATCTGCTCCAGCACTGGTATATTTCATCATTGAGAATTACAGTGATGACATACAACAAAAGGCTTATATTAATATTTATTCATTTGTAGATGTTAGACTGATTTGTTTGACAGTTTTTCAGCACAAATTGTTGCACACACCTTATTTGCACATATGCTTTCAACTTGACTTGCAGGCAATTTACATCAACAATGTAATTAAGGTTATGTGTAGTACATCATAAAGTTGTGTGTGACAGCTGTAGGCAAAAGTTGTGCAGTATAAATCACAATGCCTTAGTGAGTAGTTTGTTGCCCATATAGTCCCTTGTCTAGAGCTGCTCGAGTTCAAAAGATACTTTAGAAAAATTGATTGCAGCCATCTTTGTTTACTGTCGCTATGGCAACACAAATCAAAGTGGAGTAGACAAAATCATAAACTTTGATTTAATTACAATAACTAGTGTGAAAGCCGCTTTGATTGGTCAAGAGTAAGTTGCTCAATTCGTGGAATGAAAAACGGAAGAGTGGTCAATAAAAAACTATATATCAAGCCACCTTAAAGATAATTCATACTTACTTTTTATTTTGCAGGAGCTAGAACACTGAAGCTTGGTGACAAGCTTTTTTCAAAAAACTGCAAAAGTGCCTGAACCAAAAGTGCTTGGACAAAAAGAGAAACATGCACAAACAAAACAAACAATACAACTGACTCCCATGACACAACAGAATAATCATTAAGCTTAAACAGCACCTTTTACTGAACCTTATCTTCAACAATCTTTTATCATTTGGGACAATTTTCAGAGTTCGCCATGAAAAAAAGTCACCATAATCTAGATGATAGATCACATAATCTAGATGATATTGTAAACTGTTTCATTTTGTCAAGAAAATCTGGCAGCTTCCTTCAAACTCTAGGCTCTCAAATGTAAATAGGAGGAAAATAGCATTCTCTTAAATTGTATTATCTCTATTACAGTTAATTGCTTCAGTCCACTCTCCACTCAAAGCCGAAAGCAATTGCAGTGACAATGTTATTACTTTCCAAACTATGTGTTAGCTATGTCACGCAACACATGTAATTTAATCGTTAAGTAATTCAATGCCCTAATCTTTGTTATTCCGCAATACACCTATCTACGGTAAACATTGCTCGCTATTACTAGAAATCGTTTCAAAGAAGGATCTCTCTATTTCAAATCTACCTACGTTAGCCCACCAAAGTAAGTGATTTTAGTTTACTATAATTTATACTTCTAGTAGATATTAATTGTTTGTTGAGATTTATATCAAGAGCTATTGTTGTAATTTCTACAGAGTATCATTGCCACGTGTTTATGATAAGTTGTAACTTAGACTTAGATTAGTTTATTCTTTACTTATTTCAGTTTGAACCACATCACTTCACATCGCGTCTTGTCAAATCATATCTATCATAACTCTGGTCACATCAAATTCTACAAACTAATCGTATCTTCAAATCTACAAGAAAATTAAAGTTGACAATTGTGCGTTCAAATTGGTGTTATTCTCTACCACATGTAATTGTCCGTTACACTATGTACAGACATTATTTTGTTACGTTTCACAAGATGGCAGACTTTGGGTGAAGTGTGTGCCTGTATACCGGTAAGTAATTGATTCCAAATTATCCTAGATTGCAAATCACCCTAGATTTCTAATTAGAAATGAAAAATATAATTTTTTGAAAAGGAGGAAAAAATGTCACTGAACCAAATTCGTCAAGGGAAAGCAAGGAGAGAGTGCTTTACCTCAGTACATTGCGTTATACTGGGAAGGCAATGTAAAACATAGCTGACCATCCATCAAGAATGAAAAGTTTTGGGAATCTTGTGCTCTTGCTGTATCTAAAGCAACTGAACTTCAAGATCCAGCGAGGTCCATATTGGCAGTACAATCAAAATAATGTAGAGGTTACTAAGAAATTTGAAGGCAGTGATATTCTAGGAGCTTTGACTCTTGCAGGAATTGATGGCATTAGTATTGAGATGCATAGTACTGGGAAGACTGTTTGTAGTGAGATTGGTTTGATTAGTGGTGATGATTCTGGCTTTATCGTGATAATGATAGTATATCTGTTGGTCTATTGGTTGCAGTTGCAAAAAATGTGAATGGTACTGGTAGGGCTGAGAAGACTGTGTGTGGTGCTGTTGCTAGTGGTTTGAATTGTTTTGAAGTTTGTGATGAAGTTAAAGGTAGAATGAGTAGTGTGATCAGTGGTGATAATTCTGGCTTGATCTCAGATCAGTTGTGATAATGATACTATATCTGTTGTTATTATATACCCTTGTCGATACGCGCGCTCTGATTGGCTAAAAGCTATGCTTTATCAGAGAACGGAGCACATCTCTGATGTCAGCAGTGCGAGCTTGACCCCGCGCATACCTTTTGAATTTTTGTACGGAGAAAATCAAACTTTTTCTCTTGAATATTTACGGCTCATGCTCTCCTTACACTTCTTTTGTGCTTTCGTCACTTCCTGCGTGCTGTATTACTGAACGGAGCACAGAAAAAGATGTTCTATTTGTTAAGTGGATTGGTTGCAGTCGCAAAAGATGTTGACAGTACAGGTAGTGCTGAGAAGACTTTGTGTGGTGCCGCTGTTAGTGGTTTGTAATATTTTGAAGTTTGTGATGAAGTGAAAGGTAGAATGAGTAGCATATTCAATGTTGAAGAGGTAGAGTGCATAACTGAGAGTACTGTGGAGTTATTGACTGTTGACAGTACTTTGTCTACTCTGTGGCATAGTCTGTCACCAGAGGAAATAGAAAAGCTCCAGGGGTCTAATCTCTCTGAGATTGCAAGACAACATGGTTTAGTCCAACCAAAACAGTGCCTTGAAAGAAACAGCAATTTGTTCAAAACAGGAAGGGTTTATTTAATTGTATTTTAATGTATGTAATTACTACCATTTTCGTTCAAGCATTAAGCATGAAACAAAAAAATTCACATTTGCTTACGAAATGTGACACTTTGTTGGTTAAACTTTGACTTTGACCAATGAAATTAACATGTTCTGGGCAGGAAACCAATCAGGTTTTAGGATAGATACGTTATGAGTTTATATTTCTACAATTTCTACATTTCATTTCAGTAGACAGTATGGAGCACGTACAAATTCAAGTGTTACTCGGTGAGACTCGGAGAGTGTTTTTCTTACCTGAACCGAAATCATACAATAATGGAGTTTTGTTGCTGGCTTCTCCTTTAATAACGTCTGTATTTAATTTTCCGTGTGTATTGGACAGGTCTGGTTCTCCGACACGTTTATCTGCCTTTATCTGCCGACAGTAAAATTCATTGATTTTCCTTCTACCTAGCTATTTTGAAACATATGTTTTCTGTGTTATCCTGAAAACATCGGAAGATCGGCATCAGAAGATTGGATTGATCTCGGAAAAGAGTCGGGTGTTTGGGTGTTACAGACTTCCTTCCACCCTTGCTTACATCGCACCATAGCATAGTGGTACTCCGTCCTTTAGACGGGAGTAACCACAAAAACTCAACTTCACTCACTTTATTAGAGACTGGAAATGACCCAGTTTCTAGCAGATCAACAAGGACTTCCCCTTTTTTTCATCCTCATTTCCACAAGACGTTTTTACTTGATGCAGTTCTCACTGATCATTGAATTCAGTGTTTTTTATCATTTCGGGGTACCTGCTTCAAGCAGAGTTCAATTCCAATCGATGACAGAAGATATGTAACTTTACTAGCATCTGTCACACAAACAAGTATGAGGTTGATTCGTAAAATCCAGGCATATCCAGAGAAGACATTTTGTCGACAGCCTTCACTGCTGCAAGCCTCAGATTTACATCAACCATGTCTCTAAGTTGTCCATTCAATAATCCTTTCACTTTATTAAATTAGGATTAAGATGTGTTGTTTCCAGTTAATTTTGACACCATCAAATACAGTATTTCACTATGAAGTTTCAATCAATGTAACACGATATTAACTGTACCTTGTAGAAAAATCAAATTGAAGTGCTGAAATAGAATTTGTTAAGCAGATAACTTTGATAACTTTCCTAAGTAGTCACCATTGAAAGATAATGACTGTCATTCAAAAGTGCCATTAAAGCCACGGCTACATGGCTTGACGATAAATGTTGGCGATGAAAGTCATCTGACGATAGAGGACAGGGTCAGATAAATATGGGGGATGAAATTGCAACTATAGCTGCAATTTATGCTATTTTTACTAGACAACTTGGATACCAAATAGAGCAAATCAAAGAAAAGATCGAGTTGGATACATCCTTGGTTGGCCAGGAGGGAAAAGAGAGGGTTCTACCATCAACTTTATCAGGAAATTTCTGCTGAAGATACTCCAGCTTTTTTGTGCTGATGCGTATGAACAAGAGCAATTTTCAGTTTTTGGTGGACACTTTTGTCAAGAAAAGATACTGTAATGAAAAAAAAGCATTAAACTAGCTGAGATGTGTTGTCTTGCTTTATGTTTTTTGGCGACTGGAGAATCCTTTTGTTCTCTGCACTTTCAGTACAGACTTGTTCTCCAGACAATCTCACAAGCTATTGCTGATGTGTGCATTGCTATTAACGAAGAAATGGGAACAAATCACGGCCAAATTCGAAGAGAGCCAAATAATTAGAGCAAATGCAGTTTAGCATGAAATACAATCAAAGTAAATACTAGTATCACTAAACCAGAACAACTCATGACACAAAAGCTAATACACAAAAGACCACTTCACATATAAAGTATAATTGTATATTACCTTTTGTGTTACGAGTTGTTCCAGTTCAATGACAGCAACTATTTAAATCACCTAATAATACCTTTTTGAATAAATTTATAGTGCACACAAATTCATGAAAATATGCACTTATGATAAACTGTACAATTGAAAATCATGTTGGAAGGAAATATTTTATGTAAATTACAAATATAAGTTTGCATATCACTTAATCAAATCATATGCATGCATTGGTATAACAAGCAGTTGCTGCTCTTAGAGGTTCTACAATATTAAACACCTCTTACAAAGCGATAATGTGTCATGAGCTTTTATGTAATAATAAATTACTGAAAAGTTGAAATTTATAAACAGACATAAATAACTTTTTGTGCATAAATACATGTAGGTTAACAATACAGATTTCATGATTACATAGGTAGCTATAACATCCTACTAATGGCAGTTGTTGGCCCACAGTACGAGTTTATCAATGTTGACTTGGGAAGATGGAAGGATGTTAGATTGTGGCAACTGGTCACAAAATAGTTTTCATACAGCACTCAAAGGCGAAAACAATCCACTCAGAATTCCCTCTCCAAAGCCATCTCCTAGCAGAAATAAGAGCACACCACACGTGTTTGTAGAAGATGATGCATTTGGTCTCACATATTACATGATGATACCATATCCGCAGGTTAGACTAAACAAAGATAAAAGGACAAATATAAGTTTGCATATCACTTAATCAAATCATATGCATGTATTGTTATAACAAGCAGTTGCTGCTCTTAGAGGTTCTACATAAACACCTCTTACAAAGCGATAATGTGTCATGAGCTTTTATGTAATAATAAATTACTGAAAAGAAAAGTTAAAAGAAATTTATAAACAAACATAAATAACTTTTTGTGCATAAATACATGTAGGTTAAAAATACAGATTAAAATGATCCAAATGAGCTAAAAATTCATGTCAGCCCAATCACTGTTTTGGCTGTTGTTTGCTGTTTGCAAGATCTGGTGTGTGCTTGGGATGCATGCTGGTGGGGTGGGACTGAATGTACCTTGATAGATCTGGCTTGTTGGTCTTGTTTTAACAGCTGCTGGTATGGCTGCTGGCTAATGGCAAGGCATTGCTGGTACACTGCTGAAAAACCTGCTTGAAACCCTTTAGTCAAGCAGCCAATGTCATCCCGTGAGACTTGGATGAAAAAAGCAACCCACCTATCTAGATATGTTAGACACCCCTACAATAAAAACATTGTTGGCAATCTGCCAACTTGCAAGTCAAACTTGCATCAACTTGTATTGACTAGCGATCAACTGTTCTAATGAAAACGCAAGTCGATACAAGTTTTTCGAATGATATGGCCAATTCGCTAGAAACCAGTCTTTGCCGTGCGATGTAAACAAAAATGGCTGATGGAGCTAATTGTAACTTCAAGGGTAAAATAGTCTCAAAAAAAAAAAGAAAAATAGCAGCTGCTATCTTATTTTTTGGCATTTTTGATGATAATGATGGAACAAGACATTGGAAACGAGGAAAAACGCGATAGTGGATCAAACGGAGAAAAGAGAAAGGATGTTTTAAATAACATAGTAAGAGAGCTGCATATTGAAGATACTTTGTCGTACAAGTTGATGTTGAGAATGGACCATGAACATCATCGATATTTTGATGAGAATAGAGCCATGGTTGACGAAGAAACATGTGCAAGGAGGACACAAAGTCATCTCACCAGCTGAAAGATTGACATCTCGCAACTGGAAAGCTTTCGATCTCTACACTACCAATTTCGCATTGGATTGTCAACAGTGTCATACATCATCCGTGAATGTGTCAGGTAATCTACTTTGATACTTGCTTTAATGATTTTATTTAAATAAGAAAATATCAAATATAGAAAATAATGATTTAGCGCTGAAGGAAAACAGTAAACAAGAATAAGAATATATTATGTTTACAACTTACTTTTATTTTTTTATTTCTTTTATTTGTACTTTTATTTTGAGAATCAGGACTCCCCTTCAAAATAGGCTCACAAAACCAGGCAAGGAAAAATACCTCAAATATTTGAAAATATATATAAAAATGTATATCTATGTGAATAAGTTATTATATATGAATATTAAAATTTATGATTAATGCATATTTAAAATGAAAGGAATTTTTTTTAAATGAGCTGCTATATAGATATGCTGTGGCAACAATATATTCTGAATCACGATGATATGATTAATATCAAGACACTGTGTTCTTTTTTATCTTTGAAGATAGGAATTGACTCACCTTTCCTTACTAAAATTCATTAAAGTAATCTACAAGGTGTTAGGTGAAGTTTATCTAAAGACTCCAAACTCTGAAGAAGAAAAACACTCACAAACAGACCTTAAACACTCTGGAACTTCCCAAATTGCATTGGTGCAGTTGACGGCAAACCTATTACTGCACGTAGCAACTAGCTAGGCAAAAAAACTTCAATTCTTAAATCGTAGAAATGATAAGTTACAAAATACATACATATATGTATGCACTTGTGATTCCACTTGAGTTCTGAAAATGTTATGATGTCAAGAGTGTGTCAATGAGAGGACATGCAGACACCTTGAAAGCGTGCATCTTCAATTTATTAAATTGATTTTGTCTCTGAAAAAATTCCTTATCAATTTAGGTTGTCTGCTTTATGTAACTGTTTAATAAATACCACTTATTAAATATTTTCGTTTATAAAATAACTGATATAACATGCACTCTGATGGGCCAAAGGACCAGTGTTGTGTGTTCTCTATGAGGACACACAACACGCTCTGGCACATTTTCAAACTTTCTCTAATGAAGAAGAGCATAAAACTTCAATTGTATTTTATAAAAGACGCACTTGAGAAAATATATATTAAGAACTCATTAACAAACTAGAGTTGCACTTGGCTATGCCTCATGCCACTCTTTACGTTTGTTAATCGTTCTTTATATTTTCTCTCGTGCATCTATAACGCCATGGCCACATGGCTTTCTGTTGTCTAATTGATAATTATAATTTAGCTTTAAATTTTTTTCAGAGCTGTTCAAGACGTGCCATGGAAAACATTTTTGGTATTGTCGGCAATCAGTGGAGGATTTTTCTAAAAGCCATCCAACTCTCACCAGAATTCATTTGTGAAATCACCCTGGCTGCCATGACAACATCCTGAGGTCAAGAGCAAAATCTTGTATGATTTATTGCCCTCAGGGGTTGGCAGACAAGATTGAAGTCAGCACAGGAGAAGTACTACATGAAGGCAAATGGCGCATGGATGGTACCAACATGATTCCTCTCAGTGTTCCGGCATCTGGCCATAATGCCTCCAAGGAAGCAAAAGAAATTAGGGACATTGTACTTTGAAAATGAGGGCTCTGTCCAATGGCAGTGGGAGAGAGTAATGAATGTTTCAATGCAGTGAAATGCTTTTCGCTGCATTGAAACATTGATTAAGGGTGCTGGGATGACCTATTTCTGGAGCCCATGCCTGGGAAAGTTCAAATTTTTGTAAGTTGGCTAATATTTGGATTCAAGCAGTGACGATCATGGGGTAATCATGCAGCAATCATTTCTTGAGTTTGATGAAACCTTGTGTAACGTCATCCAATGAAGTCATCGAAACAGAAAATTTCATTGACACATTGATTTACCACCAAGATTAAGAAATGGGGGCATTCGAAAAAGTGACGTATTTCTTCAAAAATCATAAAATCGATGGCATCAATGAGTTCTGGCACTTGCTTTTAAAGCCAATATATATAGCAACCATGATGATTACTAAATATGTCCCAGCACCCTTAATTGCTGTACTGGACCAACAGATACTCATTTTCCTTCTAGTATATTGGACAAATGTGTCATTTTGGAAATATAGATATTATGTTTGAAACTGAAGTGAAATTTGGTTGGGATGTAGATAATAATTGATAAATAATCAGAACTTTATTTTAAAATGGTGACATTGCTATGTGATAATAATTGTCAGACTCCCTTTTAAAACAATATAAATAATATTATCATTAGTTTTCTGTCATTCACTAATAATATCCCATACACCACTTCAGTCTCACCTTCTATAATCTACCATCTATTATTTTTATTTTTGAAGACCTATGTTCAATTAGGTGTGTATGAATAATATTTAGGTATATATGGAAGCGAGGTGTCCCCGCTAACCTTAAGGTAAAAGAAAAGAATAATAGGCCACATGCACTAACTGGTCACATGACCCTACTCCCCTGAATCAAGTGGCACCATCAAAATCAATAGAGAGTTTAAGATAGGATGGTACGGTAAACCGCTACGGTTACCCGCATACTATGACGACTGGATCGAGTACGGTTCAAAGCATGCGAAACTTGGGTTTGTTAAGATTGTTGTAGTATGGTCAGAAGTTGAACAATTAAAATGTCATTCACAGAAATTCAAGATGCTCTTACTTTTGCTTTTGCCGACGGTTTTCTTAGTGAAGAATAATTTTTGATTCTTTACAATGAATATAAACCGGCAAATCGTACATATCCCTACTGGGAATACGATGCTTTTTGCTTAGATGATTTTTCCTCGAGCGAATGTGAAAGTCACTTCAGGATTATGAAGGATGATATTCCAATTTTAGCTGACTCCTTAGCACTTCCAAGACGTTTTGTTTGCTCTCAAGGGACTGTTTGTGATCGTGTAGAGGGTCTTTGTATGTTGTTAAAGAGACTGACTTATCCTTGCCAATATTTTGATCTGATATCAACATTTTGTCGACCTGTACCAGAGTTGTGCATGACCACAAGCACTGTACAAAATTGGATTTACGAGAATCACAGCATTCGTTTATCATCCTGGAACCAGCCATTTCTTTCACGTGCTTGGCTTCAACAATACGCAGAGGCTGTATCAAGAAAAGAAACCCCTCTAAGAAAATGTTTTGGATTCATCGATGACACAGTTCATCCCAACTGCAGGCCTGGTATAAACCAAAACATTGTGTACAATGGTCACAAAAGGGTGCATGCCCTCAAGTTTCAAGCAGTTGCAATTCCCAATGGTTTGTTAGCAAATCTCTATGGGCCTATAGAGGGATGTCAACATGACGCTGGTATGCTGAGAGAGTTTGGGCTTTTGGACACCTTAGAAAGAATAGCTTTCAATCCAGCTGGGGATGTTCTGTGCCTATATGGAGATCCTGCATACCCCCTTAGGCCCCATTTAATGTGCTCATACCGTCTTGGGGAAGTACCTGTGCTAACATCTGCCATGATGGCTTTCAATGAAAGCATGAGCTCAGTTAGAGTTTCAGTTGAGTGGCTCTTTCGGGATGTGGCCAACACTTTCAAGTTTATTGATTTTAAGAAGAACTTAAAAATGGATTTAAGTGCTGTGGGGAAGCAGTATATACTAAGCTCACTGTTCAGGAACACCCTTACTTGCCTCTATGGAAATTCAAGGTCCTCATATTTCCTTATAGACCCTCCAACAATTGATAACTATCTGTCATAATTTATAACATCACTTATCAAACTCATTAATAATTCATTAGAAAACACAATAGAAATCAGGACCATGAAGGAGTTTTATATCTGATATAGAATCGTCTTCATTTGCATAACTTTAACTTGGATTTTCTCTGCCAAAATTGCTTTTATCTTGAAATCTTTATTAAAATACAATCTAACTATCCGAGACATTTGATCATGTAAGATAAAATATTCACATCCAACCTGTATGTGCCTAAAATGGCTCACCACCCATAAATGTCTCACATTCATATTTTATCTATAATTTACATGTAAAATACGGGTGGAATACACTAAAGTGTGTTTCATGTTATGAAAACCACTCTAACTAAATAGTGCAAATTAGCACTTATCAAACAGAAAACAAAGGATTCTGTACTGCAATGATTCAAGTTCTTGATTTTCTTCAAAAGATAACGTTAATGTCAATTACCCTGCTTGGCAGAGCTTTCCTAATTTTCCCCCTCTCAAGGGAAGGAAAGGAAACCTCTGCAGGAGATCTGCAAAAGCTTGGACGAATAAATTAACTCACAACCAGTTTAAAAACCCGTTATTACCATTATTATCTCGCAAAGATACTTTAGCTGTGTTGCCCACAGGGCACGGAAAATCATTAATTTATCAAATGGCCATACTTATTACTAAAGAAATGAACACCAAAGAACGGCCCATCATAGTGGTAATCTCACTGCTCAGTGCTCTTATCACTGATCAAATAAAAGAGTGCGAAAATGCCGGCCTTAGTGCCACCAAGCTAGATAATTCAAATTTAAATTCACTGGTCTCCAAATGTGTACATGATGTACTCTTTAGCAGTGCTGAATTGTTGGACAATCTCCCTCTAAATTGGAAATTTTTCCTCGAAATCCTCTTCCAATGTTGCTAATACTTTCTTTTTCTTTTTGATGGATTCTAGTCTGTCTTCTTAAAACAAGGTTTACAAATGCGATGGGCACTTTGAGTTTTTGTTATTTCTAACAAACACTGAAGAGACATCAATAAATCTCCACGCGACAAACTAAAATAGCTACTATTTGGCGGTAAGAACTGTCCACATACAAAACAACAATGCAGATTTTTTAGAGATCTAACTTTAGTTGAAGTTCTGGGCGAGAAATTTGTTTTTGATTTTTCCAGGAGAATTTTCAGCATTCTTGATCTCGCCTTGTGAAATAGGAAATATGAGACAACTTGCGCTGTCGCGCCAAAGAAAGTTTTGGTGCCACTTCAACGGGCAGAAGTGACGTTTAATGACGTTTTATTTCCGCGCATGCTCGACAGCATATCAAGCAGATCCTTGCAGAGGTTTCCTTCTCTTTAGAGGGGGGAAATTAGGAAAGCTCTGCCAAGCAGGTTGAATCTCAGTAAACATGACTCAATATATTAGTCTACAGATATATCAGCTTCAACATTTTTCTAGTAAATAGAGTGATTTTGCTTTGTCCTTGAAAGAAAAATGACTATATAGTTTGTACTAGTTGATAAGAACAAAGAAAATTGGGTTTAGAGTGTACTACTAACTACTAGCTAGTCAAGGACTAATAGGAAAATCACTCTATATGAGCATAACATGCAACTAAGATAACAAGTGTTGTTCATTTTACTCACCCGACAACAACAAAACTACAATACAAACACTTATTTTGCTAGTTTAGTCATAACTTCCAACATAAGTTTCATCAGTTCCTGTTGCATTTTACACAGCATGAAAATCTAAATTTACGCAACCGTAATTGAGCCATAAAGGTACCGTAAAGAGATATTTTATTTGTCTTTACGCTGATATTTACGTTAGCGCAAAAACCTTCTTTACGGCCCCTTTACTGTAAGCGTTAAAGAGCGTTAGAGAGACACTTTATGACTCTTTACTCCAAAGTAAAAGGTCCGTAAAACTGTTTTTTACGGCCTTTATGATTCCGTAAAAGAGATGAAATTCTGCATATACGGCAACTGAAACATGCGTAAAGGGTCGTATAAATGACGTTTACTCTCTTTACACAAGTCGTAAAGAAACTGATGAAACAACTGTCGGAGCATACAGAACACTTTACGACTATTTACGCTTGAGAAAAACTCCGCAAAACTGTTTTTTACGGCCTTTACGGTTCCGTAAAAGAGATGAAATTCTGCATATACGGTAACTGAAACATGCGTAAAGGGTCGTATGAATGACGTTTACTCTCTTTACACAAGTCGTAAAGAAACTGATGACACAACGTTTTGATTTTCTGAATAGCAACATTTTATTGATCTAAAATTCTATTTCAATAATAACACATTTGCGCATCAATAAACTTTAAAAAATATAACTTCAATTTTATATATGTAAAAATATTTTCCATTCGCCTGTATTTTTGGCTTACCATAATACAATTTGAATTTAAATGAAATCATTCAATTTAGACCTAGATCAAACACCATACTTTTAATAAGCTCAGTTAACTGAAAACAAAATATGACCAGCATCGTTCGTTTTAAGTAATTCAGTTTGGCATGTGATTAAAAGTACACCATCTGATATGACATCTTTTAGGCCTTAGAATAAATAATAAATCTTAAATATAATTTAAAGGTCGCCTTTTAACCTGTAATGCCCCACCATTTTCCTTTAAGGATTCCTTTGATTTTAGAAAATTGTTCGCTTTCCCATTTACTGCAATTTAAGAAATGTCATTTGCTGCTGCTTACATCTACAATCTTTATACAAGGTAGAAATCTTTTTTCGACCTGCAACAATAGGAATATTCAATCAACAAAATGGCATGGTTGGCCAAGTTGTGAGAGCACCAGGGCCCAGTCGTTCAAAAGCCAATTAGCACTAATCCAAACTCCAAATGTTTTCTTAAGAGTTAACCACAGATTAGCACTAATTGGCTTTCGAACAACCAAGCCCAGTACTTTCACCATCGTGGTCCAGGTTTGAGTCCCAGTTTGAGCACTCAGATCACATGTGAATTGAGTTTGTTTGATGTGCTATTCTTTACAATGGTTGCTACCCATACATCCCTTCAACTCAATCAATAACTCCAACTTACTTTTTAGTATAGCTTGTTTTTCTCACTTTGTTTATTTATTGATTGAAGTTTTTCTAGCTCCACAAGTTCCTAAAAACAAAAGACAGTGGGAAATTTCAATATATATCTGTATATTATTGGAAGTTGGGGGACAATTAGTGAATTGGAAAGAGCTAGGGTATCAATGCTGAAGGACATCAAAAAACTAAAGTAGTGACTTCAAGGCACATGTGACACATACTAATACAAAATAGCAGACCCCAATTCCATTGTTTTCTTTTGTATCAATTTGATGACTACACTTTGACTATTATATTTTGTATCATGAGTTCAGTGCAATCACCAGAAAGTGATTTTCCTTTGACCATGAAAGAAAAGAAAATTACTTTAGGATCAGTAATAGTTGACAATGATAAAACAAAACATTGCTTTACAGTCCTCTCCTTTATCAGATAGTACTTAAACTAAATTGTCACTGATTTTTCATTAGCTGGTGAAATAAAGTCACTCTATAGGTTTATTTAAATGACTTTGTCATTGGATAAAAAAATTGCAAAAAAACCCAGCTGACTTTAACAAATTGAAGATGGTTTTGTGTTGTCTGTCCTCTTATTGACACACACTTAACATCATAAAATGATCAGTGTTTTCTTTTGTTTTGATTAGACTATAAAGAAAAAAGACATTGACTATTAGACTTTGATTGTAAGACTAGGGCAATTTTCTTTCATCTTTCAAAAAAGCTTGACTATCTAGTTTGTAGTGATTGATAATAACAAAAGAAAACAATAGGGTTACAGTCTACTACTAACTATTAAACTATGTCAAGGACATGGGCAAAATCATTCTGCAAATCAGGTTAGTGAGCTCACAGTAATATGAAGTCACAATTAAAGCACTACAATTCTATGTTTTTAAATGGGTATTTACCATAAGCTCAAGAGCAGATGCCTTCTTTTATAGCCCGTAATCGTTGAGCATAATATACTGCAGAACGGTTCCATAATTCGAATCCCTCACTTCAGTATAGACATCTACAAATAAAATGATTTGTCAACATTATATTTATAAGTAAAAAGCTTACTACATTATTTGTATCTGAAGTGTTTATAGTTTCATCAAAGTCCTTTATGTGAGTAGAATGTTAGTTCAAACGACGTACCAAATTGTCAAATCGATATTCGGTGTATATAAACCTACTGATTCGATTGCCAGAGCAATTACAACAATTCACATGTAAGCCAGGCAAGTAATGTGCCTAAATAAACTAAAGACTGAATTGACACATAGAAAAACATAACTTACCGTATTGTTCCTTGAACGCAACGAGTTCAGTTGATCACAACCTGGATTCGAAATCAGGACTTCTACGGCACTCGAAACCTGTTATTCTTCCAAAATAACATCCTTTTAAGGTGAAAGGTGTTCTTGATTGTGTTTGAGGCATTGAACGGCCATTTCGGTCTTTTTTTAGCACAAAAGAACACGTTTTATATGGCAAACAAACTGAAATTATAGCAATCTAACCGACAAAATGGCTTCCAATGTGCATTTGCGCCAATTATTCAAATGACACGTGATAAAGTTTTGTTCCCTCATTGGTCAAATTGTACTAGCGACCAGGTTTTTTCGATTTTTTTCGGGAAAGAAAGCCCAAAACGACTGAAAAGGACCCTAAATAATTGTAATTTATATTTTTTTCAAAGAGCATGTTTTGTTTTTAAAATATTCGTATTTTGACAGAAAGTTCGTGTCAGAAGGAAATAAATTTCGCGAATTTTTTTTAATATACTGCGTAAAATAATAACAATTTTAATTTTTGCGAGAACTTTTCGTAGTCGAGGCGAAAATCTGGCAAAGGGCATTAAAAATGTGAATTCGTAGCACCCCCACCACACAAAAGGTTTGACAGCGCATTTTGATAGAGTGATATCCATACTTTGTTGCTCAACTTGTTTTATTGGCCAAATGTGGGGTCGCAGAGATTCTACGCTGCTTTTTTTTGAGGGGGGTGGGGTCATCTGAACCGTTATTAATCTATTTATTTAGGTAAACACAAAAATAGAAAAAAATCATATCTTCTTTATTACAAGTTCAAAGTGTTTGAAAATTTACACCGTTGTGCATTGACATCAGTCGGACACTTTTACATGGTCACAAAGGCTCGTCGACGTTGCTATGGTAACGGCTGGCATGACAAAAAGATCAAATCGTCGTTTGAGTGAGTAATAGCGTATATATTTCTTACAAAGAGATAAAATTACTGATCATATGTTGTAAGAGGACAAGGATGACGTTTATTAAGTCCAAATGCTTTGTCAATGTCCAAAATTTGAATACACGTCTATTCATATGCTGCCTACTATCAAGGAATGGTTTTTCTTTCTTTCTTTCTTATTACCTGAATAACAGTAATATTGTTTGTATTCCTTTTCTAAATTACACTAGCTATTGGGTAATAATGAATAATAAGAATTGAATGTAATAGAGTAATAGATTCAATTGTTTGTCAAGATAATTTATCCAGCACTCCTTTGTCCTGGCTCCATTCCCAGTTTTAGATCCCAAGATCCCTTGCGCACCCAAAATCATTGTCCGCCATCTTGGAAATGGCAAAACCGGTAAGTTGTTGTTTGCTCTAAATATCCGATAAAAATACGGATATATTACGTGTCAATGAATGTTTTTTGTGCTTGCAACTATAAGTAATTATTTTCAATTAATTTAAAATTATTCTTCACAATTCTGAGTGCCAGATCTATATGATCTGCAAGTACTTCTGGCTACAGTTGCTCACTCGTCAAAATTAGCATTCCGTGTGGATCGTAAAGACTGCTAAAAGTTATTTCCCTTTTTTACCCACTTCAGCTTTGTAAGCACTAGTTTTTGTTCTGTTTATATGCAAAATATTCCTCCCATTGCTCTCTTTTCATTAGATTTTTTCAATATCGATTCAGGATAATGGCTAAACTGAGTGCCAAAAACTAGCCCTTCTGACAAGTTTTATTTCAAATTTTCGCTCAAACTCTATTTTTGCCAGTTAGAAAACGATCTAATAAGATACAATATCTATTTAAAACTGTTTTTCAAATTGTACAAAGTAGTTATTGTCTGCATTTTTTGGATTCATATTTAGCAACTTTCACGCTGATCGAAAGAACATATATGACAATTTAAATGAGCAACTGGAGGCCTAAACTTCATTTTGTATGAAAATTTTCAACATGGATTAACACTTAAATCTCACTTTTATTAACCTATACCAACTACAAGCAACCTACACTTTCTGAAAGATATTACTTTGGCTTTGTACAATATTTATTCTTCAACTGATAGGTTTTTGTTGGTCGGTGCTTGAATATGAAAAAAATATCCTCTTAAAAATCTGAAAAGTGTACTGTGAGTCCAGTGACACTGAAAATAAAGAGAAAAGATTTTTGGTTTTATCTGATTTTGCTACAGGTAAAAATCAGGTATATGATTCAGTGTAACTAGCTATAGGTAGTTGGCTGTTGTAAAGTTGAATTTTGTACTAGAGCTTGTACAGCAGTATTAAGAGATATATCTTATAGTCCTAAAATTAAATGTTTTGATTATAGATATGGATAATAGCGAAGATGAGGCACCAGGTTTTAAGTTACCTTGTAAAAAAGCGAGAACACTGGAAAAATGTGAAAATGTTGTGCTGCTTGGGGAAAGTCGTTCCTCTCGATCTAAAACACCCAATTTCAATTGGTCTGTCTGTATGTTTTGCCAAAAAATCAAACACAAAGGAAATAAAACATTGATAAAAGTGTCAAGTTACGATGCTTGCGATTCCATACGTGATGCAGCAATAGCTAGAGGTGATCATTTTCTGATGACACATATTCGAGACGTAGATCTCATTGCAGCAGATGCTAAATATCATAGTGCCTGCCGTGCAAGTTATGTTAGTAAGTCAAACCTAAAACATCAAACATTCATAGAAGAAGATGGAAGTGAAGAGAGTATTTATGGGAAGACATTCAAGGAACTATTAATTGAAATAGAGAGTGACATATTAGCTGGCAAGGCATATGAAATGAGCTATCTCCTTGAACGATACAAAGCAATACTTTCTTCAAATGGTGTGAGATCTGAAGCATATCGAAGCGAGAAGCTTAAGAAACGTTTGATTAATCATTTTTCAAACTCCATTGTCTTCCACAAGCAACCAGACCCATCAAAACCGGAACTTATTTACTCCAGCAGTATTTCAGTGCAAAGTCTTATCAACGATGCAGTCACTCTTACAGGGACCGAGGAATATTTTTTCAGTCCTACAGAGAAGGTAGATACAGAAGATGGAAAGATGAAAGTTCTATTTCAAGCTGCTCAGATATTAAAAGCGGATATCAAAAATTGTAAAGGAATTTGCATCCAACCACTATCACCTGATGACATCACGTTACAAAAGGGCAGGCAAGTAATTCCTGATACCTTATACAATTTTCTTTGTTGGTTTATGGCACGCCAAAATAATATACAGCCTAATAAACCAACATGCCAAAGTGAAGAGGATAATAGGCGCATTGTGATGCTTGGTCAAGACATGGTACACGCATCAACCAACACGCGACTCAAAACCCCCAAACATGTTGGACTTGGTATTACCATCCATCATCTTACAGGTTCGAAAATGCTTGTAACTCTACTAAACAAAATGGGTCACTGTTGCTCCTATAATGACGTTGAAATAATTAACACAAGTATTGCAAGAGAGATCACCAGAAGGTCAGAGCAACTTGCAGTCGTTGTCCCGTCCAACATATCTCCCGGTGTCTTCGTTCAGTTCGCGGCAGATAACAATGACCTTAATGAGGAGACACTTGATGGTAAACAGACTACACATGCAACAACTATTGTTGCTTATCAAAGGAAGGCCTTTGGACCTAAGCTGCCTTTTCAGCCACTCGCTGACCACTCTTCAAAGAGAAGATCTTTGGAAACTCCTCTTTCTGTTCAAACTATCCAAGAGTTTGGAGTGTGTGGTCGAAGACCCGGTGTAACAATGTACAAAGGGAGGGTTGAGCCAGATCGCCCTTATTCCGAGGATAAACCTAGTATTGACAGGCGAGACTTTGCTTGGTTCCTTCTGAGGTTGAATTTGCACAATGCACTTCTGTCAACCAATGACAACACAAATGAAGATAAGCAAACTATACCTAGCTGGAGTGCATTCAATGCTGCTATCTCATCTGTGAATACACCAAGCACCAATATCGGTTACTGTCCCATGATTTCAGGATCAGCTACAGAGTATAGCACTGTTTACACCGTAATGAAAACTGTTCAGGACATGAGTAGAAGCCTCGGACAGAAAAAGAGTGTAGTCACATTTGATTTGGCCATATACACAAAGGCTAAAGAAATTCAATGGCGACGCCCTGATGAATTCAAAGACCTGATAATACGTTTGGGTGGTTTCCATATAGCTCTCAATTTCTTGTCTGTCATCGGCAAAAAGTTTGAGGAAAGTGGAATAGAGGATTTGCTGGTGGAATCTGGTTTGTACGGCACTGCTTCAACGACAGCCCTTCTTAAAGGCAAGTCATACAACCGTGGTGTGCGGGCACACAAGCTCGTCATGGAAGCACTTTTGAGACTTCAGTGGAAAGCATTTTGTCAGTGGCTAGAAAAGGGTAATGTCGAAGATCAGCAGCTAGAAGACGTAAACGTGGATCAAGTCAATACCAACCTGAACAAGTGCAAAGCTGCCATAGATAAAGGAGAAGTTAACGATGAGTTTGAAAGTCTTTGTAATTCAGTTGATGGCCTCCGTCATCTATTTCATAAATTTAAGCTCCAGTCTCAATCTCAACTTTTCAAGTTCTGGGACAGCTATATCAAGATGGTACTATTACTCTTGCAATTTATCAAAGCTGAACGGGAAGGAGACTGGAAACTTCACCTACAGTCTACAGCTGACATGCTGCCACACTTCTTCTCTATGGATAGGATTAACTATTCAAGATGGCTTCCAATTTACCTCACAGACATGAGACTTCTAGAGGAGACTGCTCCAGAAATCCACAATGAGTTTATCACAGGAAATCATACAGTTAGTAGATCGTCACAGCCTTTCAGTCAGATATGGACTGATATGGCACTGGAGCAAAGCGTCAACCGTGATACCAAAACTAAAGGAGGAATAGTAGGAATATCTCAAAGAGCGGGGGCGTTAGAAAGATGGTTTGTTACCGCACATGAACGAGCCGCCATTACAAGTGCCACAAAGAAACTTTGTGGAATTTTTAATGATGACAGAATATCAGTGCATAAGGAAGGAGGATCACTACGGATGAAAAGGGATGAAGAAGATGTGAAGAAAGTCATGAAAACCTTAGAGTCGGTCATGGCTAACCCATTTGGCCAAAGAAATGACAGTCTGTCAAATCTGGTAACTGGTGTGGTAATGCCAACAGATATGGCCGCCAGGCTCGTGGATGCAGAGAAGCTTGGAATAACTGAGATGAATTCCTTTACTAGAAAAAGAGTCAACAGCAATACTGTTTGTTTCTGGGACACCCTGACCAAGATGAAGATCAAAACATTTGCTAGTTTAGCTAAGAAAGTACATGTAAAAGCATCTGACGAGAAGCTTATAACAATGGACGCAGACCGAAACCTATTCGCTCGTCTTCTAATCGTCTCCAATTCAAGAAATATTGATTTGAGGGAGGTCCTAAGGTATGAGCTGTCTCCTGTTCCCTGTGCATTAGCCCACACAGATGGTACCCTGCGAAAGAGTAACAAAAGTGTATTGCTATCTGTACTTGAAGAGCACATTCAGGTCATTCCTGGACTACCATGTGATGATGAAGAACCAGTAACAGCCTTCATCATCGATGGAATGGCAGTAGTTCAGATGGCCAAAACAGCTGGAGCACGCACATTTGGAGAAATGGCTAAGAGCTACTTCAACACAATCACTGCTCCCCTTGGAAAGAACAACTGCAGTCGTGTGGATGTTGTATTTGACAGATACGACAAAGCTGACTCGATAAAGGAAAATGAACGTACGAGAAGGGGTTCTGGATCTGGATATGAAGTGAAGATCGCTGGCTCAAACACGCCTGTTCCTAAGAACTGGAATGCCTACATTGCAAATCCAGTCAACAAGATGAATCTTCAACATTTCCTCGCAGCTACTTGGATAGAAATGGGAAAGAAATTGCTTTTGCTTGGTCGTCAACTAGTGCTTGCTGGCTGTTTTGCAGATCCTCAGAATGTTGTGATTGTTGAAAGGAACACAGCGAGACCTTTTCCTCAACTTGAATCTGACCAAGAAGAGGCTGATACAAGAATGATGCTGCACGCGGAAGAATGTTCCCATCAACACAGAAGGGTAGTTGTCAATTCCCCAGACACAGACGTAGTAGTTCTTGCCACCCATATCTTCTCATCACTCTCCTGTGATCAACTGTGGGTGAAAACAGGTGTTAAGGACAAGCTACGGTTCATACCCATCCATTCGCTGGTACAGAGACTTGGTCCTGTCCTGAGCAGTCTTTTGCCTGCTTTTCATGCTCTCACCGGGTGTGACACTACGAGCGGGCCCTACTTCATTGGAAAGAAAAAGTCATGGAAAGTACTAACCGATCAACAAAGCAAGTATACAGCATTAACAAATTTTGGAGAAGCAACACCATTATCAACAGACATATCCTCTTCCGCAGAGCAATACCTGTGTTCCCTTTATTCCACTGCCAAAAGGGCTGGCACAAGTGCTGATGATGTCAGGTAAGCTCATGTTGTCATTGGCCATTTTTTGTTGTCAAGGGCATTGAACAAAACAAAACTAAATAACTTCTATATAAACATCTCATAGGTATTGGGTATTTTGCCAGAAGAAACAGAAAAACGAAAGTCTTCCACCAACATCTAACAGCATACAGCACCACATCCAACGTGCTAACTACCAAACATTGGTATGGAAGCGATGTTTACAGCCAATGCAAGAATTACCTTCTCCAATTGGTAATGGATGGGAAATGTGTGAAAATGTTCTCAAACCAGTGTTAATGTCTAAAGAGGCTGCTCCAGAGGGACTTGTGGAACTTACCTTCTGCGGATGCAAATCCTCATGCAAGTCAAACCACCATTGTGTTTGTCGGAGAAACGAGATACCATGCACTGAATCGTGTAGATGCATGGATGATGAGAGCTGTCAGAATCCACACAACTCACAAGTGGTTGATGAGAGTTTTGACGATGATGAAGAAGGTGAGATGCCCAATGAGATGTGACTGTTCGCCATCAACAATAACAAGACGACAACGAAAAAGAATTAAAAGAGCTGTAGGACATATTTTAAGTATAACAATATAGTGGTAATTAAAGACAGGTGGCAATAGCAGTACAATATAATACTATCTAGAGCTTATGCTCAACGCTTATGCTCAGCTTTTGCATTTAATAGATTTTGAACATTTCAAAACTTGAAAATACAATTTTTGTAATTCAACAGCCAATGCAAATCTATTTAGCACGTTAGTGCTAAAAAATTCTTTGATGTATCTTGATGTTTTTTGTCCAACAATTTTAAAAGGACAATTTTTTTCTTTTAAGAAAACATTTTGATGAGTAAAATCTGAAGTTCGATCATTTCATAGACATAATAGTGGATATAGTGATGCTATATTATATTATGACTAAGTAACAGTTGCCATGGTAACGAGTTGAAATGACAAATTAACTTCGTTCAAATAAACACTGAATTTACACAAATGCATTTATCGTTTAAAGATATTACTTGTGAACTTGCTTGCAGCAACAGGAAAAAGTAAGCTAAAAAGAATCAATTATTGAAAACATAATTTAACTGTACATGTAAATGCTGAATGGATATAAATCCGTACAATAGACATGTATTCAAATTTTCAACATTGACAAAGCATTTGGACTTAATAAACGTCATCCTTGTCCTCTTACAACATATGATCAGTAATTTTATCTCTTTGTAAGAAATATATACGCTATTACTCACTCAAACGACGATTTGATCTTTTTGTCATGCCAGCCGTTACCATAGCAACGTCGACAAGTCTTCGTGACCATGTAAAAGTGTCCGACTGATGTCAATGCACAACGGCGTAAATTTTCAAACACTTTGAACTTGTAATAAAGAAGATATGATTTTTTTCTATTTTTGTGTTTACCTAAATTAAATAGATTAATAACGGTTCAGATGACCCCACCCCCCTCAAAAAAAGCAGCGTAGAATCTCTGCGGCCCAACAATTGGCCAATAAAACAAGTTGAGCAACAAAGTATGGATATCATTCTATCAAAATGCGCTGTCAAACCTTTTGTGTGGTGGGGGTGCTACGTAATTGTCTAAATCCGGGATTTTCGCCTCGACTATCGGTTGCGGGTATGAAATTTGGCGACCGATCACAAGAAACTGCAATCTCGAGGGTTTTTTAAAAATATCCTTGATTTGTTGGTTCATCATTTCTTGTACCCTTATCAGTTTCGTTAACGTCCCTTTTCTAGTGCAGTGTATTGTATACACTGCACTGGAAAAGGGACCTTTTTGAGACTAGAGAAATAGAAAAGGGTAGAGAATTTGCAACATTTATAGGGCGCTGCACAGACCATGGTAAAAATTCTGAATAACTGTACTGTAATCTTCAAACGCTATCTTCTGCTCGTGCGATTTACCGTCCAAGCGCACGTCAAAATTGGCGAAATCACTAAAAATAGCACAGCGAATATCGCACAGACATCAATAATGAGTTTCACTCTCTTTGTATTATGGTCTCTCTGTGTCTACCATTTCAATTAAGAAGTATTTCTTGTATCCAAATACAGCAGATAAATTATTGACAAATTTGCTGTACAGTTCCAGGGTATTTCTGTATACACTGGAAATATAAAAATAGTAACTTCCAAATGGGGGAAATTTATGATTTCCTTAATTTTTCTGTACTGTGGAATTTAGTAAACTTTTCCAGTGTACCATGGATACTCTCCAAAATTTTGCTCTTTTGGGTTATTTTGCTATTTTTGTATTTCAGTGGAGTTTATATAATAAACAGAAAAATACATGGACGCTTGGAGATATGGAATTTATCTTCTCGTATTGGAATATCTCCACTCGCTTCACATGCGCTTCACTCTTGAGAGATCCTTTTCATAACACTCGAAGATAAAATCCGTATCTCCGCGCGCCCATGTAATATCCTCTATTTATAACGCATATTTACATTCCTTTCGTGAACTTAAAGACAAGGTACTTAACTGATCTTTTCTCGACCTTTACGACAGAACGGGCTTTACGTCCATTTACGTTTCTATACGAAACTTTACGACAGACTACTGTACGGATCTTTATCTACCTTTACGACAGAAGGGCTTTACGTCTATTTACGTTTCTGTACGGAACTTTACGACAGACTACTATACGGATCTTTATCTACCTTTACGACAGAAGGGCTTTACGTCTATTTATGTTCCTGTACGGAACTTTACGGCAGAGTACTTTACGGATCTTTACTGATCTTTACTTTATCTTTACGACAAAAGGGCCTTTACGCATCTTTACCCCATCTTTACGGTTCAATTCCGTCTTTAAGCAGCTTTACGTTTCTTCTTAAAGACTGCGTAAAGATTGGAGCATCTTTACGCTTTCTTTACGAATAACGTAAAGGAGTTTAAATATGAGGAGTCTGAGTAGCAAGGGTGGCCGAGCGGTGAGAGCGCCGGTCTGTCACCGCTGTGGTCCCTCGTTCAATCCCCGGACGGGGCATCACATGTGGCTTGAGTTTCTTGTTCGTTCTCTCCCTTGCTTCGAGGGTTTTTTCTCCGGGTTCTCTGGTTTTTCCTCCCTCAGTAAAAACGAACTAGTTTCGATCTAAGCTGTGCTCCGTGATCAGACATGAGTCGTATGGTGGCTGCTACGTGTATGTGTATGTAAATTTGTATGTAAATGTGTGATTGTTCAAACGTCTCGTAATGAAAGCGCCCTTGTAAACCTTCGACTCGATCACGTTGAGCTGCGCCCTTCGTAATTCAGCACTTGGCTGCGAGGAAGGGTGATGAGCTACCCCAAATTTATTTTCATGCTGTGTTAAGTTGTTCCCTTTGCTGTTCTGCTTGTAGACGCAATTCTTCTCTTCATAATTCTTGCTCATGCTTTTTCAAATCTGTTTCTCTTTCTGCTTTTTCTGCCAAGTACTGAAGGGCATCAGAGCTTCTTCATTTCGTTCTTTTGACTGGCTCTTCTTTTTCACTATCACCCTCTAACTCAGACTCCTCATTTTCTTTCTTATTAGCCTTCCCCCGTGTTTTCATCGCCTTGTCCCTACAGAGTAGTGCATCCTGTCTCTTTTTTCTTCCTTTTTTTCATCTTGCAACATGGGTTGGTGTTAATCTCATTATTTCTACTATTTCTTTCAGCATCTGCTCATTTTCTGTTGGAGGATCAGGGGCAATACCACTTGCTGACTCTTCTTAGCTGATTTTCTTCTTATAATCTGACAATAATCTTGAAAAGAGTTCCCTTACACTCCTTTGATCTCTAGGATTACTTGAGAAATTGGCATAGGAATTGATCTTTTGTGAGACTTCTGACCACTTTGTACCTGCCTCTTTAGTCCCAGGTTTGTAGATGAAGGGTTCAAGTACTAGTACTTCCCTGAGAAGTATCCCTATCCCTTTCTTCTGTCCATTTAAATGTTCCACCAAAAATGAAACAAAGCAGATACAATACAAAGTATGTTTACTTCATCAATTATCAGTAGCACCGAGTACAAAAAGTGAAATAAAAATTGAATCAGTGTATAATAGTTCAATAGAAGCAAAACAATAAGAAATAATATTTACTGATGTGTATTTGTTTTTGCAATCAACCCTAGTTGAGTGATTTTCCTTATTCCGAGACTGAATAGGCAAAGTAATAGTTAGTAGTAGACTGGAAACACATTGTTTTCTTTTGTTTTTTATCAATACAAACTAGATAGTCATTTTTCGGTCCCAGACTAAGGAAAACCACTCTAATGAAATAAGTGTACAAAGAAAACAAATAGATTGCAAAAAAAACAAGAAATAAAAATTGCATGTTAGTGTGTAATAGTTCAATAGACACAAGAGAAAACAATGGAAATAAGGTCTACTAGTATTTAGTAATCTACTAACTGTTTCACAGGTGTTTTGCAATCACTCTATATAAAAAATCATGTGCATGCAATTGGTAGCACCGAGTTGTATCTAGGTGAAACAATCAATTTAATAGAATAGGATAAATGGCCTTCAAACGGAGCTTGATGGTTAAAAATTTGATTTCTAGAATTGTTATGAAGACATGTATAACTACTTATACAAAAGATGTGTTTTAACTTACTTGTTTGGACGTGAATCCTTAGTAATTTTTTATTGCTATCTTGAACTAGAAATAAAGACAAATTTCATAAAATATTCACAAATTAATAAGCTTAATTGCTAAGTTTGTAACTAACGTAAACAGAAAGTTTAATAATTAGCGTGTTGCTTTACATGAAGAGCTCATTGAAAAGATAAAAAATTAAACTTTAAAGCTCACCTATTTTCAGGCGCATCAGCCATGTGGAAATCAGCCCTGGAATCAGTCAAGACCAGTCAAAATTTCAAGAAAACTTTTAACTTACAACAAATATTTGCACTTCAAGGTCTATATTATAAATAGAAATAAAGTTTAGCGAGGTAACTAGATTAGAAAAAGGAAATATAACAAAAAATGGACAGAGTTGTGACGACTACGCCAACTTACCTGAAAACTCTCCGTCGTAGGAAGACAACTGTGGCACTCGCATTTTCAGACATGCGTATTACAACTCGACCCAGGCAATATCTCGCGGGTAACTGTAGCCGTTTACCATAGCCGTCCTAAAAAAATAGAAAGATCACCTTGATATTAGTAAAATGTAAATTTTCAGCTCATAAGAAAAGATTTTCGATGAACATTCCATTAATTCACTGGAGTTTGGCTTGTTTATGGCTTGTATTCTGGACTTAGCATCGCTTTCTGGGTCTAAAATTTGTAGACCTTCAAAATTAAGATAAGATGTATTTTCTTTGTTTCTTGTTCCTCCGCACGTTCCGTCCTTTCTGAGAAATCATGAACATATAGAATAAAAGCCCTCTAAGAGGACATGTGGTTACTGGTCAAATGATAAATAAACAAGCAAAGCAATTAAACTAAACAAAGAAACCAACAAAAATAAATAAAAAAGAAAGATAATGCTTTCGAGAAGAAAAATAATTATAATTTTTCTGTCAATATGGAGTCTACGAGAATGATGAAAGTGCTCCAAAAAGTCCTCCAAATTGTATATTACAAAGAAGAAAATGACAAACTAGGCAAACAACAACTTTCTATTCCTAAACGTTTTGACGTTACTGAACAAACAGAACAGTCTTTGTAGTCACATCTGGGCTCATTGGCTCTTTGTTAAATGACTAATTAAATTCAAAAATAATTTTCATGTGTATTTCACATCTTTTTTACATATTTCTCCCAGTAGTCTAGTTACAGGTAAAATAAAACATTGTCTACTTTAAGTAGACAATGTTTTATACCAATATATCCAAACAAACACAAGCCACACGGAAAAATGAGTCTGCTTGACCTTTTGGTCAGCGATATCGATGAAGCCAATGCCGAGTGTGTTCGTAGACTCCATATTTATTGAAAACTTCTAAGATTTTTTCGTCGAAAGGAAATATCTAATGAAATTATAACAACCGCTGTTTAAAAAAGGTAGATATTTCTTAGAATATTTCATATTTTCGTCGTGAAAAATGATTAAAATGAGTCAAGTAATCTTCGAGCCAATTCCGTATGTATTTCGTTCTCTCTTCGTGAACAACTTCGGCAAATCCGAATTACTTACACACTTACACACTTACGCACTTACACATTTACGCACTTACACACTTACTTACACGCACGATGACATAATGGTACTGGCTTGTATACAAGCCAGTAACCACAAAAACTATAAATTGATTAATTACAACAGACAAATGCTATAAATTAGCATTAAACTTGATGAATGTGAGCAAACATAATCTACCATGACAATGCCTCATGTTTCAAGGTGTTGTTGTTAGGTATGACATCATTGGTGTTTGACCGAATACAAAGCTCCACGTGTACGGCGATTTTCTGATTTTCGAAGGATTTTCAAACTAGAGTCATATGTTATGACATATATTGATGTCAGAACCAATATGGCGGCCACGTTTTACATGTGAGAAGAAATGTGAGAAGACTTTTTACGCATTGTACAGTCCCAAAGAAGGACAAAATCAGGGAGATTAATTAAAGCTCCCAAAAGATTGTAAATCTCTATGGAATGGAAATAGTTATTTTCATTTAAATTTGAGTATAAAAGTTCTGGGGCGTTTTGTAATCAAGTCACAGGCACCTAGAAGATTAAAGAAGCACATGGTAAAATAATTTCAAGTACCTAAGTCAAAGTAAAGTTGAATTCAACTGAAAATATCTTATCTTATATCAATATCTTAAAATTGAAGTCATGTAAGTATAATAATGGGACTGCACACGCATTAAAATGATACTTCTGATTATTTGACCTTCATCAAACTCTTCTACATTTATCATATTATCATCAAACTTGGTTGAGAGCTAAAGCAGCCTTTGATTATCAAATATTTGGCAACCTGGAGAAAAAAATCATTTTGAAAAAAAATGTGTGTACAAAAATACAAGATGCATGTACATAAAATAGTGTTTTTCTTCACCATTGAAAAATAAATGACTATATATAGTTTGTAGTAGTTTAGAAACCAACGTTCATATGAGTTGTTGAAAACCTGGAAAATCATGGAAATTTCTTAATAAAAGTTTGATGACTTCCGGTCTAAAACAACCAATCAGCATGTTTGAAATGCAAGAGGCAGGGAATCAAAAATAGAGCGGGAAACATGGTAGTCCAAGTGGAGTAGTTTGGAGAGCAATGTGCAGTGTTTTACTAAATAAATCCATCTTACACAAAGCCTTACACAAAGTATCCAGAAACATTGTTCACCTCCAGCCGACTTAGACCTGGAATCCATAAGAATTTGCTATAAAGATGAAGGTTTCAATTTCAAGATCAAGACTACAAAAAGATCTATATCAAGGCCCAAGAGGCAAATTCCCCAGCCCCTAGGAAAGTACGAAGGCTTGACTGTTGATAATCTAGTACTTCTGGTCATTGTGAATTGGTGCCCAAACACCTTACCTATCCTTCCACCTAGGCTGTATCAACACAACACAACCACACGGGATAATGAGTTTTTGTCGCTGTCTACTGTTCGAGCGCATTTGTGTACCGTGTGCCATACTTCTGAGCACACAAAAACTACCTGCCAAAATAATCATTGTACCACAATTAGCCGCTGTAAAATAACAGAGAAACATCCTGAACACAGGGCACAAATACAGGAACTACAGGGTACTATAAAGAATCTTGAACAGCAAGTTACTAATGAAGAGGCAAATATCAAAACCCTTGCTAGTGCCCATGAGCACATCAAGTCATCGTTTTTGCTATTGTGAAGGTTATGAGCTCAGAATTTTATCTTATCTGTCTCCATCTAGATTGAGATTTGCTAGTCCTTCAAAGAGCATTGAATAACAAGGTTCCTGAATGAAGTGAAATGGAAGATTGGAAGTTGCTGCTACTTCTGGAACAAAAGTATCAAAACACTTAATTAAGAGCACTGCTGGCAATCAAACACAAATTTATCATTTAGAGAGTATCAGTATGGCAGAATCTGGACAATTTGTTGGGTTTTTTTTGTTTTTATTTATATTGAAGATTTTTATTATTTTTTGATCAAAGTAAACAGTATGCAACCTTCTGAGAACACAAAATCCTATAAATAGTACTTCAAGTAGGTACACAAAATACCACTTTATATTTATAAAGCTAAGTTGCATTATAAACTACATGTAACTTTGATTACTGTGGATATCCAATACCATGACTGTTGTGGGGTAATCTCAAGTATAGTATCAGCAATTCCAATTTGGTTTTCATGTTAGCATGTGCATATGCATTAGCATATGTCATAATGGCGGCTAGATGTGTCTTTTGACAGCTCTGAAAGCAACAGTGCTAAGCTTCGACGATTGAAGTGAAATCAGGGGCGGATCTAGCATTTTGACTGAGTAGTTTCCAACTCAACAACAACAACAACAACAACAACAACAACTTTATTTTTCACAAATAGAATATGATGTTACAACAAATAGAATATAATATATTAATTACAAATAATTGAATAAATATAGTAGAAAAAGAGACATAATATAATGTTAAATTGAGGTTTTGTGCCTAGGGGCTAAGTTAACATAAAAGTTTTCTAGTTAGCCCCTAGTTGTACTTAATATAATACCAGGTAAAATCTGTTGAGGTGACATGGATTGGAGCCTGACGTTGATATTTTTAGACTGAAATGTATTTTTTACAATTGATTAAGTAAAAGAAACTGTTTTACTCTTTTTGAAAGGAATTTATTAGAAGATTTGATGTCTTGGGGAAGTTTTTTTCATATTTGTGTTGTAATAAAAGAAATAGTTTTTTGACCAAAGTTAGTCCTTGGGAGAGAATTTGAAGATTCTCATTAGCTGAGTATCTAGTACGATAAGGATGAACATTCTTGGCAAAGCAGAACCAATTATTAAATTGTTCTGGAAGCTGACCTAATTTCCAAAGAAAGAAGAATTTGATAATACTAAGCTGGAAGACATTTTCAACTGTTAAAATATCCAGCAGGTTGAGCAAAGGCAAAGCACTGTCTGTTTCTTTTCCATAAAGTCTAGCAAAGAAGATTAACCAGGCGATAATCATATTCTTTTGCTTATTGCGGGAGAGATCTATCCAACAGGATTCACACTCATCCACATTAAGCTCAAGATCTGGTCTCCTAATGAAATGTAAAGCTTCACTAACATAGATACCAACTCCACCTGCGGCAGATTTAGAATTAGTACCCAGAAAGATATAGCTGGGTATAGAGATGTTACTAAACAAAAAATTGTTCAACTTGGTTTCAGAAATAGCTATTATACTGGGTACTTGCTTGACAGTGTACAGTATATCATTCAATAAATTTAAATTCTTGGAAAGACTATGGGTATTGCAATGCAAAATAGTAGACCTTTTTGTTTAACATCATTAAAATATGAACCTGTTTTTTTAACACTGCAATACTTTGATTCGATTACTGAGAAGTTATCTTCGGATTCATCAGATCTGTCAGGGCTCTCTAGGACGTCTTCAAATAAATCTAACTTATTCTCAAGCACCCGTCTTGAAGAGTCATGAACCCAAGCAACCGTAGCCTTTAAAAACTCGTTATACATAAGATTATAAAAAGGAAAATCGCTCATCGGTGACAAACCATATAAGTAATCAGAACAATTGAATTAACTAAATAGCGTACGTAAGTGAAAAATAACTTAAGATTGTCTTACTTGAATTAAATAGAGATAAACTGATACTGACTGGATTAATCGTTCGCTTCCAGCAAACATAGTTCTTCATTGTGACTTGTACGTAGTTCGAGGTCCTTTGGCTGTATGCATTTCAATCCTTTCTTTGAGTGTATTGAGGTCAGCTTGAGTTTCGAAGGAGTAGCTAGTCTTGGATCATTCGTCTTCCTTCAGATAGATCTTGCCATTTATCGACCAAATAAACTTCCACTTCTGCTCTTTACGCAGGGCATTTACTTGGCCAATGAGTTTTTTCCTTGCTTGCGTAAGAGACTTATTTAGAAAGATATTCTCATTGGAGTGCAGCTCTGGACGAAGATTAGATAAATCCTTAACTTTCTTCTTGGCCAGCTTTTTCCTGTTTATGTAGAAGTTATTTTTAACACTTCTACGCGTAAATTTTACGATGAGCTTTGGTGGTGACTCATTCTTAAATGTGGGAAGAGGGTGAGCTGTTGAAATATCAGAATCAGATATGGGAGGCAGACCTAACGCCTTACCAACAGCTTTCACTGCTTCAACGCATTGAGATTCGTCTTTGGCGTCGATTCCACTGATCTCGAGGCAGTCTCTTCGCAGGTATTCGTCAAGCTCTTTGCGATATTTCGCAAGGTCCGACTGGAGTAACTTGAGGTCATTTGTTTTCTTGTTCAGATCTTTCAGGTTTTTCTCTGTCGAGAGATGTTTGTCAAGTATGATGTCGTATTTTGTCTAAATAAACTTTGCAGAGGTGGAAGCCTCTTCAAGGCCATCATTAAGCTTCTTCTCCAAATTTTGGAATTTTGCTTCAAAAAGCTTAAAATTATTCTCAAGATTATCTAGTTTCGAAAGAAATGGCTTCAATTCATCCCTGATAAGGTTTAAAACTTCATCCTTGTCCAACATTTTGTAGTGTAAAGGTTTGAATTTCCTATGCAGAAGTTTGGAAAAAAATTGTTGGAGTCAGTTTTGAGAAAAGCGAGTCCGACTCCACTTGCTCAATTTGTGGACACTTGTGCGTAAGAGCCATCTTTCTTTCCAAGGCTCTAATTCCGCCAAAATTAAAAAAATTGCCTCCAAACGTTTCAGACAAGTAAAGAGGGTAGTAAACAACTTCTAGCATGAAATCAACTGATGTACATGAATATGTTAGTTCTCTACATCACTTTTCGCTCCGATATTTACAATCGCATTAAAAAGTCATATCCCAAATTAAAGACTTTATAACTTGAGATTTGCGAAATAAAATTCCTTGAAGCTCAGTGAAAACTTAGTTCGTACTTCCAAGATTAATTTCCAAAGTTGACTTAAGATTCTATAGTAAACTGTTTGAGAAATAACCAAAAGTCTGATATACGGGATTTCCCCATAATATGCAAAAATTAACGCCGATTGCAGGGACACACCTAGCACTGAAACTTCAATCCTTTAGCTACTATGTCTTAAAACATCTTAAAGAATCGACTACAGGAAAGTGGTTTTTAAACCGTTTATTTGTTATCGGTTGGTGACCAAAAAAACTGTTTCCAGACACCTTAATGTTTGCCCAATTTCCTTGTTTACGTTGAATTTCAATCGCAGCAGTTCAACAATTGAAGAATAGAGTTTGCTCATGCATTTGATTTTCTTCGTTGTGAGTTCGAAGCACTTTGATACAACAGAGAACCTCACCAGGGTAGGCTGGCCCTTTTATACTTTTGTCAGTACCAGGTGAACGGTGAGCGCGGCGCGCAAAGCAGGATTGGACAAAATGACTGGCCCTGGTTCCCAGGTCCTTTTTTCCCTTGATGAGCAAGCAAAATTTCAGAAAAATTATTTCTGAAAGCTTTTAATCACATGATTTAGCAAAAGAGTTTGAAAGAAGTCTCCCTTGAATTTTTGACTGTTCCTGTTGCTTCGCCATCGTTTATCAGCGATCAAAACTGTGTCACGCAATACCGTCACGATATGTCGAAGGAGCTAAGAACTGCAAAAATATTCCACTACAAAAGTTAATGAGCGAGTATGTTTATGCATTTAAGAAAGATTTAGCCTAAAATAAGCAAATAAGCTGTTGGTATCGTCATTTTAACGATCGATGTTTTGGCTGCTATATATCTATCTTATTAAAATATAAGCACATTTCATCGCTATTATCTTTGTTACGAAACTTATTTTGACTCGAAATCTTCAGTGCCTTTTCTATTTGGTGACAATACTTGAATTTTATTTTAGGCTCTAGAAAAGCATTTGAAATTTTTGATGAGCGTATAAATGCAATCAAACAATACGTGATTTTGAGAGTTGACTGAGGCGAGCGTGTTGATAGTGCGAGTCTCCCAAAGGAAATCGGTTTACAAACAGAATATCGTGCTTTGCAGCACTCTAAATAAGGGCTATGATTTTAAAAATGAGTTTTTTTCAACATGAAAGTATACTTGAGGGTTTTAGCGAGTCTACGCTTGCATGAATTTGCTAATCAGAACTTTTATATTTGTCAACTGAACGGAATAATTAAGTACAGTACACATTGCTACATCAAAAGTTTATTATAAAAACTTACAAGCATTTGTACAACAATTACTTACACGTTAGACTCAGGGAGAAGACTAAATTTACAGTTGTTCACCACATATCTTGATGAAAAACAATTTACTATAAACTCCAGTTGCAAAATGGCGGATTCACATACTCGTCAACCGTGAAGTAAATAGCCTGGGGACGAGGGACGACCGCAAAAATGCTGAACGCGTTCTGATTGGTTGAAATTAAAATCTCCGTTCACCTGGTAGTTTCTGGACTAGTTCACGCCGATTTTAGCCAATTGGAATCAATTAGGAATGGTAAATGTGTGCTTGGTTTGACTGCGGGTTTCCTGTGTGAACCACTTGTGGGGTGTTTTACTTCCTGTGAATCACTTGGAAACTACTTGCGGGGTGTTTTATTTCCGGTTCAGTAGTTCACACAGGGAAACGAAACTGTGAACACACACGTTGTGATAGCTCGAAATTCCTGTGGGACCCCTCCCTCACCAAAACTTGAAAAGGCTACAAAAGGAGCCTGGGAACAATTAAATGTGGGTTTCCTGTGGAAATATTTGTCCAAATAAAGGTAAAATATGCTTTAACTTGTTCCATTTGTATTTTTTATTTGTATTATCTCAATATTTCTTTTTTCTGGAAAAAATCTCAGTAGTTTCCGGAAACTAAGTGAACTACTCTGGATCCGCCCCTGGAAATTGAGATATAATAAGATATAATTAAGCATATTCTAAGTGAACTCAAGCCATTTGAACAAAAATGCACTGTTCTTGGAAAAAAAATTCGAAGGAATTTTAATTTTAATTTTATTTTTTTTACTATTCATCTCTGATAAATATGATTTGCTACTGGAGAAGCTACAGACCTCTTGCAAGAAGATCTTGGAGGTAGCCAAAGTCTGTAATGCTTTAAAAAAGGATCTCAAGGACACTAAAGATGAAGTACAGAATTGTATCCTAGAAATCGATAAATTAGCCCAATATCTACGTGGTGATTGCTTGGAAATAAGCGGGATGATAGATACATACACGACTCTCTGGAAGAGCACGTAGTATGAAGAGACTTTCGTGTTTTAAATACAGTATTCATTCATTCATTCAAGAACGAAGCTCAGTGTGTTGAAGCAGTCACATCAGTCGCTACGGCGCTTGATGTGAAGATATCAGAATCTGAAATCTCCACAGCCCATCCACTCCCAAGGTACAAGAGAGATAATCCACCCAAATTTATAGTCAAGTTTACACGGAGAGACGTGAAGAACAGCATTTATATACATCAATCATCAAAATGTGACGCTGCTAGTGCTTCTTGATTTGAGTGCTGCATTTGACACTGTAGACCATGACATTTTGTTACATCGGCTTGAATCAACGCAATGCTATTCAAAATTCCTTTACTCCACAAATACACCCATCTGAGCAAAATCAAGTGATTTGCAAAGCTACTGGTGATGATCAGCAAAGCAGGAACAATACAAATTCAAATGCCAATAATACCAAATATGGTATTGCTTTGGAATGTTGCTGTGCTGTATCATTTTATTGTATTTGTTTTTCTATAATTAAACCCTGTAGCTATTGGAATTCAGACACACTGGACTCAATTTCTGATCATGGAAACATGTTTTATTCTCAAAAGCTTAGTTCTACCAAAGAGTATCTTACAATTAATGATTTTCCAGGAAGCATTCAAATATATGTTGCAGATATCAGTGTTACATTTAATTTGCAAAAACAAGGAAAGTTGTGCACATCTGAGACTAGCAAATTACAATTGCAAAATATAATTATGAATAATAACTTGTAATGATGGATTTTTAGCATGACTGTCGACTTGTTGTGTCAGCTGTATTTTTCACCATAAATCTAGGACCACTGACGTTTGTCTTATGGTGTTAAATGTTGATGGCAGCTTTGATGTTTTTGAAAAAGTAAATAACATATCCATCTTAATACAGAAAATGTTTCATATTTCAACAAAAGCAGTTCAATGTAATGAGCTAGATTACTGCATTCTATTTCTATCATGCTCAACTCAGGTGTCAAACACTACAAGACAAAACATTATGAGAAAACACAAATCAAATTATGCAAACATGGAACCTGCTCTTAAGAAACAGCGTTTGTGTCAAAAAGCAGAACAATATAGATCTATTAATTCTGCAAAAAAAGAAAAGTTACTATCAAGTGTGCGATCTAACAGTCGAACAAGATACAGTTCTATGGATACCACAGAAAAACAAACTCACTTATCAGACATGCGCTCTAACAGTCAAGCATGGTACAATTCCATGGATACCAAAGAAAAACAAAATCGTCTATCAGACATGCGCTCTTACAGTCAAACATGGTGCAATTCCATGAATCTTACAGTAAAAAAAAAATCGCTTGTCAGACATGCGCTCTAACAGTCAAACATGGTACAAATCCTTGGATACTACAGAAAAACAAAAACGCTTATCAAATAATCAAACATGGTATAATTCCTTAAATCCTGCAGAAAAAGAAAAACATTTATCCGACATGCAATCTAATAGTCAAAATTGGTATTACTCCAAGAAGGCCAAACAGTATGATTTGGATCACTATATAACAACTTTTCAAAGTAAGATAAGAGAGGGCCCGTACTATATATGCTCTGTTTGTAACAGATTACTATATAGAAAAACAGTAATCATATTAGATGAAAGTAAATACATCATTCAACACTTGTTTATAGGAAAGAAGTCATTTGATGAAAAACAATACATTTGCAGAACATGTCATTCTAAACTCATGAAGCAACAAATACCATGCCAAGCTGTACACAATAATTTACAAGTAGAAAAACTTGAACAAATACTTATTGCACAAAGAATAGTCTTTGAAAAAATAGTGGTAATGCCAAAAGGTCAACAAAGAAAGATTAAGGGGCAATCTGTAATGTGCCTGTTGAATGTGATCAGACATGTAATGTATTGCCTCATCCTCCTGAAAGATCTGTCATTATAAAGTTGAAATTAAAAAGAAAACTTCAGTTTAGAGGCCACGTGTACTTTCAAGCTGTCCGCCCTCAAATAATCTTATGTGCTCTTAACTGGCTGAAAATTAATAACCCATTATACAGTCATATAGGTGTTAACATGAACAACATCCACTCAAATTTAATATCACTTCAACAAGAATGTTCAAATGAAAACAATGACGTTTTGAGCAATGAAAATGAAGCTTTAAATAATGAACATTTAATTACTGATAACAATATGTCCAATGCAAATGAGCACAACTGTGCAGACAATGACAACACAACTGATGATAATGAGGAGAAAGATGACCATTTGAATGAACACAGAACACCAACATATGAAACATGTTTACAGTCTGTTATACCAGATTATCCTATTAATGTAGAACAAAATGATCAAGTGTCACTAGGTAATGAAATCTACAATATTGCACCAGGTGAGAACAGACATCCCGTCTCATTCATGACTGATAAACAATGTGAAGAGCTGGCATTCCCTGTATTATTTCCTAAAGGAAAATTTGGTTATTATGCTGATCGTGATATCAAATTATCACCAGTAAAATATTTCAATGCATGGCTATTACATTACAGTGGACACTTTGCAACCAATCCAGAATATCTTTTCTTTGCACAGTTTATAATAGAACAAAAAAAGGTATCTGACAGTACAAACATTGCACTAAAAAAAGTACACAGCCAACCTATTTCTACATATTAGGATCAAATGTACAAAGTTTACAGAACCTCATTTGTCAAGACCAAGCCTACTTATTTTTACGACAAAAATTCCAGGAACACGTCCTTATTGGCAAAAGTTTATGTACGAGGTGGTTGCCATGGTGAAACAACTTGGTATTCCAACATGGTTTATGACTTTATCCTGCGCTGACCTCAGATGGCCTCAACTGTTTCAGATAATTGCTAGAACACAGGGCAAAGATTTGTCTATTGAGGAAGTTGTGTGTGTTGTCAGTACTGACTTACCAGACAAACGAATACGTATTGCAAAGACCTTGATGATGAGAGTACAGATGTGTACAAGTCCAATATAATTGAACGCTACACTAGGAGACCACAATCCATCCCTTCTGTTAACAACTTATGTCTAGCACAGTTTGTTGCTCATTATTACAAGGATTATGGAAAGGAATGTCAAGAAACAGTTGATGCTCAGCCAGAAGTGCTCACTGACAATTTGATTGAATTACAACATATTTCACAAAATGAAGAGTCTTTACTTTCACGTCAAATAAGATAAATAGATACTAATGAAATTATGAAATGCAGAAAAGTCAAAGCAGTTATAAGATATCATACTCCAAACAAGAGAAAAGAGCCTGAAAAGTACTTTCATCATTTAATGCTTTACTATCCTTGGAGAGATGAAAGTAAGCTATTGGGCAATGACGGCACCTATGCATCAAAATTGTATGAACCTGATATTCAACTCATAGTAGAACACAATAGGTCTATATTTGAACCTGATGTAGATGCAGTTACTGAAGCTTTTGAATATCTAAGAAATAATTAGCGTATCATTCATTCTTATGACTGCATCAATGATCAAGAAAATGATGATATGCACACTGAAATTCAAAATGACACCGATACAGAAGAATCTTTCAATGAAAAAATACCTTCACACCTGTCTTCGCCATCTGATTCTGATCACCACAGGCCTTCAGGAATATCAGGATATACTCAACCTGCAGTCATCTCTGATGATGAGCTACGTGCATGTGTAAGATCTTTAAATAAGACAGAGATTTGCCTTTGATCATGTTCTAACCTGGTGCAGAAATAAATTGAAAAATATGATTAGTCTTTATCACTGGAGGTGCTGGAGCTGGCAAGAGTCACTTGATCAAAACAATATATCATGCTGTAACAAAGACTTTCAGCCATGCACCCACGAACCCTGAACTACCATCTGTACTTTTGATGGCTCCAACTGGAGTTGCTGCTATAATTAGTATATCATTAATGGTACAACTATAAACACTGCTCTTGGCATTCCAAAAGAAACAGGTGCTACTTTAAAACCACTATCAGACCAAAATAGAACCCAAATGAGGCTTCTTTTCTCTGAGCTCAAGCTTATTATAACAGATGAGATTTCTATGGTTGGTAATACTACATTACTCCACATTCATCAAAGACTAAGAGAATTATTTGACTCGCCAGCCTCTAAACGTTTTGCTGGAATACGCATCATTGCAGTAGGAGATATGTATCAATTACCACCAATTAAGAGAAAACCAGTGTTTGAAAACTACAATATTGATACTTATAACCTGCGCCACCCCTGGCATCTATTCATAATGATAGAACTTATTGATATCATGCGTCAGAAAGATGATCAGCCATTTGCTGAGATGTTAAACAGGTTTCGTACTGCTACCCAAACTGAGGAAGATATAAAGTGCATTCAAACAAGATCAATAGACCCAGCAGATGATAACTATCCATCAGATGCTATTCATATATTTGCTGAAAATAGCAATAAACTAGATCAATTACCTGGACCTGTGTTTCAACTTAGAGCAACAGATCAATATCCTTCTAATGTGTCTCAAACTGACATTGATAGAGTTTTATCTAAAGGAAGATCCGAAACAGGTGGACTGGATTATGACATATTTGTCATGCTGTACGATTAAACCTAAACATCCAAGACAACAACCAAATGGAATCTACTATTTGGTGAACAGTCTTTGCAGACGTCATAGAAGTCATGCTTTCCCATTTCAATCAGCTGCAACAAAGAGAAGTCACTCTACAAAGTCAAGATGAGGACATCTACGAAGCACTTCTTAGCCTTCGTCAGATGAACTTACTCTATCAGAGAGAGACTGATATCATTAAGCGAGTTATTTTCAACTTGAATTAAGAAAAATATGCTTCTCGGCTTTTCAACGTCAATCAGATGTTCACTTTGAAGTTCTAATTGTTGACAGTTATTATCACATCTTTATTAAGCTCGTCAAACTGCCCTTTTCAGTAGTGTTTGAATATGCTTTTCATCGTCAATCAAATGTTCACTTTGAAGTTCTCATTATTGTTGGCAGTTATTAATTAAGCTCGTAAGACTGCCTTTCACTGTTTAAAGAATACTTATTTCAGTTACTGAAAGATCTTTTATTGAAACGAATGAGATTAGTTATAAATCAGTTAGTTATATTGCATCAGTTGTTATTAAACCAATGAATACATGAAATAAACTTGCTCTGTTGTGTTAAAGTAAAACATTATCTACTTATAGTTGAAGTAAAAAAACATCAAGAAAACTGAGTGCACTTAGGGAGGGGAGGCATAAGAATAGTTCACGATTAACAACATAACTTCCGGTCAGATCTTCAAAATATTTTGTACGTCTGTGTCAGGTCATGTGTATTGGACGTGTGCGGATGGTGGTGGTGTTTTAGAGAGAGGAGACACAGTTGGAGATACAGTTGGCTTCCACCATGGACATTTTACATTTTACTGCCTCCTATTTTATATCGCCTTTTCCGTAGTCTCTCTGTAGTTTCCGGTTTTGACGTCGTCACACAAAAAAGCGTGACAATCCTTCAAATGAGATGCAAATGAATTCGTAGACACTTAGAAAAATTTTTGATTGAAGAAGAGACCTCGGAATGTTGTCCGATCGTCACGGCCTGTCAAATAATGAGATGCAAATGAATTCGTTAAACCATTAGCATTCAGGAATCCACATTCAGTGACCTTGATGTTCGTTTCGTCGTTTTCAAAACACTCTTTTCACAATCACAATCAGTTAAACCATTAACATTCCGAAACCTCAATGTGTGTTTTGACGTTTTCAAAACAGTCTTCTCGAAAAGTTCGCAACCAGAACAAGTAATAACAAGCGAGAATATTAATGCAGCGAGTTCAGTAACCTCAATTTGTTTCACCATTATCAAAACACTCTTCTGAGAAAGTTCAAAACCAGTTTACAAACCTCAATGTTTGTTTCACCGTTTTCAAAAAAAAACTCTTTTTAGAAAGTTCACAACCAGAATGATCACATTTCATTAACAAGCAATAACAAGCGAGATAATTAATGCAGCGAGTTCAGTAGCCTCAATGTGTGTTTTGCCTTAATCAAAACACTCTTCTCGAATAGTTTACAACCAGGATAATCGCGTTCAAGCAATAACTGAAGCGAGAAAATAAATACAGCGAGTCAGTAACCTCATCGTGTGCTTCGCCGTTGTCAAAACACTCTTCTGGGAAAGTTCACAACCAGTATGGTCGCATTCCATTAACAAGCAATAACAAGCAAGATAGTAGATAGTGGTTAGTGGATATGATACCCCGGGTCGCACTTGGAAAAGTTTTCTAGATATCCAAATAACTTCTGGCAAAACCTTCCCAATATCAGATGTCATGCAAATATTTTCTGTGGTCGCGCTTAAAGAAAATTACTAAAGTATTGACAGATACATAATCCAGACCCTTAATCAATGCATGAACGTGACACATTTGTTCGCTTTGGTCCTTTGCCGGTGAAGCGCTTGTTTAGTTTTTCTGCGATTTCAGCCCACGCTATTCTGTTGTCTTAACTTTCTATTCTGTTGAAGTCTTCCGCCCAAAGTATGTGAAATTAGGTACTTCTCCTCATTCTCGGACCACTTGTCATATGTTCTTTTACTATTCAGCTCTGCACCACTCTCGCTGCTCGACATAGATGGCGATGGTGAAGGCACTGATGGTGATGTCGCTTGAATTTGGATTGTTGAAGACTGCCCTTGACTGAGAAGTCCTTGACCTTGAAATCCAGCTACTGACTGTTGGTATACTCCTGGATACCAGTTGGCAGGATTGTTATAATAATCGTATGGGTAATAGTAAGGGTTTTGTCCACTCATATTTGTTGTCCTAACTGGATGAGCTCCCGAGTTAAGTGGCAGATTAACAAGATGTGAGCACGTGAAATTCTTCCTGTGATTCTTCAAACTGATGACTGCTGACAGCTCCCACAGCAATTCCTTTGTTTCAGGTCAACGTTTCCTGAATTTTCCTGCTCCACCCATACAGTTCAGTCTCTTTGATAATTTTGCGAGCTGGAAAAGTTTTTCAGTGTTTTCGGAAATGGGGTCGCATTGGAAAAGTTGATACGATGACAGATTTGAGGTATTATACAAACAGATTAGACGAAAACTTTTCCAAGTGCGACCCGGGCCAATTGTAGCAACAGGGTAGAATTGTTAAAAGGATTAAACCTTAACAATAATTTAGAATTAATTTGAAGTCTTTCAAATATCAGGAAAAAAATCCACATCAAAGATACATACAAATGGCACGTGGATTACACTGAACTAATTTACCGAATGAGATACATATGCATTGAATAATATAAAATAACTTTCCATTTGTAGTTATTTTTGCTAAACTTTTCAAAAATCCTCCAAATTAAGTTAACAATGGGTCACACACATCACTAAATATACGAAGAATGTGGCATTGAGTGATTGAAAAAAACATTTAAATTTTAAAAATATTGATTATTCATGTGGCAATTTCGTTGTTGTTTCACGATAAGAATCCATTTTTGGGCAAGTGTTGGCCCTGACAACGCACCAATGCCGTAAAAGAAATCAAAATGAAATGTACTTTTGAAGTTTCTTGCTGCATTGTATATTCATGGTGAAAAAACCTATACTCTTTCAGAAGAAGGGAAAGTCCAATGTGTTTCTGTTGAGGCCACACCATTTGAACTCTCTAAAGAAGCAGAGACAAGTTTTGCTCAGATTCATGATCACTGGGAATTTGATATTCTTATTTTTTTAACAAAATCATTCAAGTAGTTTTTATGAAAACTGAAAGAGTGCCTTAAGGGTACATATTTTGGGGATAAAGCGACAAACAAAATTTGTTCTTGATTTTGATTTTCTTTTTTACGTCATCTCGTTTGCATTTCAAATGCTCCGAAAGGAGATGATCCAGAGATATTTCACCATTAAACATTCCCATTCATGAAGAAACGATTCTCAGAATTTTAATTTAGGGGTTAGGGGCACTTTAAGCAAACTAATTGCTAAACTTTGAGAAAAAAAAATATTGAAAAATGCTGTGGCATTTTCTACTGCAAACATTGCTTGTGATTGTTATCGTTTGTTTATTCTATTGTTATCTTTCTATTTGCTCAGTAGAATTTAAGCAAACTTATTTAGCATTTAAAAATTGTTACATGAAATCGTTCTATTACTATATTTTGGCAAAAACAACTTCCAGGTAACATTTGCAAGCATATAAATCTCATAAAGAAAAGATAATAAACTTGATGTCCTTTCATCTCAGAGTTTCTTAATTACACAACAATTGCTCTCTTTGGTTATTCTTTTTCATTGTAGGTCAATAAGGGCATCTGTGGATTAACAACAGAAGTCATTGTTGGGTTATTGTCTAATTTGGAGACAAGAGAGCAACGAAGGCATGACTATTTGTTACATGGCCTTCCATATGAACATCCAAGAGCCTCCTCCACTGATGATGTCAAAGGCCTTATTATTGCCTTATTGCATGAAATGCTATGAACACGATTAGCCAAACAATTTTTGAAAAGAAATTGTCTTGACTTTTGTTTAACACCGGTTGGCAATATTTACATCTACATTACAGCGAAATTCATTGTATCGTTTATGATTTTGGATTTTGTGGACCGTCAATCAACTAGGGGGCGGAGCTATGCAATAGTCAACCGCTGGTCAGTTGGCTTTGAACACGTATCTCTCAGATCAAGTCTTTGATCAAGACTCATTTGATTCAGAGTAAATATGACAAGGAATTATCCTAAGGAGTTATGTTGGAGGGTAGTTTTTATGTTACGAGAGGGTAGGACAACATTCGAAATTGCACGGACATTGCATGTCGGAAAAACGTTTGTCAAAAAAGTGAAACGTCTATTTGAAGCAAACAGTACTGTTGATTACCGACCGAGGTCAGGAAAGCTGAGAAGCTTGAGCGGTGAGTGAGCTTATATAATTACTTTCTTAATCTTCTTACATGAATTTTTTTTTCAACAAACGAATGTGGGAGACACTAGAAAGTGGATGTAATTTTATCCTACTCTTCTACAGCACAAGAAATACTACTTTTGAAAAAATATCGTCGAACACTACCCAGAGGTCTACGAAGACGAGTTGCAAGAATGGCTGGAGTATTTGACAGGACGAACATTCTCTGTTGCTGCTATTCATAGGTGCTTGCAAAAAATGGGTTGGACGAGAAAAAAGGTACTTTTATATACACTCCCAGGTCAAACGGAATCCGCGACATATTTTGTTTACATTCATTAGAATGCTAAAATTAGATCCCAAATCAGATATGGCCTTGTAAATTACAAATAGTTATTTTGTTCGAAAAACAATAACACAATTCCTGAAATATTTATAGATGCACACACCGTTTTTCGATTTGCAAGTAAAAAAATGTTATTAAGACTTTGAGGAGTTGTATTGCTTTGAAAATGTGGCAAGCCAAGGGGGCAGGATCATGTCTTGTCCATATATTTTTGTTTAGGAGGTGCCACTGTTTATACAGTATGGAGGCCAGCCAGCCCGGTAAGCGCACTGAATTCTTTTGTTTCCTTTTCCCTGGGAGCCAGAGAACAAAAGTCTGCCCGCTTACCAGACTGGCTTGCCTCCATATAAACAGCCCCTAAATCAAATATATCCAATTCCCTGGGAGCCAGAGAACAAAAGTCTGCCCGCTTACCAGACTGGCTTGCCTCCATATAAACAGCCCCTAAATCAAATATATCCAACGAATATTGACAAATGTAAAAAGTATGACATACCTCTTAAATTATGTGCACACAGAGTTTAAGAAACCAGCAATCATGAACTGCAAGGCTACTGCTTCATTCAAATAATTATAGATTGTGGATTGAACAATACTTGTACTGGCTTAGGTATCCAAATATGAAGTAATGAACAAATGTTTGGTTCTCAGTTTATAAGGGTTGATATTATGTTATCCTGTCAAATGTAATACATGCCCCAGGAAGGGACATGCTAGTCAAATGTCTGCACTATATAAGGAGGAAAAACTGATTCTTTACCCTGGTTGACATCTCACCCCAGCCAACCATTGCACTAAAAATTGATAGTCAAAGTCAAAGCAACCCCTCCCCCTCTCCAACCTTGGACAGGGTGGGAATTAGTGGGGCATTTGAAAAAAATGGGTGTGCCACTGTTGGTAAATGCCCAACATACTACAACCCCTAAAATGAAATATCTGGATATTGGCCAGCAGGATTCTTCTCAAGTTGCAGTCATGCAACAGTTTCCAACTGTTGCCCCACCCTTTCAAACCATCGTCTTTTTCCCCATCACAGGATGTCGTGATCCTAAAGCTCAACGTGTTCTGGGTTGGGAGAGGGTGGGTGGGGTTTTCAATACTTTGACCAATGTATAATGATGATTAAAACAAATAATACTATGACGAGAAAAGATAAGTAATTACTAACCGATCGGCTGCAGTAGAGTGTTTGTTTGGTCAGCCAGAACAAGAGCCATGACCATTACTGCTTTTCTACCTTGCCACCTTCAGTTTTGGGTTTTCATTGGGTATTCCTTTAACAACACTGGAATATCCTGATCTGAGTTGATAGCGATGATTGAACGGCTCTTTCCTGCGCGTTTGTAGTATATTTGGGTTATTTCTTTATCAGCATATCCCAGGCGGTTCTGTATGTAATCTTTTATGCAATCTCTCAAAGTCTGGGATGTCCATCGATATGGAAGATCGAATGGTGCGTATTCTGTACCACTAACTTTTCCATTTTGGGTTGCCAAATACAAGATAACTTCTCGCTGTAATTTGCAAAATTTGACGTTATTCAAAACACTTAAGCTTATTAGTTGGTTTACATGTAAACATTTGCCGACGAAGCAAATCCCTGCAGCGGGAACTTGCATGATAGAGATCTAGATGTGATCAAATCTCTTCTACAGCACAGTAATCTTGTCTATTTCCCAGCCAAAATGACGCGAAAGTTTGATGGATAACTTGTTTAATTTCGCTGTAATGGGCTGTACAGAAATCAGAACTTTGCAGTGGAACACATTTTATTTTTGTACAAATTTGAATTGTTTAAGAATGAAGCCCATCGGCAGCAGTCACTTTTTGGACATATTTGTATATTGGTTCTAACATTAAAAATAACATTATTATTTATGTTCTTTTGGGCATACAGCTTGATAAGGAATAGGAATACGAGAAGGCTTGTCATTTTGTTTTTAATAGGATATTAAGCCGGATATTAAGCCGGAATCTGGCCCTTGGAATCCGGAATCCAGCCCTTGGAATCCAGAATCTGGCCCTTGGAATCCGGAATCCGGCCATTTGAATCCATAAGAAATTAAGAAAATTAAGCGAAAATACAACCTGAAATATCGACTTAAGAGGATGATCAAGTCACTGTCGCAAGATCTCCTAAAACGCGTAAGCACCCTGTTACACACGGTTATGAATTATGTCCTTACTAAGACCATCAGAGGTAAACGGAAAAAGTGGATGCACAGACACAAAAAGAAACTCAGAGAACTCCTTAAAAGACAACATCACTCGGAAAACTGTGATCCTAACAGAGCGAACCTCTACGAAAAAGTAATACACAACTTCTCAACACACCAACTCACCACTGAAGAGAAACATGCACTCTCATTTAGTTTGGACCAGCATATTCCAAGTCCTGGCAACCGCAACGGCATCCAGACAGCATTTGAAGCATTCTACCAGGATCTGAGAGCACACACGAAACACCTGACAGAGCACCAGCGGACAATTTTGAAAACCAAGATAAGAAACATCTGCCACAATTACACAAAGATCCATGTTAAATATAAATTCCAACAACAGATCCGCAACTTGTCTAAGAATAATAACCTGGCAGTACTCAAACAAGACAAGGGTAGAGGCGTAGTAATAATGGACCGCCCCAAGTACATTGAAAAATGCAATAGCATTCTGGAGAAGGAACAGTTTGCACGACTTGATGAAGACCCAACAAAAAAGGCAGAGGGCTCGACTCAACGCCTTCTCCGAAAAATCAAGCATAAATTCGACGTGAACGAGTACAAAAGGCTTTATCCAACAGGGTCTAGGCCAGGCCTTTTCTATGGTACTGCAAAAGTGCACAAGTTAAATGATGGAGATGACATAGATAAGTTAACTCTACGACCCATTATATCAAATATCGGCACAGCAACTTATCATCTAGCAAAATACCTTGCGAAATTATTAGCACCCTTGGCCAAATCCGAATATACTGTAACCAGTACTACAGACCTCCTTAAGCGTATCCGCTCTGAACAGCTACCACCGGAACATGTAATGATTAGTTTTGACGTGGAAGCACTGTTTACGAATGTACCGTTGGACAAAACAGTCGAGATCATTGTGAGAAGAATCTACAAAGAAAAAGAGCTTTCAACGGAACTAACCCAAACAGAGCTCGAAAAGCTGATTAATCAAAGCACCAAGAATGTACACTTCACGTTTAACGACCAAGTCTACACACAGAGCGACGGCGTGGCGATGGGTTCACCACTGGGGCCAACCCTTGCAAATATTTATATGACAGAATTGGAAAGGTGTGTTGTCCCAACTTTAAGCACTTGCCTTAAAAATTGGAAGAGATATGTGGACGATACTCTGGCTTATGTCAAGATCGGAATGCATGAATACGTATTGGACAAACTAAATAGCTTTGACGAGAAAATAAAATTCACGTACGAATTAAGTCAAGAGAACATGATCAATTTCTTAGATACGAAGATAATGTGGAAACAAGACCATTTTGAGACCACAGTACACCGAAAGAAAACAAACACTGACCTATACATCCACTGGGAAGCAGAAGCACCCAAAACGTGGAAAAGAAGCACATTAAGGGGCTTGATCAAGAGAGCTTTTAATATCTGCTCAAACGAAGAATTATTGAAACAAGAACTCGATCACTTAAGAAAATCTTTCCATGACATCAACGGCTTTCCCAATTGGGTAATCGACAACATCATCAGTGAAGTAAAAAATAAACAAAGCCAAGAGAGCGTGCAGAACTGCCAAGTGGCCAGCGAACAAGAAAGCGACTTAAAATCAGTATTTTTGACCCTTCCATATAAAGGAGACCAAGGAGTTGAACTAATACAGAAGTTAAAACGCACAACTAAGAAATTCTTACCGCCTAATGTGAAACCAGTTGTTGCATTCAAAGCCAATAAATTAGCATCTCGTTTCAAGATAAAAGATAACACCAGCATACAACATAAACACGATGTTGTGTACAAATTAGAATGCCCACAAGAACAGTGTTCACACACGTACATTGGCGAGACCGCTAGAAGATTAACAGAACGTATAACAGACCACAGTGGGAGAGACAAGAAGTCATCTATCTTAAAACACAGCGAAGAAACAGGCCATCAAACCATCAAAATAGAAAACACAAGCGTCCTAGCGTCTAATTTTAGAGACTATAGGAAAAGAAAAATAGCCGAAGCACTACTAATTAAAGAACATAAGCCAAGCTTGAACGAACAGGGACAATCAATTCCCTTGAGTCTTTTCAATTAACTGTATGTTTAGATAATCAATTCAATTGCTGTAGATGGCCTTCGGATGAAGGCCGAAATATCCTATTAAAAACAAAATGACAAGCCTTCTCGTATTCCTATTCCTTAACATTATTATTACTACTGTTCTATGAAGATTTTGTTAAAAATAATGATTAAATCAGAATGTGTTCAGTTTGAAAATGTTGATTCTAGTCTAATAATTAATTCAACATAAATGTAACTCAAAAACTTAAGACGATATGTTTTAGTTAGAGTTGTACCCTCATTGCATAACTTGAAATCACTAACCTTTACTAGAGAAATCGAGTTACATTATGGGTGTGGCACAGCATGTAACTCGAAGTACATAACTCTAAAATTTCCCGATCGCCTTTGATGATCATAACTCCAGTGGTAAATGCACTGTGAGCAATTTAGTGGACATAGCTTCCCAGGGCCCCCTGGTGACACTAGTGAAAAACGTCTGCGCATGCGCGAGCGAATCTAATTTCATAACTTCAAAGTGGCGGCGACTTTCAGCTGTTGTGGAGACGTTATCTCCAATTAGAGGTTTATTTTTATCAAAAGAACGATACAAAGTAAGGTAAGTCCACCATATTTCACTTCTTGGTGACTTGTTACGTATTTACTTTCAATAACTAGTCAATCGAAGAACTTGCTTTTAAGAAAATTTATCCTAACAAAGATAGTTCCGTACAAATCGGTATTAAATTTAGTTAGTTATTAAGTTGTTTTCCTTTTCTCTTGTGTGTTTTTTTTCTGCTTCTCCTTCTTGTTTTTTCTTTGTATCTTTTGATTCTTAGAACTAGACCAATGACCTAATTTATATGACTATATCTTAGCTATCCACCTAGGTTAACTAAAGATTTTTAGTACTAGACCAATGACCTAATTTATATGACTTAATATCTTAGCTATCCACCTAGGTTAACTAAACATTTTTAGTACTAGACCAATGACCTAATTTATATGACTATATCTTAGCTATCCACCTAGGTTAACTCTCACAGTTATTGTGGATAATTTGTACTTACTAATATGTACAACTATTGTGTAACAAAACATTAATACAATACCAGTACTAAATAAAGAAATGTCTATGTCTAATGAAAGGGGATTAAAAGTATCCTTTTTCTTCAGAAATAAATGGAGGTGAAGCTACATAGATTGTATGGTGTCATAAGATATCCATGTCTGATCCAGGCCAACAATTCCGGCAAACTTCCTAGCATTGCAGAAGCAACAACTGCACCAAATGGTTGGTGGAAATGACTGTCGAGAAAAACCACGTTGTTCTGAGTGCCAGGTACAAAAGTGAAAGTATTGCCTCGGAAGGTGACTATTATTGCGGATGGAGAAGATGTAGTTGCAATGTGGATCATTTCATTCAAGTAAAATTGTAAGTTGCTGGAGTTTGGACTGCTGCTGTCAGATGTAAAGTTGACTGGTAATTTTTGACCAAGACGACATGAACCAAGTTTTCCTGCTAATAAGCTAGTGGCCATGGGTATTTGTAGAGTGACTGGCATTTGATGAAAAATATTGTCATGTACTGCATTGCCTTCAAGCATTGAGGATACCATGAGATTGAACCATGCAGGAGATAACTGGAGTTGAATTTTTAAAGTTGACTTTTGAAGGTGGTATTTATGTGAGACCAGAAGAGAGATGAGTGCACATGCTGTACTTTCTTGCCTGCCATTTATGGTGGACTGTGATAGGGAAAGAGTTAAAAACCAGAAGTCTACAGAGTTGATTTTTTTGTATGCAATGAGGTACAAAGTTTGCTGTGATGCTGGTTGCTGTAGATTGCTTGAAGATGATGGATTTGAAGCAGAATTTCTCTGTGATGCAGGTCTGTGCTGATGACCACTAGACTGTGTATGAACTGGTTGACTACAAGGTAGGCTTTGACTAGCAGGGATACTATTTTCTATTGTAGGTTGCATAACAGGGGAAAAAGAATTGAGTATTTGTTGGATCTCATTTTGCCACTCTGTCGATTTGTAATAAGATGAAGGACAGGGATTGATGTTTCTTTCACTTTCTTCTTCAGGTTGGTGACCATCAGTTTTACCATTAGTTGACTTGGTTGGTTTCAAAATAGAGACATTGAAGGATTTAGCAAGTTCTTTGACATGGACTTTAAGGTAAGGAGAGCAGATTGGACATTGTTTTTTGCCATCTACCTGTAAACAAGCAGTATGGAAAGTGTGAAAGCACATCAGTCTTTGAAATTCACCAGTTTTGGAACAGGACTTCAGGTCACACTTGGCATTAATGCAAGGACTGGCATTCAAATCTTGTTTTTCAATACCATAGCTCAGTGGCATGAAGTTGAAAGGAAGTTTCACATTAAAAATAGGCAGAAAGAATTCCAACTTTCCTTTAGGTTTTCCATCTTCATTCAATGGCCTTGGAACCTGCCAATGAAAAGGAATCTACCTTGAAAATATTTCATTGTTTGGTTGTTTTGACTTGCTTTTTGTGTAGCTAGTTAATGACATAGCACTGTGAAAAAAATATAAGTAAATACATATTACCTTAGGCTTTTCCAATGTTATGTGCAATCTTTTTAAAGATGGTCAGTAAAAACCGGGCTGATGTTCCAGCAATTAAAGTCCAATCTCTGTTAGGTTGACGTTTCTTTAAAGTGTTCACAAAATTCTGTTTAAATGATATTTGGAATTTTTGGGCACTTAGGCATCTTGCAATTTTGCTAATAGTCGCTGAGTCTAACCAGGGTGTAATGTTAGCTCTTAGTTCTGAATGGAATACTTCAACTTTTTTCTCTGTAAATAAGGATAGCCAACTTTTTTTCCTTTGATAATATTCTTGAATATTCTCCATTTGATATTTAATGTAACTTAACAAGGACAAAGATGACTTGTTGTAATTCTTACGTCGTGAGTATCGTTATTCTTGTCATAATTGTCAGGTATTTTTCAAAGTCTCCACTGCGAAACATTGTCATATATTGGTAAAACCCAAGGGGTATTATTTCATCCAAAAGAAACAACATCATTGTATATTCATAATCTTTACACAATTTGAATTTGTCAGTAATTTTATCTCGAATCATAAGCCAACCAAGAAGGAGAGAATTAAGCAGTAGAGAAGATAGTGCTGGTGATGGTTTTTGAGGTAGAGGTCTTGAATACAAATGTGTGTGTAGGTCAGCAAAAAGAAAATGGTACTGGAGTACTGTTTGTTCTTGTAAATTTAGAGACACATGGAATGGTCCTTGTTCTGGGATAATACCAAGGATAGGATCTTCTTCATTTGTTGTTTGAGCAATAATTTTTTTGGTGTAAAACCATGATGGCCAGTCACCAGGGAGTGGTATGAGGTATCTTTGTAGGTATTCTTTTAGCTGTGGTGTAACCTTAAAAGAGTTTTGAAAAGCTTTTTTGTAGTCTTCCATACTCTTTAATGATTGTTCTGTCTCATCTATTAGGATGCATGAGTTCAAAGTTTGGAGTTGTTTTTGATCTTGATTTGAGTAGATACTACAAATTGAAAGAAATTTAGAGAAAGTTATTACATTTATGTTTCCTCTTGTCAAAACCACTAACATAATGTCGATTTATGCAGTGGAGTTGCCAGATGACATTGCCTGCCCTGCAAGAACTGGATTTGCCACTGGTAACTGAGTAGATGATGAAGCAGAGTTGCCGGTTGACATTGCCTGCCCAGTAAGAACTGGGTTTGCCATTGGTAACTGATTACATAATGAAGCGGAGTGGCCAGACGACGTTGCCAGCCCTGTAATAACTGGGTTTGCCACTGGTAACTGAGTAGACGTTGAAGTGGAGTTGCCAGTTGATGACCCATCTCCTGAGTTTGCTACTGGGAACTGAGTTGATAATTTTGCCACAACCTTTTGAACTATGGTGTCAACAAGGCTGGAAGAAACTGCTGCCTCAGCTGCTGATAGCTGAGCATTTGATACTGAAGAGGAGTCATTGCCCTGATGTGAAGCCTGATCAAGATGCGTACGTCGGGAAGATAAGACAGTCGAAGACCTGACACGTCGCTGTGGACGGCCGGAGGCTGAGGCAGTGTTGCTTCTAGTACGACGTTGAGGAGGCATGTCAAACTGCAAAATAAAAGGACTAAAGGCAGCTGACAGAACCACTGAAAAGATCTAAATAATAGGCCTTACAATTACAGCTTCAAATTGTTAACTACAGCAACAACAAAATAACAAATTTGGAAAGGGGGTTACCAGGTACTGAATAAACAGTACAAGGACTACAATGACGAGAAAACCTGTCAGACAAATAGTCGACGATAAGCTTCTCTTCCATGTCAAAGCAGACCTTGAATACAACCAACAAATGTGGTAAAAAGAACAAGGCTTAAACAAGTGAGAGTCGATAAAATCTCCCCTCAACAACAATGTTATAAAGTAACAAATAAGCCATGAACAGTGTAAGTGATAATCTATCACACAAAATCAGATAACCCGGTAAACCCACTTTCAAAGTAAAGAAAGCGCATGCAAAATGGCACCGCGATAACTTCGGTATAACAAATACTGACCTGAAGGATTTAAATGAACCCCATCAGGTAAATAAAACGGCTTAATCGGATGGCTAAAAGCCCAATAAGACGAAAAATACCAAGAAGATAAAACTTTTGCTTATCAATTGCGTATACAATGAAGCAAATGACCACGAGGTCACGCTCAGCGAATTTATACAGGTACCCTAGGGGGTATCAATATAATTCATTGGAGCACATCCCATTCAATAATCCATATGTTGCCGTTACGTAATCCTTTAACAATGGAACAATAATTTATTCAACAATCCAAGAGGAAACATAAAAATCCTATTTGTAAACAAATATTTTCTTTACATAATACATGTACATGAATGAAATCATCAATGGTTACCGAGTCTGTCTATAATAGTTTGCTTCATTTTTATCACTACTGCTAATATGTACTTGCCCTAATTCTTTAATTTGTTTTTCAACTGATTCAGGTTTTATTGATTTGTAGGTATTTGGCAAACTTTGCATGTAGGATTGCTGGTAGTCAAGATAGTCTTCACAGATCTTGTAAATACTGTCACTGCTTATTCCTCCCCTACAAGATTTTACAACTTCTTTCTTCACTTTCACATCTACTGTTCTATGTATTTTCTTGACATGTCTTGGTCTTGGAATAGCTGGAATGTCTTTGGGGATATCAACTAGACATGTGCACATATGGATTGCACTTGATTTCTGTAACTTTGACAATGGTTGATTGGGAGTATAGATCACATGGAAATCATCCACCATTTTTATAATGAGTTTTGAGTTCTGTTGAAACAAATTAAGATTTGGGAATGTGCTGCTGAAAAGAAAGTGTTGTATGACTTAGTTTACTTACTGTAACAGCCTTCCCTATGTGTCCATTAATATTATGATTATGTTCTTTCACCATTCTATCCCTTTCATAGTCAATTGTTCTTCTGTTAACAGAATTTCCTAGAATTTGACAAGGCCCTTGACCAGCTCTCGATAACCCATGCTGTGCAAGGAATATTCCACTGTCCTTTTGTAGCTGGTTATTTTTTTGTGACCTATGTTGTACATTTTAAACAACATTATTGTTATTAAAATAAATAGATATCAAATCCACAATATACAATTTTTCTGTGTATTTGTACTATTATTCAGTGGATGCTCTGATGACATGAAATCATTATTGGGAAGGTGAGAAATCTAAAGTATAAATAAAAGAAGCACCTGTCTATTACTGGCACCACATTAATGTCTTTAGTTAGCAGTGCATGTATGTTAGTAAAGATTGTTTCATTGAAAATGCATCACCTCGCCTAATTGAATAATTATTACATACAACTCAAAATCAAAACCTTTCATAATTCCCATAAGGATCGATACACATAAAATGTTTCAGTTTTACCTGAAATAAGCTAAAATATGAAGTAATGCTACTGTCCTTTGCTCTTGAGTTTATATTTTTGGTTTTTGAATTCTTTTGTCATCACGAGATATTGCATTGAGTAGCATATCAAATAAGCCTGGAGAGTTTTGTTCAGCAAAGGCCCTCATAAGTGCAGCATTATATAAATTAGGTCCCTGCTTCTCATAGTGTTGGTATAAAGCTTTTTGGAATTGTGCAACCAATTCTTCAAATTTACCACCTATAATGGGAAAAGTAACTCTTATTTAGAATATAATACAAACTAAGTTAATTTTGCTTCACAATAGATTTAGATGAAAACCAGTTTTGAGAAAATATTTTTACTATTATAAATATAATAGGAGTGTCATAACACAGAATTAATTGGATGCAACTTTACAACTTTTGCATCTTTTATCTACCAACATCTTTTGCTCAGGCCAGGGTATAGTGAAATCATTGATTGCATTATATTAAATATAAACTAACAAATTAACATATTTCATATATAATTTTATGTGTATTGTGTTTCTTTCATTCACCTTTTGTTGTCTCAAACCTTTTCAATTCCTCACACATGTGTTCGCAAACACCAGAATCAATTATTACTTGTCCATCATCACTTAACCTTATTCTGCCAAAGTTTGTTTCCACAATGTTTAGTTCATTGTCCCAAAATCTCAGTGGTGTTAACTTTAGCAAATTACTAAAAAGTTGGCGAAAGTGACTTTGAATGACTTCAATTCTTTTTTCCAGTTCTTCTGATATCATATAGGCCTCCTCATATTGTCTTTTTGCTGTTTGCAGTTCTTGAATCAGAGTTTGTACAGGTGAGTTCATCTGAAAGATCTATATATAAATTCAAATTTGGTATTACAATGATCATCTACCTTTTGAAGTTTAATTTCTGGAGTAGAGGGTGTTTTGCTTTCTTTATTTATGTTTATGTTCTAGAAAAAAAGAAATGCGATGAAAAAATACCAAAAACATTTTTACGTGCATGTGTACCACTATTTTATACATCGATATTTTATTAGTTTCTTTCTTTTTTAATCTGTGTTTTATCATCCATGTGTAGTCTTCTCTGGGTTTTGACTAAGGCATCAATTTCTAGGTTGGAAACCTGACAATAAAAAATAGCTTGATATTAGTCCTCTCGATTAACTCCTGATTTATACAGAATAATTTTTTTGTATACAAAGAAAATGTTGCTTTTCGCGGCCCATCCAGCATGGCTAATTTGCATATTTATCTTGTCACAATTTGTCAACAATGTGGCCTCGATTGACGAGATAAAATGCTTTTTTTCATCCAAAAAAAGAAGTAGGCAACAGTGCTATGGTCATCTTAGTGAATGTGACAATAATCTTGCTTGTGCTGCCAGTGTAAGCGAAGGAACCAGGATATGTATTTTCCATAAAAACAAAATTATGAGTAGCGATCGACGGTGCTCCTGTCCTTCAACATGGGGACACAGTGAAACACTCCACAAACATCCCATTCCTCGACGAATGTTTGACATTCTGGATGAAGCTGGAAGAAAAATACATGACTATCAACCTAAGATGGTGTAACAAATAACATCAAAACACGGAGTTTATATTGACTGGAAAATGCGAAACTCCAACAAAGAGATTGAGAAAAAGAGTACGTAACAACATTAAAATATTGAGTTTTGACAACAAAAAATAAAGGAAATAAACAGACAATAAAATAAAATACTATACTGAAAATGACAAGTTTAAGCTTTCACGATTTTTCTTAAGTTTTGGGATTTTGTAAAAAACTATCATGAAGCCGTAACACTGGCATCAAAATACAAAGGCTCGCTTGTTTACGTGACATCATTTTTGCGCATGCGCAGACGTTTTTTCACTAGTGTCCCCCCTGGTACTTCATAGCACAGTAAAAATAGTGGTAGTTGGAGTAGCAATTTGTAATGTTCATTTAAATCCTCGCTTTTTCGCTGCTGATGGCTTCATCACCAGCTTTTAATATTTTAATATTAGGCGAGAAGGCCATAACTTATCTTGACATGAAATCTTTAGACACATCTAGACATATAATTAGGGCTAGAATGTTTGAAAATTATATTATTATGATTACCAAATAAAAATCCAATATTGAAAACTTGTTAATCCAAATTGAAAATATGTTAATCCAAATGTTACGATTTTCTTAATATACACCCTTTCCGAAAAACTTTGTGAAGCGTAAAGCGTAAAAACTAGTGGCACGGGGGTATCATGGGACAGTTTACATTTGGCCACATGCACTTTGATAAACGGGTCATAGCAGTCATGCCACGAGCATTAAGTGATGATTTACGGATGAGAAGCATACTTCTGCATGGCTTAAACCATAGCAAAAGTGACATTCAGTTCGCCTTGTCTTTAAAGTCGGTGTTAAGATTCTCCCAATGATATTAGGAGAAAGGAGGTGTTTGTGCTGACAAACCAGGAAGACCAGTTGGTTCGTATTGACTTTCGCAACAAGAACCTTTTAATGCAAGAATTGTTAGAACACCCAGAAAGAACTATATCCGAGCTCTGTACACACGTTGAAGGAGTATGTGGTGCGAGGGTTGCTGTGTGTACTTTGTACGACTATTTCAAAAGAAATGTCATCACATGTAAAATGGTAAGCTGTGTTAAATGCGTGTTCATGAGCCAATGAACAATCTGTGATCGTATTCTAAGGCTACCTTTATACAGTACCGGTTGAAATTTTAACTGGTTGAAAATTTGTACGTGTAGGTGTTTTGTTTACATGGAGCCAGACTAACCATACCAAAAATCATGGCTAGCCATGCAAATTTTCGTGTAAATGGAAGATAGTGTTGTCAAAAAAACAGACGGTTCCATGTAAACAGCATGTATTGGTTTTATTTTCGATCGGTGCCGTGTAAAGGCAGTCTAAAATTCAATGAACTAAAAATAACAAATTAGATTCTTGCAATTTTTCCTTCAATATATTTCCCTTTTGGTGTTTATAGCTCAAAAGAATTTCTTATCAAAGATGCGAAGAATATCGAATAAACTATTGGTCTGTGGTCTCAGTATTCAATCCTGCAATGTTTGTGTTCCTTGACGAGTGTTGATTTGTAAGTTCTGCTTTCAAAACCTTATGTCATGCCATTTTAACTGATCTCACTGTTTTTCACACTGACAGAGATTATAATTAACAAATGTTTCCGAATTCCAGGATAAACGAATTTCGAGACGATTTGGATACAGTTTTCGAGGCTATCAAGCTCAAACACAAAGATGGTATGGCAATTGGGGTCCCAGGATTACTGCTATCCCTGTCATCTGCACGGAAGGAATAATAGACTTGAGTATCCACCACGGGAATACTAATGAAGATAAATTTCTTGAATTTGTGAATGAAAAACTCATTCCTAATCTACAGCCGTTTCATGGGATTAATCCTCGTTCTGTGGTTGTAATGGGTAATTATAAGCACTCAAGTTACATGAGAATGTTTGTTTTATTGCAGTGCATAAAAATTTACAATGACATTTTCATTGCGTTTTTTACAGATAATGCTACAATTCACCGCTGTCATCGTGTAGTTCAAGCTATAAATACTAGCAGCTCGCTTGTGGTATTCTTGCCATCTTATAGCCCTGACGTCAATCCATGTGAGAACGTTTTTGCTCAAGCAAAAAGTTGGATTAGAGCAAATGATGTTGTGTGGCAAGTATGCTGTGATAATCCAGAGGAAATGGTGTTTGAAGCCTTCATGCAAATCTCTATTTACGGTTTACTAATTGCTTGTAAAGTCCCCCCATACTCTTATTTTCTGCAAATGACTTGGGGGGGGGGGGGGAGTTGAAAAAGGCATGAATTTTTTGGGGATAACCGCAAGTGGAAATATGTATTTGTTCGCCTTGCATGGCAGCAATTTTTTTCTGAATTTTCTTTACTGGAAATATATATTTTTTGATTTTGTTGCCCCTCCCCCCCAATCACTTTTCTAATGGTCTGGCCCTTATAGGATTGTGAATTATACTCAATAACAAACAAAACAACAACAGGCAGGTGTACATAATTGCAGAGCTTTTACTGCATTGAATCTTATTGCCTTTGCATTCGAGCGCCGTTTTCCTTGAAATTAGTAGAAGTATGTATGCCAAACTTAACACCTGCCTTCACTTGGCGCTAAGCAAAATAAATGATGTTTGAACTAGGCCTTAAATGCGCGATTGAAAGGTCGCTGCAAACTTCAATTACCTTATATTAGTAGCCACAAATTACATTGTGACTTTGAAAAGAACACCTAACTGTTTATCTAACAGCTTTATGAAAACTGCTCTACAATTTATCGATCGAGTTGCTAACTTACCAACATTCTTGCCCAACACTTCAGCTTAAAATCAGCAAGACCTGAGCCATGTGTTTTACGTAGCCTTGACAAATAGTTATTGAAAAGGCTCTCGTCTTCTTTGGCGGAATCGTTTTCTACGAATTTAAAGGTCAAACATTAAAATCATGATACCCAATGACAGTGAACCCATTCAATTTGAGGTAAGGTATCCAGATTTAACCCATCAAAACTATCAATCATTGATGGAGAAATTGAAAAACTTCTGGACAAAGGGGTCATACAATATTGCTCCTACTCAGATGGGGAATTTTTATCTCCTATTTTCTTGAGATTGAAAAAGAACAAAATTGATTATAGGATGATATTGAATCTAAAAGACAATCTGTAAGACAATCTCCCATGGTGAAGCTGATATAGTCATACAAACAGATGCCTCTTCTCAAGGGTGGGGAGGGGTGATGGGTGATAAGAGAACAGGAGGAAGGTGGACCCCTGAGGAAGCATCTAACCACATTAACTACTTGGAGCTACTGGCTATATTCCTGTCTCTGAAAGCCTCATGTGGTACATGCTCTAACACACACATTCAAGTGCAGTGTGACAATACCACTGCAGTATGTTACATAAATAACATGGGCGGATGTCGCTCTATACCATGTAACACAATAACTAAACAAATTTGGGAACTTATTATTGCAAACAATAACTGGCTTAGTGCAACACATCTGCCAGGATGTGAAAACACTGAAGCTGACACTGAATCAAGGCAATTTAATGACCGAACAGAGTGGATGCTTGATCCACAGGTATACCAAAGGATTGTTATGAGGTTTGGTAACCCAGATATTGACCTGTTTGCTTCACAGTCTTAATAAGCAGTGCCCACGATATGTTTCATGGCGCCCAGATCCAGAGGCTCTTTTTGTAGACGCCTTCTCTGTCAACTGGAATAACTCATTCTTTTATGCATTCCCTCCTTTCAGTCTGATTGGGAGATGTCTAGAGAAAATACAAGCAAACAAAGCCGAAGGGATACTGATAGTACCTGTTATGGACAACTCAGAGTTGGTACCCAAAGTTATTGAGACTGCTGTGTGTCCCTCCAGCAGTCATACAACACAGGAGAACCCTGCTGACACTACCAGGAACAAATCAACTACACCCCCTACGGGAGAAACTGACTCTATTAGCATGTCACTTGTGCGGAAACTCTACCAAGACAGAGGCTTTTCTCAGAAGTCAACCGAGATTATCTTACAATCATGGAGAAAGTCATCTCGTAAACAATACGACACACATGTCAGAAAGTGGGTGCTATTCCTGTGCTGAAAGGAAGATTGATCCACTTCACGCAAATAGTAGCTGATGGACTAGACTTCTTGACTGTTATGTATGAAAAGAACCTAAGCTACAGCAGCATTAATTCAGCACGTTCTGCTCTTTCAGCCATCTTACGCACCTCTGAAACAACTAACTGTACTTTTGGTGAACACCCTGATGTCAAACGCTTCATGAAAGGCATCTTTGAAAACAGACCTCTCATGCCACGGTTATAACATGATATGGGATGTTAATAACTTACTTCAGTTCATGCGTAACATGAGGGACTCAAAGGACCTTCCACTTCAAGAGTTAACTTTAAAACTTGTAATGCTCATTGCACTTACTACAGCAAGTAGAGGACAGTCGTTACACCTACTAGACCTTCAAGGAATGGTTAAAGAAGATGACAGTTATCACGTTCATTATTGAAAATAATATTAAGCAAAGTAAGCCTACTAGTTCCATTAGTAACCGCATAGTTAAGTTAAAGGCTTACCCATTGGACCCAAAACTTTGTGTCCTTTATACATGTTCTATATATATCGAAAAGATAAGTTTGTTAAGAGATAAAGAAACACGACTATTTGTAACTTATCAGAAGACCCATAACAGGGCTTAGCAGAGACTCTATAAGAAGATGGATCCAGTCATTTATGAAGATGGCTGGTGTAGATGTGACTGTATAAAACGAGACAGGTAAGTCTCGTTTAATTTTAGATTCTATTATAAATATTCTAAACTGTAAATATAGCAAAGGGGCATTTTTAAAACGAGAATATAGGTCACAACAGTACGAACTTGGAAGGAAAGAAGTAGCATTTTATAATGTATTCATTTGTGATAGGGTTCCCTTTAAATTTTCACGTGCACCATGCACAAATGGTTCTACAATATAAAACCTTATTTTTAAAACAGAATTATTCAGTAAACAGTCCGATTTATCAAGCTCAACAAAAGAAAAAAATTACAATCAGACAGCTAGGATAACGGTTAGAGTTAAATAGGCCTCTCTTAGGTGTTCATCTGCACAAATCATTAGTTTTCTCTATCTCGTGCCAAAATAACCAATATCAAAACTGCTGGCGTCCTTTGATGGACTTATCTCTTCAGCTTGTTCTTCACTGAATAGCTTTTAAACTCTTGGACATTTTTCAATACTGGTACTTCTCTCCAAGAAAACATGGAGGATTGATTTTTCTTCTCATGCTTATAAACTTTTAGCATTACATTAATGCATACTGTGTCGGCCATGGCTCTTTTAAAAATCCCGCGTCACCTCAAACAATCGTGCTACACGTCATGCATGGTTAATTTCATTGAATATATTTCCCATGATCCCCCGCGCCACTAGTTTATGTGCCTTTCACTTCTCGGGTGACAAAGTTTCTCGAAAAGGGTGTATAAATGTGTATCAAAATGCTTTTCAACTGATGCAATGTCATGATTTATGTAATCTTTTCCTTGGTGTGAGAAGAATAAACATAACACGATTAGCAGCAGGTAAGAGGGAATCGTGATGACACCCCTAAAACAAGCGGGGATTCATTGGGAAATCGACAGGCATCGGCATCAGGGGATTCATTGGGCCAATCGGGAGGGGTTTTTAGAAAAAGTAAAAAGAAAAGTTAAAAAAATAGGTTGCATGTTGTAACTTTTTGCGTGCCAGACAATTATATTAAAAAACAGGTGATGCAATATTTACATCCACCTGCTGTCACAAGATTATCTCAACCAATCAAAAGCTTCACATTTTTTTTCCACAATTGTGTAATTTTTCAGTAAAAAAGTTCAAATTTGTGTAATTTTTCAGTGAAGGTTATGAGTGAAGATGCCTATTGAATAAAAAATATATATATTATATAATGTGTGACTACAATGCACCTACGGTGACTTGGGGAAGTTATAAAATGTGTTCCAGTTGTCTTAAACATGAACTTATACCCCAGCCACCAAGTCCTCTTAAGTGCTGTGGACAGCGACTTGTGATACAAGAAGACACTTATGCCATATGCGAAAGTTGTGGTAGAATAATCTTTAATGCTGTACCTTGTGCTACCAAAGAGCAATACTTTGCCAATGGGGGTCATAAAAGGATGCCCTACAAGAGAATTGATTACTTTAGAAAATGGATGCTAAATATCTTAGGCTATCATCCAGTCTATGATGATAAGGAAACCTTGCAGAAGATAAAAGTTAATTTACGAGAACCCACACCACATGGCTTGAAAAAATTAAAGCTACAAAAATATAATAAGGGTATTTCTTATTTTCTGTCTGAAACTACAGATGACAAAAATACCCGAGGTTTCTTTGGAAACTATGAGTAGGGCCGAATTGATGTTTATTCAGCTGGATAAGAAAATCCCTTACTACCCTAATGTAATCTAAGAAATATTTACGAAATCGACCCCAACCACCCCCTCTTGGGGTAAATTCCTAGGCAACAGACGGGATAATTTATGCCACTAAATTTTAATTTCACTCTGAAGCAATTACAAAATCGCCCAGATCAATGTTTAGATAGGATTGAGGAGCATAAGGCAATGGTCTTAAACACTGGTGGCAATATGAATACAATTTCATTCAATGCAAGTGAATTTTTTCGAGGATTGTCCAAAATGACTGATCAAGAAATTGAAATCTTTTTGGAAGCATTTCTCCAATTGCCAAGGATGTTGGATTTGGCCAGACAAGCCGCTACCAGAAAAGAAAGAAATATGAGGCTAATATTGCGAAAAATACAGCAGCAGCAGCTGTAATGGAAGTATAAATATGATGTTCATGCCCAGAAAGAGAGAAAAGCCAAGCGACGAATTGCGAGGTTAAAAGGTGTTCCTGAAAACAATTCAGGAACTGTGAAAATTTCATTATACATATTTTCTAGCAAATGAGATAGCCTGCATTTTGGGTTATGCCATTGAAAGAAAGGCAATTAGAGAGCATGTCTTTAAAGAATACAGGGAAACTTGGGACGAAATCAAGGTCTGTTTCGGACCCCTTTGCAGAACACCCACAAACTGTATTTGTTGCGGGTGAGAAGTTAAAATAGCTTTCATGAGATTGTTTATAATGCTATTAACATTCCAGGCATATTTTAGGTGTTCAAGGTTTTCTTATTTTGACTTTAATTATCAACTGAAGTTATAAAAACAATAGTCTTTCTCTTTTTTCTCAAGTGAGGTAGTCTGTTCTGGATGCAAAAAGCAGCTGAAATTTTGATTTTGTCGCTTGTGTACAGCAAAGTGTAGCCATGCCTTCCACCAACTCTGCCTTCTACCAGGCACATCAAGGTTGAAACAAAAGCAGATGTACAAATCTGAGTTACAATCTCTTTGTACGATATTAAAATCGAGCATCAATGGGTTGAAAAAGGCACTTCTCCAGAGGAATGATGAATTCATCAAGTAAAAACCAAGTCCTTTCCTCCCGTGTCCAGGTTGTGATGAGCAACAGTCTACTCCATTGACAAGAAAATACTGCCATGTTTGCAAAGAATTCACTGAGGGTTCTACACAAACATCAAGACTTCCATGTGGTCATATTGTGCATATAAGCTGTTCACAAGTCGATGCTTGTCCTATTTGAGCTGTTGTCAGGAAGGTGATGGAAGAAACATCAAAGCGTGTGTTTCACAAATCCAGAAAAAAGCAGTTCCACACATGAAGACAAAACAAATCACCACCATCATCATCATCATCATCATCATCATCATCATCATCATCGTAATAATAATAATAATAATAATGAAATTCTATATATAGACAACCTGAGTGGAACTGATATTCACACTACAGGTGTAAGATACTGCTTGGCCTCGACCCCAAGACTTGGGGCTTAGAAACTAAGCACACTCTGCAGAATGAGGGTGTTCCTATGACTGCAGACGTCTGCATGCCACCCAGCACGTCTGGAATACCGAGATCTTTCAGGTATCCCTCAAGATTGCTTGACACGACCCCTAGACAACCAACGGAACCACCTTTGTTGACACCCAGTGCAACTTTCGTATCTCCTTTACAAGAGGAGAATGTTTGGCAATTTTCTCCTCTTCCTTCACCACCACATTGTGATCCCAAGGCACCAAGAAATCAACAAAGGTCCACTTACGAGCCGCCCGATTCAACACAGTAACATCTGGACGATTATGATCCATCTTCTGTGTTGTCTCGACGCTCCTGCCCCACCAAATCTCTACTTCTCCATCATCCGAAATCCTGACCTCATCTGGAACCTCCTTATACCAAACAGCAGCACATTTCAACCCATATTTCTGACACAACTCGCAATACACCCTCAACCCCATCCGATTATGTCTCTTCTTATATTGCTTCTGGGCCAAAACACTACAACCACTTGCCAAATGGCCAACAGACTCCACCTCCTTCCCATAAACCCTACACTTTGGATCCACATTCTCTTTCTGAATGGTTGCCCAGTAAAACCTTGTCCTCAGAGCTTGCTCCTGTGCTGCAAAAACGAACCCCTCAGTGCCCTTACCCAAATACCCTGCCCTTAACCACTGCCAAGACCACTCATCAGCAACCTCGCTCACATCCCTAATGAATTTCCCATGCAACCTCTTCTCTAGGAGGTTTTCTCCTCTCCTTCTGCACCCTCTTCTTATACTCCTTCTTCGTCTCACCAACCTAATAATAATAATAATAATAATGGAAACTTTATTTTATATTTATACAACAATTACAAATCTCTCTACTTACAGGCAATTTGCAATTGACTACTCGAGTGATACATGCATTTATAAATGTAAACGACAAATAATAATGATTAAAATATATATATATATATATGAGGGGTGATCACACAAAAGGGGTCTTGTCTACTAAGACCCCTTTGATGTACCATCTTCCAGATTTGCCGCTTTAACAGCAATCTTTAGGGTTTTTTTGGTCATTTATCGGCGAAGATAGGAGAGAGAACAACAACAACAACGAAACTCTCAAAAGAGGGGGGGACAGAGAGAAAAGAAAGAAAAATAAACAGAAAAACTGAAGAGCGCACTTGGGTGAGAGAGAAGGTAAGAAGGAAAAACAAAACAGAAAACAAAGACAATAGTTGTTCGAATTTCTTTTGCCAATTAGTGGGAACCAAAAACAAACTTAAAAGAAGAAATAACCAACAAATGAGAAAGAGAAAAGAAAGAAAAACAGAAAAAATGTGTTTGTGAAAGAGAAAAAGAGAGAAGAAAAAGAAAAAAAAAACGGGAAAGAGAAACAATAGTTGTCAAGGTAACTGTCAATTTGGTGCTGTTCTAGAAGACTGAAGGCTCACTTATCCAGTGACGCATGACGAATTCTAGGGTTTACGTTCGGTGAGCGTACTGATCGTGGCCTGAATTCAGCTTCTAAGTGCTTTTTCGAGTCATTTTGTAGCACAGAAGTCGCTTGACTTGCATCATCAAGCAAGAAAAGACGACGGAGACAATCTCCTGGAAGAACTCAGGAATGGGAAGCGACTTTACGAAGAAAGAGTCACAGTAATTACGGCGACAAGATTCAACTGTGATCTCCGGAGTATTGAGGCTTCTCTGGTCGTTCTGTGATGCATTCCCCAAGCCAACAAGGCCATTTCGGCGAGTTTTGAACTGTAAAGAAGGCAATCGGTGCCGTCTGGGGCCTGTTAGCGAGGGGGGCTCGGCACTTATAAGAAATTTCTAAGAGTAGGGGATGGGTGCTGTCCAAATTTTTCATGGATGCCCATAATCCTTTTCTTCCGCTGTATCTGATCCAGCGGAAGAAATGCACTATGGGATGCATGTTTGGACGCGTACAGTGTTTTTCCTTGGACCAGCTATGGTTGTAGCACTGAGAATGCCAAAACGGGGTCGACTTGCGCACCGTGTGTTACAGCCTATCTTATTGTCAACCTTTAAGACCCCTTTTAAGTGATCACTCCTCATATATATATATCAAAATTTCAATAAGTCTAGGTTATTCCATTCTAATAATAATAATAACAATAATAATAATAATAATGAAATTCTATATATAGAGTAGAACTGACATTCACACTAATAATAATAACAACAATAATAACTGATAGTCTAGTCGATTAGCTCGAAATTTTGGCCGAATTGTTCGTTTTTTGATACAAGCTTGAAACTTGGCACACTGATAGTGGTCACCAAGACAAATATTTTTTGATATAGTGCCAAGCTGGAATCAAGTTGGTTTCCATGGTAACCATTATTTATTATAATTTACTTAATTTCGAAGTTTTTCTTCATTTCAAGCCAATAACACCATACTAAATTGTGAACCATAGCTATGATTACTAATAGTATATCATATATATCCTGAACAATCCGTTGCCATGGCAATGAATTCCTTAATTTTCCAAAAAATTCAAGTTTAAGGTATAATGTGCGTCTGTCTTTCGTTAGTACCAGTCCATGTGCTGTCGTATTCAATATGAACTTAATCTCATACTCAGTGTAAAGAATGTGTTACCATGGCAACGAAGCAAGATATAAATTAAATAAATATGTGATCATCAATTTCTTACTTGTAAGGATCATTCAATCTCAAATACATTGTCCATCACAAACACAAAGAGGAGTACATGCAAGATTGGCCTTAACACACTTGCATCTTTTACCACAGCCCTTCTTACATCCGCAGTGGACAAGCTCTTTGCAGCTGACAGCTGCAGCAGGGAGAGTAGTCCATCGTGGCTGGAACTTTCCTTCTTGGTCGAAAGTCCATCCCCAATCAGTGGGATCAGGAAGCATAGGCGATGGAATGGTGGCATTTCCCCAAATATATCCTCCTTGGTAGATGGCGCGCTTAACGTGTTGTGCTAGAGCGTCTTGTGTGGGTGGAATCCCTTCAATACTTCTTCCTTTCTTAGAAAACAGGTACTTTCGAGCATCGTTGACCTGGGATAAGTGAGGTTTGCAAACGTAAGTGAAGGAGAGGTGCATTTGTAAAGAAACCATGTGATGATTCGATGCAAAACACTTACCTTAGTAAGGGGGCTACCTTTGTCATACATAAGAATGACAAATCTTTCAACAATTGACAAATTTTCATTGGTAACTACAGATGGGGAGCTTGAGAGCTCCAAAACGCGTTTGTAACATCAGGGAAGTTCTCCCAGGTGCTCCAGGCAGTTTTCTTTCCACGGCCAGCGAAGAAGGAAGTTGTATCACACCCTGTTAAGGCGTGAAAAACGAGAAGACACTTTGATTTAACAGGGCCAAGAGTTTTCGCCAGTAGATGCACTGCTAAGATCCTATGATCTTTGCCGGTTCCAAAAGATATCCAAAGCTCAGATACATCCAGAGCATGGACAGCTGCAACACCTAACACAACAACATCTGTATCTGTTGTTCGAATCATGACAGATGTGTGGCCTTTCGCTACTGCATCAGCCAGGTGTACAAGTATTCGTGTGTCCGCTTCCTCGTGCAAGCAAGGTGATAGGCTATCACTTTGAAATGAAGGCGGTGAGCAAAGTACCTCTGTACCATGCGTAGCAATGATCGTTTTGCCCTCCATCCCTTTTTTCACTACTTCCTTTGAAAGGAAGGAGAACAGCTCTTTCTTGTTTTCGTCTGAATGCAAAAAGGTTTGCCAATTTTTGGGTAGCGCAACTGATGGCTCAACTCTTCTTCTCACACCGGTACCTCTCCTCTCTCTGGTGCATGATTTGAGGCTGTTGGGAATGTATTCATCCCAAATCAATTCAAGTCTTTGGACTTTTTCCAGGGACGTAAAGATGTATGGTAGAAATATTTCTGTACTGTATTCGAGAAACGTTTTGCACGATTTGGGCTTCAACATCTGGACACAGACGGCACCGTCTAATATCATTACTGACGGATTTGGGCATCTTGTTGTATCAGCTTTGGCCAGTTTTTCTATACATTGTAGCAAATCAGATTTGCTACCTGACCTGATTTTTCCACAGTCGGACAACGATGGGGGATAGCCCTGGTTTTCATGACAAAAAAACTCATCAATATTACCGTCACGACTTTGACAACCAATGTACAGCTTTGAAAACAACTGACAGTCAGTCAATTCTTTCACCATTCTTGCCAGCTCGGGTCCAGCTACCAGCCATCTCAAAAGAGCACTTGGATTTTCAGTGATTCCAATAACACCCCCGTCGCCTTTGATCCACTCGTTGTTTTGTTCGTGAGCTTGGTCTATTGGAATTGAAGAAAAAGTGTTAGTGGTCTTCTGTACAGTGAATTTTCCTCGTTTGAACTCCTTGTAGATAGGTGGGTGTTTGGTAGGCAGTTCTAGCATGTCCTTAATGTGAACAGGCAACCATCGGGCATAATTGGTTCGATCGAGAGCAAACAACCAAGGTGTGATTGCTATCAAAACAGCAGTGTACAATCTGAAGTCTGATTCTCTAAAGGATCGCACAAGAATGAAGATTAACAACTCAAACTGCAATGTCAGATTCCAGAATTTGAACTGAGGAATTTTGCTGTCTCGATCATTGCGCCATTCGCAAAAAGGAAGAGCGCTGTCTACAGAATCTGAATACTTCTCATAGGCTCTGTGTTGTAGTATGTACAAGGAAGTGGCGGTGACCTGATGTGCGTATCGTGTACGTGTTATATGTGATGAGGTTACTAATGACTCAGCTCTGCCAGAAGTCGTTATGCCCGCTTGCGCTATGACATCTGTCCATCCACTTCCCAAAAGCCAACTTCCTATTGCTTTAAGGGCTGCTAACTCTGTATGTAGTCCTCCAAGCATAACTACCAGTTTATCCTCTCCCATAGTGTCTTGGTTTATCCACTGAATTTCCTTTGCTATAGCATACAAGGGCTGATCAAATGCTATAACTGCAATCTGTCCAGGGTTAAGGTGCTGTACAGCTTTCATAACAACAGTTATAGCATGCTTGATCATGGCCGTAGAATGGGCACTTTCTGCAAAAAGAGGTAACAAAGAGCTCTGGCATGGTGGATTAACATGCCTCTGTCGCTCTCCATGATAAGCAGACCACGATACCATTTCTTTTGTTTCCTTGCTTGCATCTTTTCCTCTAGCAACTAGCTCCGAACGGGGCCCTGTACGTTCTCATTATCTCTTCTTATCTCCTCTTCGACACATTTTCTCGTGTGCTTGAGCCATCCAGTTTATTTTGTTTTGGCACTACGTACTTGTTCGTCATCAGCCTTTATACTGCACTGTGGGCTTGGCACCATTAAGGCACTTGACATTTGACTTGCCACAGGGAGTACGTTTGTATAACTGTAGGGTAATGGAACTATACTCTTGGCTGGGGACATATTTCTTAAGATGCTCATACCAGTGCTGTCGACACCTTCCCCTTGTACAGTAGGATGTTGTATCAAAGATATGCTGGTACCATGGAATGAACTTGTAGCCATTGTTGATGACGTGTTATGATCGATGTTATCGACCACGGCTGTAGTGAACACATTCAATTTGAGGTTGAGAGGGCAAACTGTATCAGTTTTGTTGAAATGCTCGCAAACTGAATTCGCAATTGCTGTCGACAGAGCTAACACCTTCTCATATGAAATGGACACGCCCAGAGCATGTAGTTTGTCTATAAGCTCCTTTTTACGTGTCTTTGTGTAGAGCATCAGACCTATGTATATTGGCAACGGGGTTTCCTGACTTTTAACATTTCGATTATTTCCTTCAGATTCACGGGCGTGCTTTACACTGTTGTATTTAAGAAGCTGGGCTAGTGTTAATGCGGCCTGGCTTGGCCTCTCCACAGACTGAGCTTTTGGGCCTTCGAGGATCAGGTTCACTAGTGTAAGTAACGTCTGTGGTACTGATTCTCTCTGGCAGTTGGAAGAAAATGTTCCCTGATTGCTTGCGGTTGAGCTATTAAACATCCGTTGACGTACTATACTCGTAGCTCGTGACAAAATGAATGCATCTGCATCGGTGTCTTGGTAGAAAACATCTGAGATAAGAGTTCCTATGTCGTTCTGGAAAATAAGGAATACCTCTCTTCCTTTGTTATGAGCTGTCAATCCAGGTATGCTCTCTAGCAGCTCTTCCTTTAAACGTGTAGAGTTTACTTGTTGAGGCATGTCCATCTCAATGCTTTCACGAGCCAGTCTTCTTCTGCAGTATTCTTTTTTCAACTCTGAAAGCTTGAAAATAGCAGTATCTGCTTGCTGTTTTCTAGAATCGTGGATGTAAGAAATTAATTCTCCCAAAGCAATACTATGGGATGTCGATGCGGTAGGAAGAGAGGACTTTACGTCTCGAGCGCGATTGTAGAGACGTGTGAGGCAGCTTGGATGGTATTTAGCACCAAGGGCGATCATATCACCTGCAGCTAATTTAGAAATCAAGTGCAAATCATTCAATTCTTGTGCAACACCTCGAACGTGAGAGTCAATTTCCATTGTACTTGCAACCCTTAACTCACTCTCAGCAGCAGGTTTATCACAAAAAAAACACAGTAGGCGCTTTTCTTCCACTTCAATCCGCATTCGTTTGGCTGTGCTTTGGTCGCAGCTTTCTGTAGACGTTTTCCTTTTCAGTATGCGATTCAACTTTGTTTTGTTGAGGTTATAGCGACAAGATTTATGCCATATAGCTGAATGGCTTCCAAATGTACGGGCAATTCCATCACCATCGTCTAGTTGTTCCCATTCTACTGCTAAATTCAATTCTCCAGCTTCGTGGAAGAAGGTAAGGTCGCGTTCGATAGTAACATATCCCGCACCGACGTCGTTCCTTTTCGAATTAAAAGGACACTGTGTTTTCTCTTGTGTCTCGAGCTGGCAAAGTATACATTTTAACCAGTCAACAGCTTTAGGCTGTGGCATGCTTGGCTCCCGGCCCCGACCAGATAAACCTGATATTTTCGTTAAAACTAACTAATTCTCCTTGTTATCTATCACGATATGCAAGAATACAGCAATAACATGGCTTGCGGATTGCAAGTGCAACAATGACAGACATGACAAAAACATGTGCAAATTCATTAGCAATTAGCAATTAAATTGTATTTCACACAAACTAAAACGTCATTGTTATACTAAAGCTTTTTCGACTTTATAGTAAAATATCATTCGACTTTATACTATTATATTCTCTCTACTACTGTATAATTGCGTTACTGAGTTCTGGAGGACCTGTGAAACTATTGTTGAATTTGCTTTTAATTATGCCAAATTATAAGATAATGCATAATAAAGGAAGGCAATCCCAATTTCATTAATATTTTTCATATAAAACCTAATAACACTAAGCGAAAAAAGCAAAAAGAACTGCTTCGTGGGGGGTCTTATTAACAAAACATTTATATTGCCGCTAATTAGCATAACAATGCGAATTGGGCGTGGCACTATATCAGAATTTATTCAGTATGGGTACGCCTATAATCGTGGGAAGTTTGGTGCTTGTATCAAAAGTCGAACAATTTTTTGAGCTAATCGACCGGACTATGAGATAAAATAACTATAAAACAAACAACAAAATAATTTGTTCCAGATCTCGCGATCTTCGAAACTAATGATGACTGAATAACATCTAATATTGAATGTGGTAGTGAAATTATTGGAAAGTCGTCAGCAAGTGGTGGGCAGGACTACAATAGGACAGCAATACCGTCATTTCACATTTTTTATCAGGATAGCTCAGGTTACATGGACTGTTGGAAAACACAGTACAATTGGATTCAATATTTTATTTCACTTATTTTTACATTATAAAATCAAGATTATAAAGATTATGAATTCTTGTTCTAATCTAAAATTTCTTTCTTAATTTTTGTATTATTTTAATGATTGGATTCACAGATACACTTTTAACATTCCTGACATAATTGAGGTGTTCATGAGTGCTTTTCTTAGTTTGGATGTAAAATGACTATGAAGTAGATTAAAGTTTATAACATAGAATAAGTGCACTTGAACTGTGAAATAGAATAAAAAAAGTAGTACTAATTGTGCCAAATTGTACATATCACTGAACCATAACAAGTCACTAGAAACAAAAGGAAATACTCAAGAGAATAGACAACTAAACTTTATTTTATAATGGAACAAATTTTATTGTTTTCCGGAGGCCATTATTGTTAATCTCATTTTTTCTTTTTTGAAAAATTATAAACTATCTAGCGCAAAATTTCCCATGCTTTCCGGTCAAATTTTCTAATTGTTGCAACATCAATTTGTAAAAATGCATCCATGATTGCCAACATAGGATTGTCCTCAAGAGCGCCTGGGGTCTGTCTTGCAAAAGATTTGGCAAGACCAAATACCATCTCGATAGGATTCAGATAGTAGCTGTAAACCGGTAACTTTACAAGAGTAATGTTCTTTGCCAGAAGTATTCTTGACAAATTGGCTTCATTATGAATACTCAGCCGCAGCAGTCGCCATTCTCGCAGTCCTGAAGTGAATGCAGATCAACTGAGGACATCATAGTCATCCAGCGAACCACCAGATTGGGCTAAGGAGCTATTAGCACAACAGAAAGAATACGACAAAGAAATCAAAAGGCTGAAAGCTGAACTAGACTTGAAATCAAAAAAGGCAGAAAAAACGATGGGATTGAGCCGCAGATTATAAAGGAATACCAGCTGAATAAAAAGGTGCTTGATAAAACTAACGTCACAAAAGATGCAAGCGACGACCAGCTACAGGCAGAATTTCTAAAAGAAGGTGAGAATTTGCTCCTTGAACGAAACAAACATATTTGCATTGCAGAGAAATATGGCTGGGACACCGTTGAATGTTACTCGACGGATCCGATCTCGAGTGATTCGGATGACAAGAAAAATGATAAAAAACGCAGTTAATCAACATCTGGTTCAAAGGCCTATGACGGAATTGCATGTCACACCATTTACTCAGCATAGACAGTTGTTTTAGACTCAGCGTTAGAATTTACAGCTACTGCTTCAGAGCCACTCCTTTCGATCTTATCAAGCAACAAATGTGTTGTAAATGTAATGCAACACACAATTTGGACTTCAGCATTACTTGTTGCTTCTAAATGATTTTATTAGTTTGTATATATGCATTTATATTTTAACACCAATTTTAGAATTTTATATTTATGTTGTATAGTTTTTGGGACCACAGTAATTGGTGTGGCTTCCCTGCCTTATTATGTCATTTTGTTGTTGGTGTTGACGAAGTTAATCAATTATAAATTATAAATTACAAAGAGCCTCAAAGTATAGTCTTGTCTAGCCTCACTCTAGACACATTTAATGATTAAGTTAATGGAATGTCATTGTCATTTAACAGCATATTTCTTTCGTTCCTCTCGCCTTTTCCTTGTGTTATCTTGTGAAAAAAAAGTTTTGAAAGATGTGAATAGTTTGACAACTTTCATTGAAAGAATTCAGCAAAAAATATGTTGAAAAGAGAGTTTTCTGTTTTTATAATGAAACAATGACCCGGAAATAGACAAAAAGGCCAAATATAACTTACAGTTCTTCAAGATTTGGAAATGTTTACTCACTTTCGACGAATCAAGCAGCATTCGCTATGGTAAATTGAAAGCCGTGTTTTCGGTTGGAAAAAGCTGAAGTTTGAAAGAGGCTTACAGGATAAGGATTTTGCTGATGTACGAGAAGCTGTTGATTTGAATTATCTGTTGGCTGTTCACCGATAGCTTGTGTCAAAACATCTATACACTGGCGTAGTTGGTTCATACAAAGGATGATTGAACAACAGAGATTGAACAAGTTGTCTCGTGGCGACAATAAGTTTTGGAAATCTTCCGCCTCTCTTTGTAAGTAAGAAACAAAACTTTGTTCAATCAAAAATAACTCTTATTGATCCAAACTAATCCGGGAGAAAAAACAATTTACTATGCTGTGACTTCTAGTTCCTTAAAGTTGATTTATACTGGCGTTTGCAAGTTCATGCTCATACAAGTCATTTTCTATGAATATTTACGTTGTTATTGTCTGACCACGAGGCTTAGTTTGTAAATTTAAATGATAACTGGAATGATGGAAAGTATTTTCTAGTTTATTTCTAAGTTTTGGTCTCCTAACTACAGTGAAATTTGTAAATAGACGTTTTGGTAAAATCATTCGTCAGAAAACCATGTCTTTACTGGTGAAATAGAGCATAGATTTTGGTGGTCCAATCAGAACGTGTGTTATAATTGAGCTATATTATAAATATATATATATGAGGCGTGATCACTTAAAAGGGGTCTTAAAGGTTGACCATAAGTTAGGCTGTAATGCACGGTGTGCAAGTCGACCCCGTTTTGGCATTCTCTGCGCTACAATCATAGCTGGTCCAAGGTCAAACACTGTACGCGTCCAAACATGCATCCCATAATGCATTTCTTCCGCTGGATCAGATACAGTGGAAGAAAAGCATTATGGGCATCCATGAAAAATTTGCACAGCACCCGTCCCCTACTCTTAGTCGTAGAAATTTCTTATAAGTGCTGAGCCCCCCCTCGCTAACAGGCCACAGACGGCACCGATTGCCTTCGTTACAGTTCAAAACTCGCCGAAATGGCCTTGTTGGCTTGGGGAATGCATCACAGAACGACCAGAGAAGCCTCAATACTCCAGAGATCACAGTTGAATCTTGTCTCCGTAATTACTGTGACTCTTTCTTCGTAAAGTCGCTTCTCACTCCTGAGTTCTTCCAGGAGATTGTCTCCGCCGTCTTTTCTTGCTTGATGATGCAAGCCAAGCGACTTCTGTGCTACAAAATGACTCGGAAAAGCACTTAGAAGCTGAATTCAGGCCACGATCAGTACGCTCACCGAACGTAAAGCCTAGAATTCGTCAGGCGTCACTGTATAATTGAGCCTTCAGTCTTCTAGAACAGCACCAAATTGACAGTTACCTTGACAACTATTGTTTGTCTTTCCTGTTTTTTTTTTCTTTTTTTCTTTTTCTTCTCTCTTTTTCTCTTTCACAAACCCATTTTTCCTGTTTTTCTTTCTTTTCTCTTTCTTATTTCTCGGTTAATTCTTTTTTAAAGTTTGTTTTTGATTCCCATTTAATTGGCAAAGAAATCCGAACAACTGTTGTCTTTCTTTGCTGTCTTACTTTCTCTCTCACAAAACGTGCCCTTCGGTTTTTCTGTTCCTTTTTCTTTCTTTTCTCTCTCTGTTTTTTTTTTTCTTTTTCTTTTGAGAGTTTTGTTGTTGTGCTTGTTCTCTCTCCTTTCTTCGCCGAGAAATGACCAAAGAAACGCTAAAGATTGCTGTTAAAGCGGCAAATCTTGAAGATGGTACATCAAAGGGGTCTTAGTAAAGAAGACCCCTTTTGTGTGAACACCGCTCATATATATATATTTAAGCAACTTTTGATATATTATATATATATATATTATATATATATAAGGGATAATTAAGGGATAGCTAGACTGGCAAGTAAAAATATATCACTGAAGCTAGAGCAGATCTCGTATGAGTGTGTAATAAAATAGATGTGTGGATGCGTCTACCACATTTTAAAGGGTGTCAGAAATACGCCGGCTAACACTGTCTATTTTTTGTTGTTTGCAACACTGTTTTGACGACAATGAATAAATTTCAAATAAGATATTGTAGGCTTTGTGGAAATGCACGGTGTCCAGGCTCCAGTTGCTGGACACAGGGGCAATTGCCCTTTTGGTTGGATCAGCGACAGTCCTCAAACTAGTTAATGACAAAGATCAGGGTAGCCAACATCAATCAGCTGCCCCCCCCAAAGAGCAGGTACTGAAATGTTGAAGTTTTATATTTTTGTCCTTTATTTGTTACAATTTTTACAGGTTGTAAAATTTTTGTGTAGCTTTTTAGAAATGTTGCGGTGTGCTCTATCAATTTTTATTTTCTCGATTATTTTACAATACTACTTCACACCTTTCAAAACTTTTTTTTCACAAGATAACACAAGGAAAAGGCGGGAGGATGAAAGAAATATGCTGTTAAACAGATATTTGAACAACTTCTCCGGTAATATGAAAGAGGAAGAAAAGCAATTGCCCTTCATGTTCAACATGGGAAGGGCATTCAGAAATTTTAGTCCTTATCAGGTATGTGGAATTAGTTGACGTTTTATGAAATAATGGTGAATTATAAGAGGAGTTTATAATATATTCATGAATCAAAAATGCATGTCAGAAATTTTATGCTAAGAAAATAAAAAGTTTGAAAAGTTTGCATGTTTCTTGGTATACTCATCAGCACCTTAGCTAAATAAATGGATAAATAGATGATTTATTTCTAGCTTAATTTTTCATTTCAGTAGCTCTTTAAGATTAAAATGATAATAAAAGATTAAAATATGATTATTATGATCTTGCAATGGATTGATATAATCCAGTAATGGATTAGAGCGCAGCAAAAAATGTTGCCTGGATTAGATTATTATTTATATTTAATACAATCCTGGGCCTCATAAACACATATTTGTTTAACAAGGATTGAAGTCTGCTGCTATGTCACTACTACCAAATTTGATACAAAATATTGTGTGGATTTCATTTAAATGCGTTTCTTTGTATTGTATGACTTGAATTATTCTATTCATTTCTACTCCAATAATTTTGAGTTATTTTATAACTGGTGATCAAATCATCATGATTGTTTCCCATAGTCAGCCTGTCAGTATAAACAAATATAAAAAAAATTAGCTAATAGCCAGAGTGTTCCAAAATGTCAGTTATTATAATATGAACGAGTAAGGAACAAAATATCAGCCAAACCACAGTCAAGAAGTTACCCCCTATAAAATGAAATGTTTTATATTTTTGTCCTTTATTTATTACAATTTTTATAACAGGTTGTAAAATTTTTGTGTAAATTGTTAGAAATGTTGTAGTGTGCTCTATCAATTTTTATTTTCTCGATTATTTTACAATACTGTTTTGTCAAAACGCTGCACTGATTAGTCAATAGTACGACAAATGTGATTGGCTTACATTTGCGCAAGTTTTGAGAATTTTAGTTTTGATCAGAAAATAACACAATTTGATCATTCTTAAAATACCTCTTGCTATATCATAAAAGCAATAGAAGTTAGTTTTCTATGACTCTACCGGTGAAATAGAGCACTTGTGATGTTAGGAGAAACACTCAAAAAAGTTTGAAAATCACTCGCCTACAGCTCGTGATTTTCAAACTTTTCTCGTGTTTCTCCCAACATCATGCGTGCTCTATTTCACCGGTAGAGTCATAGAAATCTATCTTCTATTTCTTAATTAATACATATATGATAAAGATCATTGAAAATGTTTTCCAAAGAGTGCTCGACATTGTAGGAGCATGATATGAAATATATTAGTCAAAGACTAGGATAAATGATTCATTGTTTTATTGCTACAAGCTGGTTTCGTATGATCGTCAGAGACGATCACACTCATCAGGCAAGTTACAATGAATGACCGTTAAAATTTTGCTGGTGGTTTTAAAATATCTCGTGACCTATAATGGTATTATGTTACATGACATAGTTTTTGAGCGTGAATTTGTTTCTGTGTCTACACGGGCTAGCTAATTCATTACGTCTATTTAAGGAACATAAATGTTTTTTACAAATTATTATGAATTTTTCGCTTAGACATAAATGACATTTTTTACTGATATTGCTGTAAGGTTCGCATTTCTTGATAATTTTCCATGTAATATTGTAATTTTTGTTTTCCGCTTTGAGTTTCCAAACATATTTTGAGAGTTCTGTTTCATTTCTTCAGTTCTTTAGCTTTAGTGATGTTTTGTGATTTCTGGATCTTTCTTTAAAATTTGTTGCTAGGCCTACATAAGTTTCTGTTGTTGTGTCTGTTGTTATGGTTGCTTGGTAGATAATGTTTGTTTGTAGGCACTTGCCATCTAATGGGCATTCTGTTATCTTTCTACAGTTGCATTCTTTGTTAGTTTTGTTTAACTGTTCTGGTTCTTGTTCGGTGGAGAGTATTTTTTTGTTGTGCGATGCTATGATGGATTTGATGTTAGGCATACAATAATAGCTTATTTTGAGGGTGTGTCTATTGAAGATCTTGTGTAATGGATGGTTTATGGGGAAGCATTTGTCAACAGCGTTGAGGAATTTTCGTCCCAGGTTAGTTTTCAAGTTGCTGTTCCATGGCGGGTTATACCAAGTAACGTTTCTTTTTCAGTTCTTTTTACGCTTAGTACCATTGGTTGTTGGTTGGAACGTTAATTTATGGTCATATCCGCTATTGAGAAGTACTTCTTGGTACGGGTTAATGGTTTGTTAAATGCGTCTTCGTTAGATGCGATATTAGAAAGTCTTTGGTTAATGTTAGATGGTATGTTTTTTAGTAATGTTGGTGGATGGTTACTTTGTTTATGGACGTATAATAGTTTGTTATTGGGTTTCATGTATGGTTTATATGTGCCATTAGTTAGGTTAAATGTTACATCTAGAAAATTAACAATTTTTTTGTTAGCTTCTATAGTTATCTTTAAGTCGTTGTCTTTAAAGGCTTTCGTTATTTTCTTCTTGATGGCATCTATTTGCTTAGGTGTCGCTTTACATGCAATTAGCCCATAGTAACGGTAGAGTCCTACTTTGTCGTGTAAAGTAGGCGTGATAAGCGATAACATGTAGAGGCCTATCAGTTCGCATGTTTCAGCACCGTCATACAAACCCATCGTAACGTCGAACATGTTTACAGTGTCTTTCTTTGTCCATGTTGCATTGTTGTGGTGTAGAAGAGATCTTTTGGCATGGATTATGATGTCTTTATCTTGAGGAGTTATGTTAGTAAATTGCGATGCGTAGTTAAGGTGTCTGGAAACAGTTTTTTTGGTCACCAACCGATAACAAATAAACGGTTTAAAAAACACTTTCCTGTTGTCGATTCTTTAAGATGTTTTAAGACATAGTAGCTAAAGGATTGAAGTTTCAGTGCTAGGTGTGTCCCTGCAATCGGCGGTAATTTATGCATATTATGGGGAAATCCCGTATATCAGACTTTTGGTTATTTCTCAAAAAGTTTACTATAGAATCTTAAGTCAACTTTGGAAATTAATCTTGGAAGTACGAACTAAGTTTAACTATAATCCCGCCATTGTTACAAAGAACAATAGGACAGAACCAAAACAATCGAAGGCTTTTCGTTTGACTCGAGACGCAATTTTTGGAAAGGCTATGAAGCCGATTTTGTTTCTGCTCTAGTGTTCGTTCTAGAATTTCCAGTAAAATAAAATTTAATAGCGCTAAATCAGTAAGGTTTGAATTTCCTATGCAGAAGTTTAGAAAAAAATTGTTGGAGTCAGTTTTGAGAAAAGCGAGTCCGACTCCGCTTGCTCAATTTGTGGACACTTGTGCATAAAAGTCTTCTTTCTTTCCAAGGCTCTAACTCCGCCAAAATTAAAAAAATTGTTTCCAAACGTTTCAGACAAGTAAAGAGGGTAGTAAACAACTACTAGCATAAAATCAACTGATGTACATGAATACGTTAGTTCTCTACATCGCTTTTCGCTCCGATATTTACAATTGCCTTAAAAAATCATATCCCAAATTAAAGACTTTATAACTTGAGATTTGCGAAATAAAATTCCTCGAAGCTCGGTGAAAACTTAGTTCGTACTTCCAAGATTAATTTCCAAAGTTGACTTAAGATTCTATAGTAAACTTTTTGAGAAATAACCAAAAGTCTGATATACGGGATTTCCCCATAATATGCATAAATTACCGCCGATTGCAGGGACACACCTAGCACTGAAACTTCAATCCTTTAGCTACTATGTCTTAAAACATCTTAAAGAATCGACAACAGGAAAGTGTTTTTTAAACCGTGGTTAGTGACCAAAAAAACTGTTTCCAGACACCTTAAGGGCCTTTTTTAGAAGTTTTTCTGTTATAGATGTGTAAAATTCACAGACGTCGAAGGTTATGAAAGCATGTTTATCTTTGTCTGGTAAGCGTTTAAACCATTCATTAACGGTCATTCATTGTAACTTGCCTGATGAGTGTGATCGTCTCTGACAATCATACGAAACCAGCTTGTAGCAATAAAACAATGAATCATTTATCCTAGTCTTTGACTAATATATTTCATATTTTATATATATTTATATATATATCAAGAGTTGCCTAGTATCAGAGCTTTATGAAAAAATATCAGCCAGCCCATCCCATAATTTCATTGGTACTTTTGATATATATTAATTCTATTTTTATTATAAATTTTGTATAGAGGGGGTCCAGACGTTTTGCAAAATGCTGTATAGGTATTATATATACATTGCTCCAATATGTATTTTTTTACAGTTCCCCATATATTATACAAGCTATCATTAGTTAAGTTTCTTCATTGACAAAACAATATTTATACTCATTATGATGTGACAAAATGTTTGCTTTACCCTTTCTTCATAATACCACAGGTGAATGACCTATTTACTTGGAAGACTTGGTGCTGTTAATACAGAAACTACCACTGGTCAGCCTCCAAAAAAGAAATTTAGGGTAAGTGATGTGTAGCACACAACCCTGTGCAGCAGCACAAAACACTACTCATGACATGACAAGAATGCATGTCTAAACTAGCCTAAATTGTATCTGGCACATACTGCCAGTGATCGATCGGTCAGTAACTTGATTTTAGAATTTTGAATCAAAGCATTCAGTATAAAGAGGTGTGTTATAAATGCTCTTAAGCGGGCATGCCTGTCAACAAATTCTTGCTATCTTGTTGCAGAGCTTTGTTCAGTTTACCGGTGCATTCTCTGATCTCTGGAACCTAATTAAATCCCTGATAGATACAGTAAATTTTTATTGAATTAAATAATTAACTTATTTTTCAGAAAGCCTAAGACTCAGATACTCTTGCAGTCAATGGTAAGACATTTCATTTAGGTTATAAAGGTTGTAACTTGTTTGTCATTGAGTTTATTAGTTTATTTAAATAACTCTTATTTATTGAAATTGATTTCATTTCTTCGTTTCTTTCATTCTATTCTCGTCATTCCTTTTATGCATTAAAAAAACAATGAATGTGTGGATTACTCTGAAACATTGTCTTTTGTTCTACTTGTCACCTGTGTTCTTTGTTTTGATTACTAGATCTTTAAAGAATTATTCAAGTTCCAGGTAAATTAATTGAATGTTCAGTTTTTCAAAGTAGCACTTTAAATATAAAAAATGTGATTGGAAACTTGATAGTTTTACTATTTTTTCAGATGTTAAAGCACCTATACTTAGCAGTCACACAGAATCCCCCTTGTCCATAATGAAGATAACTTTAATTATAAATCAATTCATCAGTTTATCCTTAAATAATCTCTTGTGAAGCACAGGCCTAAGAGTCCTGCTATACCAAAAAACTAAAAACAAACTGAATACCAACTATTTATGCACATTTATTACTAACAGAATGGTAATGCAACATTGAAGAAAGGACACTGGGTATCTGTTGCTTAAAACGAAAAAATATTTTACATAGGCAAAATAACATCAGTAAACTAAAGATGAGACAGAATGCTCACAAGCTATCATGAATGCAGCAAAGGAAGCCAAAGCAGCCACCGCATTCTTGACGATGGAGAAGATGAAGTCACAATATATTTTCTTGAAAAGGCACAGACAGGTGACTATTATAAATGGCCAAAGAAAAAAGACACTGCTAAAATTTTAGCAAAATTAATTTTTGGCCCTTCTCCTCAAGTTCATCAGGAAGAAGGAAAAAAATATTTTATGGTAAAAATTGAATCTGTTATTGCAAATAAGGATGTTGCATCACCTGATTGTTTTCAAATATTAGATACTGCCATTAATAATTATGAGCTCAAAATAAAAGAAGCTCTTTTTATAAATAGTTATAAACCTGAGCTCAATACTCAGGTTAAGCATTACAATACTACTATCCACATGTAATCTTATCTCGTTTCATTTAGTATTTGACCGTTGTAATTTTATCCTGTTTTTTATACCTATATAACTGTAACTTGTAATTAGCTTTACTTCAAACCCAAGATGGCTTTATGAAAGTCGAAACATGTCTTTCAAATTTAAAAGTGTTGTGTTGTTTTTAAAAATTCTTGCATCGTTTGTGCTTTTACGCTCATTTGGAAAACTTCATATTAGCAATGGCAGTTTTTTTCTTTGTCTATTAATGAATACACTCCAATTTCAGCTAAATGGTATTGTGAGTAGTTTATACTCATTAGCTCACAACTGAAAATTTTGAAATCCTTCAATATAATCAACTTCATATTGAGCATTTTTTTGTCTCTTTTAGTGTATTAAAGCAGCTAAGTTCAGTCTTTGAGCTTGTGTCGGCGTGTGAAAGAATGTGAAAAGCTGGTCAGCAGACTTTTGGCTGTAATCCTCTCCACCTTTGTTTCATTCTTATATATTTATTCTATGTTAAAACACTGTAATATGCCTGTATAGAGCCGTGTTTTTCCTGGGTACGAGATTGGTCCACCATTTTGTTTTTAGAATCTCACGCATGCGCAGCTGTCACTTAGCTTGGCATGTTTGTTGACAGCTCACACACGTGCAATTCTGCGATACTTCAAGGTCGACATGGCTGAACCTTGGAGGAATTATAAGCTAAAGCAAGTCGCAAAACGAAAAAAATGTCCCAAAAAAAGATGAGAGATCGGAAGAAATAATTGTTCAAAGAATGTCGTCAGAAGTAAGCGGAAAACAGCAAAAGTACGACAGGATCGGGGCACGAGAGTATGTCCCCTTTGAGGATAAAGAACTGTCAATCGAAAACATAAAGGCTGCCTGCCCAAAGTTCTTTCAAAGCAAAATTGAAAAGTGCGAGGTATGCGATGTTCTAGCTGGAGAACGTGGGCCATCATGTAAAAAGATGTCCCAGATTCAAGACCATAAGGTGTTCTACGTAAGGTTTGTCAGCCACCGAAAAGAAGACCCAGATGATGAAACGACATGTCAAGATGACGATCAAGATATTGATTGTGAATCATCGACTACGAAGAAAAAAGTGAGTTTAACTTGTTAATCTCTAGTCTCTATTTGATTAATCTATCAAATTCTGAAAAAGTTTCTTTGAAACTTCATAGCTGATATCAAGATTTTCAGGAATGCATGAGGGTCCATGTGACATTTCAGGTATTGGCACCTATTCTCGGACACTTTAGAAGATTATTTATAATATTGTGCGACTTCATTGATTAACATTTTAAACTTTCCACTGAGGTGATTATCTACAGTTTTTAAGTGTTTTCATGAATTAACTGTTTTCAAGAAATGTATATTTTGGCGAGATTTTTTGTAAACAACTTAGCTGATCTGGCGGAACCTATTCTCGCACATGTGAACCTATTGTCGAACAGCCTTAAAATCACATCAAAATAGCGACCAAAAAGGTTTTTTTCGATACCATAAAGATAGTTTATTTGACCTCTGTATCGTTGGTGTCATTTTTGCGCCATTAGCGCTTTTCTAGCTGCAAGTTTGAGTTCAATTTCGGCACGTGCGCGTTCGACAGCAAAAATATTTAGAGAGCTTCGGAGTTTTCATAGGTGTCCGAGAATAGACACAGGGAGCCCAAGCTATACTTCTGAGTGATATCTAAAGAGGAGAAATTGATTTAAAATGCAGTTGAAACCTCTCAAATGTTGTGTATTATTTATTTGATCTAAAAAAACGATTTAAAAAAAATCCCCCTCCATAGTAATAATATATGGCAAGGGTGGAAACTTCGCCTCGAAACCCCCTAAAAAGCCTTCTAACGGCTCGACAAAAATTCAATTTTTGAACACAAAATCACTCCGTACGGAGTTCAAAGCCGCAACATCAATCAAGAAAACACTTCTTTTATCTTGTCAATGTCAACGGCCTGGAAAAACAAACTTTTTGTAGGTGAAATACTCACTGAAAGGTCCCTAGCGAAACAAGCTCCTCATGCATAGGGTAATCCTGTTATCACAAGTATGGCATAATTCATGTTTCATGAATTAGAAGAGATAACTTCATATATTCTAGGTAATTCTATCACATGGGCACCTTTTCCTGAACGTAAATAAGCTAAGTAAAATAGAATTACACATTTCCTAAATTCCTAAGTGTTCTTAACCCTTAGAAACGTATATAAACTAGTTATTTTGGAGTAAAAGTTCAGTTCAGTTACCCAGTTCAAGATCTACGGTTCAAGACTAGACACAAGTCCTTTCACATCTATCTGTCAGTGACAATTCAATTGACCTTTAAATTGTTACTGAAATTGTTACTTTCGCCCTTTTACTTAGGCTTACCGAATGTTTTTGTAAATAAAGTGATTTGACATTACTTTCTGACTCGACTTACTATCATAAAGGACACTTGGTCACATTTTGGAGTAGATGGCAGGATAGAAAGTCCTTGAGTTTTGTAAAAGTAATTGAAGTAAGGGCAAAAGTAATTGATCAAGATATCTTTGACTGCTGATGAAGTTAAGGCTCTCATGGAGAAGAAAGTTTAAGAGACTTTTCTCACGCTCTAAGTGAATTATGGGGTCGTGTTGTGAAAAAGGATGCAAAATGTGCTGCAGATACGGACATCATCTTTCCTTGACGTGAGGGAGGAAGCAATTAATTCGTCAGAGGAGCAGGAAAAATCAACACAACCAAGAGCAATTAAAAGTACTGCTGGACTTTATGAAGTAAAACCTACAGAAAATTGTGGACAAGAGAAGACCTTACGAGACTTGACTTTAATGCTCCAACAGCAACAAGAGGCTTTAAAGGGACTGACTGCAGCGGTAGCCCAGTTGAAGCTCCCATCCCAAGGAAAAGCTAAAGTGGAAAAGTGGAGTTGAGTGTTACAAGTGTCGCAAGTTTGGTCGCAAAGTTTCGGAGCAAATGGTTACTGAGGAAAACATTTTGTCGACGTCAAACTAGCTCCCCCTGTCACTATGAGTCATCAAGAGGGTTATCGGAAAGTGCCCTTTTGCAATATGGGAGGAGTTGATACAACTTGTCTGTTAGACTCTGGATCAGAGGTGTCAATGATCACAGAAGGTTTTTTTAAAGAACATTTCAAGGACGAAGAACTTTTGTGCACTAGTGGCTGGTTGAAACTTACCGCCGCTAATGGGTTAGAGATTCCCTATATAATATATTAACAATAATGTGTGCTCTAGGTGTTAAACTATGCCATAGGGGCATACTAGTCGTAAAGGATCTGGAAATTAGGAGACAAGGAAACGAAAACAAGTTGTGCCAGGACTAGTGGAAATGAACATCATATCTTCATTAAAGGTCAAGATTACGGCAGTGATTTTAAATCCAATTTAAATGAATGGAAAGGTGTTTTAGAACTGAATGTTTGAGAGTCGTCATCATCATCATCACCTATAGGATTCGCTAAAGTTACTAGAAAAGATTTACAAAATGACACACTTTGGATATTATACCAGTGTTATGCTTGATTTTATGTGAAATTCAAAATTCAGAATTCCTGAATTTTACACTTTAACTAAAATTCACAAGTTTCGGTCAGAAGACCAATTGTTTCTGGGAGTAGCGGTCCTACTAACGGATCTCCTACACTTGAACAGCTTTGACAACATGACACACAAATGGCTTTGACAACATGACACACAAATGGCTTTCACAACATGACACACAAATGGCTTCCTTCAAATACTAGTCCACCCAGAATTCCTGAATTTTACACTTTAACTAAAATTCATAAACAAATTCCGGTCGGAAGACCAATTGGGAGTAGCGGTCCTACTGAACGGATCTCCAGCTTTGTAGATTCTCTTTTGAAACCCATAGCTAAAAAACAGGAGTGGTACATTAAAGACACATTTTGTCAACTTCATCGAACACACCCAGATACCAAATAAGTCTCTCCTAGCTACACTGGACGTTTGTGCTTTATACATCAACATTCCACAGGAGGAAGGAATTAACATTATTTGCAATGCCTACGAAGAACAATATCAGCAAAAATTACTAATCCCTACTCAATATTTGTGGAGTTTCCTACGGCTGATTTTAAGTGAAAGCTCCTTCAAATTCAACGATAAGCACTATCTCCAAACACACGGCATAGCTATGGGCACCAAAATGGCAGTTGCTTTCTCCATAATTTTTTATGGCAGATTTTGAAACTAAACTGCTTGAAAACAGCCCATCTAAACCACTTATTTGAAAGAGATTTATTGATATCTTCACAGTATGGACAATCAGTGAACTATGTTAACTATGCAAATTCGCACCATACAACCATCAAATTCACTAGTGAAATCTCTGCAAATGAAGTTACTTTTCTTGACACTGTAGTTCATAAAGGCAATCATTTCTCTACTAGTAATATCCTCGACATCCGAACACATTTCAAGCCGACAGAAACTTTTCAATATACGCACTTCTCAACTTGCCACCCTTACAGCGTAAAGAAAGGTTTCATTAAGGGCGAGGCTTTACGCCTCCTCAGAACAAACTCAAACAAAGACTCTTTTGAAACCAATAAGCAAAAAAGAAACACTTTGATGTTGAGTTTGATAAAAGAAACTCGGCTCTTCAGCAATCAGAATAATAAACAAATATTACCCTTTGTCACTACATACAATCCCTGCTTGGATATTCTGAAAAAGATTTTGGTTGAACACTGGCACCTTATTGGTAACAATCTTAATCTATCTATCTGATGTCATTGTAGTGAACACGCTTTGTGATGAAATGTAGACATTTAGAGGTTGCAGTTCCTCAACATTCGTATCTCAGTTTGTTGCTAAAGTTTCATTTTTTATATTTCTTGAATATGGATTCAAAGGAGGAATCAGCAACACACATCGATGAGAACCCACGTGTTGTTGACCCAGACAGAACTATCATCGATGAATTTAAATCTAAAGCAAACGCATCGAAAGATGTGCCATTCGAAAAGATTGATTTAAGTCTTTATAATCCAAAGGCAAAGTTGGTTGGATTCAAAACTTCAGAAGAATGCACTGGTCTTTGGGTTCAAGCTCTTTGTACTCATTATGTTGACTACCTTGATCAACAAGAAGATTACATGACAACATGGGAAGAGATGGACAGCTCTTCTTATCCAAACCATCCAGACAAAGTTAAGGCTACTGCATACCAAAAGAAGGAGAAGCATTTTGTGGTTTCAGTGTTTTTAACAACAGCCAGGATTCAAGTACAAGGCCTCCTATGATCGTCGGTCGTCTTCTGAATTCCTGCTTTGTTTGCAGCTAATTGATCATCTAGCCACAATGAAGCAAGATCAAACTCCTAGCAATGAGTTCATTACTCTTTTACACCAAAGTTTATGCAGCTATTCTGAAGAGAGTCTAACTGTTGAAAATGATGATATTGATAAAGATGGTAGTGACATCGATGATGAAAATAACTCTGAACGTGAACATAGTGGTGCCTTCCCTGAAGAAACCAAGATCCTAACAGATACTTTGGCTCAGCTTGAATTTAATTTCACTGAAACAAAGGTCAAGCTTGAAAGCGAACTCAAATCGATTCAGGATTCAATGGAAGAGGTTTTATTTGTTAAAGACAGTTCAGTTCATTTTGAAAACAATTACAAAGCCTACATACAAAGCTGTGATGAAGTTCACCATATAGCATATGTCTCTTCTTCTTGCTCTCCACCTAACTGACGCCAATTAAGCCATTATGACCACTTTAGAACAGGTTAAGGACATGATTATGAGAGAACTAGCACCAATTCATCAGAAAGTTAACGAATTAGCAAAAAGTTATAGTGATTTGAGTAAAGCAGTGAGCTTTGTTTCTACCGAATACGACTATCTTGTCAAACAGCTTCAAGCGAGCCATGCCAAAGTTGACTGCCAACACACGGATATAGCCAAAATCAAGCAAAACATCAAAATTATTGATAAAAGAGCAACTGAAGCTGAACAAGAAGTTGATGATCTTTCACATACAAACAAACAAATAAACAAACAAACAAAACGAATAAATATGGGCTGCCGTAGCAAAATTACTTGGGAACTCTCGGAAAGCTATTTTTCCCATTCCGTGTCTAACAGAGAATGTTCTTAAGTTTTCTGTTTTAAAATGCATAGAAACACCGGAGGAAGTACAAATAGTAACCGCCCATGAATCTGGAAAATTCATTGGCAACTGTAAATATTACAGCATTCATAGTATCTGCAGTCACTTTGTGGCTTCTGTTAAACTCAATGAACAGCAGCAGTCTTTTCTCAATTGGCATTCAAAAAACGGCAAAACAACAACAAACACACAGTGTTCTGACCAGGATTGTCTTTCAGGGGGCAAAGGGCCCATCAGTGCGAATGAGAAGTCATTGAGAAAACTGGATGGGCCATTTCCAAAATCGTAAAACAAAGAATAATGTTTTTTGACTAATAACTTAACTCTGTTGCAAATCTACAACAACAAAATGATAACTTTATTACTTATAAGTTATATAGAACAATGAAGCTGTACATGAGTGTCATTGCTTCTAGTTAAGTTGGGCAAATTACATGCACTTTCTTTTATATAGCAAAACATAAATGGCAGTGAGGTGGAGGATCTTTGAGTTTAAAGTTCAGATTCCTGAGTCAAGGCAGCGTTCTATTCCACCATGTGCAAGTTGCTTTGCAGAACTTGTAAATCTGTGTTCCATTGCGTGACGTTCATCAGTGTTTGCATTTTGAACACGGTTAACAAAAAGCTTGTTAAGTTTTGTTGTTTGTAAAACAGTATTAGATATGATTGATTGTTAACAACGGTTAACAATAACCTTCAATTAACAATTACATAGTGACCTTGACGATATCTATAAATCTCCACATCTGGCAACGCTTAACATCGCATATTGAAATTAGAGACTCTCAGTCGGTTCAGTTATCTAATAATTGTTGTAAATCGGTGTTAACCATTTGTAAATTGCCTATGTAACTATAATGTCCTCTCTTCCTGTATGTTCAACCTCCTTGCCTCTTGGGGACTCTATTACATTTGATTTCCTGAATTTTTAGACTAAGGATAGCCAAATAAATCGCCTTTAAACTACATGGTTAACAAACCAGAAGTAATGCTTAACGACAACCGGAAGTGCATTTTGAAATATGAAGGGGTAGATTTTAACTTGTTACAATGCTTTCTTATGTCAAGAAATGTCAATCCATGGAAAAGATTTTTAGTCACGATTCTTCAGTATTTTATTGTTGCCTTTATAAGCTATAACCCCTTTTTTGTAACTTATAGCGAAGAACAGGTTGAGTACCTTGCCACCGCTCCCCTCTATTTTGCCCTTCACAGTGCATCCCTCCGGTAGCCCCTCTCTCATTGTTCTCGAAATGTGGCCCTGTGGTGCTTTATCCTGATCTGCAGGGTTTCTTTTGTAATAAAAGCCGACTCCGTCAAAGTAAAAATTGGCTTTGGAAGTCCACAAATCCACTGGTCTTTCTTTTCTAATTTTTTTTGGCATAGCAGTATCTGCATATGATGTCCTTTGAATAAAGCACCCCCTTTTTTCGGGCTTGGCTATATCCATATCCGTGTTTGATTAGTACACGGCAAACTGACCAGTTGCAGACCACTTGGCCATTTAGACCACAAGACTTGAGGTCATGGCGTTACGAGCTGTGCTCCAGCTCTTACCAAAGCATTTCTCATGCTCTTATCAGCATACTACTTTCAGGAGATATCTGTACAAACCCATATCTGTACACCTATAATCAACCAGTCCAAGCCGTTAATACATTTGGGAAGAAACCATCCAGCAAAGTGCCTTGTAATCAATGCTCATAGTTTGAAAAGTACACATCGCACTGAAAATAAACAAGTTTATAATCTCCCTCGCTTTCAAGAGCTGGTTCACTCTCAAGATGCAGATCTGATTTGGGTGACTGAAACCTGGCTCAACGACCAGTTTAGTGATAATGAAATTATTCAACAGGGCTATTTCATACATAGAAAAGATAGGAGAACCCGCACAGGGGGAGTATTATTAGCTGTTAAATCTAGCTCTTTTATTTCAAGTCGCAAATTGCCCCTGGACACTGATCTGGAAACCATCGCAGTGGAAATCACTACTAGTTCAAAGTCGATATTCTTGGCTTGTTGTTGCTATAGGCCTCCCAACGCCGATAGAAAGTGGTTTATTTCCTTCAATTTGTTATTAGCTGATTTTTGCTCGAAGTATGACAATATGCTAATTTGTGGAGACTTTAATCTTCCAAATGTCCACTGGGAATCTCCTGAAAAAACCTCAGGTGTTGATGAAGTTTTATTCCAAGAACAATTGAATGACTATTTTTTATCGCAGTTGAACACTATTCCTACAAGGGAGAGCAATGTCTTAGACCTTGTTATTGCAAGTAGACCTAATCTAGTGGATCATATCACTACTCTTCAACCATCACAAAGTGGATTAATTACAGATCACGCTACTATCAGCTTTGATTTTAAAGCCCCAAAGCACACTGCTCCAAGGATTAAAAGAACAGTGTACAATTATAAGAGGTGACTTTGGTGGCCTTCGCAGAGCCTTGGATGCCATTAACTTATCTAGTGTCTTCGAGCAAGGCATGTCTGACGTCAATTTAGCCTGGCGGTATTGGAAAGATACCTTTCTCGCTACGGTGGCTGACTTTATTCCAACTAAAAGACTCAAAAGCAAAAATTCACCTCCTTGGATGAATAAGGATATTCTACATGCAATCAAGAAAAAAGAAACAATTCGTCAAAAAATGAAATTATCTACATCCAAAACACTTCAAGAGAAATTCAAGAATCTGCGCTCAAGAATTAAAGGCATGATAAGGGAAAGCCACGAAAATTACTACAACTCCCTTAACAAAGATTTTAAGCTCAATCCAAAAAGATTTTGGTCAGTTTTCAAGATCAAGAGCAATACTTCTAGTGTACCAATTCAAGTTGTTAAGGGATGCAACGACATCAAGGATGGTCCAATCTCTGGTGTTGATATACCAAGCCCCAAATATGCATCTACACCTCCCGCAGTTGCAGAACTCTTCAACGAACATTTTACATCTGTCTTCAATGACACAGTAATTGAGGAATCGCCTTCTCCTACCACTCAAGTTTCATCTCAAGGAAACGATCTAACTGAAATACGTGATCTTACCTCAAGGAGGTACTCGATGTACTAAAAAGTCTTGATGTAAACAAAGCCTCGGGCCCCGATGGCATCACCCCTCGGTTTTTGAAAGAAGCAGCTGAACAGATAGCCACATCACTGACTATGTTGTTTAACCAGTCTCTCAGTTCTGGTATTGTCCCTGATGAATGGAAGTTAGCAAACATCGTGCCTATTTACAAAAAAGGAGACAAATCTTATGTTGAAAACTATCGACCAATTTCACTCCTGTCAATAGTGTCTAAGATCCTAGAACATTGCATCCTTGACAACTTACGTGATCATCTGATGACTTTAATCAACCACACACAGCATGGTTTCGTTCCTGGAAAGTCCTGTACCACGCAGCTTATCAAAGTGCTTGATCATATTGGTGCCCTCTTAGATTAAAACAAACAAATGGATGCCATATATCTTGATATGTCCAAGGCATTCGATAAAGTCAATCATGCTGCGTTGATTAAAAAGTTGCTTAGTCTCAATATATCTGGCAACCTTCTAAAATGGTTTGAATCCTACCTATGTAATCAAAGGCAAAGAGTTACTGTACTTGGCGCAACATCCGCTGAGAGAAGCATCACTTCTGGAGTCCCCCAGGGCTCCATTCTTGGTCCGGTTTTGTTCTTGCTGTATGTGAACGACCTACCAAATGCCGTTAAAAATTCAAAGTGCACTACATTTGCTGATGATACCATAATCTTTAGACCTATCGCCTCCACCCTAGATGTAAACTCCCTTCAAGAGGACCTGTCCAATCTTCAATCATGGTCTACAACATCTGGACTTCATTTCAACCCTGATAAGTGTAAATACCTGCTGCTGGTGGTACATGTTCTGTTGCTTATCTTGTTGCTGCTGCTGCTGAAGCATGGAAATCATCTGCTGTTGAAGTGTTTGTCCATTTTTCCTTGCTTCCAACTCTTCTCTTTTGAGCTCAAACTCTCTCTCAGACTGCTCTTTTAAAAACTGAACTGTTTCACTTCTAGTTCTTCTCTTTTTCTGATTTCTTTGTGAAACGTCTTCTGGTTGTTCTGAATCTGATTTCTTCTCTTAGTTGAACTAAGTGTTTCCATGGAGATCTCATGGTTTCAGCAGTTTCTTTATCTTTTTCTACTTTTTTGTTTTTGTTTTCACTCTGCAGTTGAGGCTCTTCTTCTGCTGCTTCCTGCTTTTCTAGAATATCCTCCATAGCTAAGTCAAGCTCGGAATCTTCTGGAGATATTCCTGTTCCAGCTTCTATAGCTTGTTTCCTCTTTCTTCCTCTTTTTTGTGCTTACTGGCTTTAGCCAATAACGCACTATGTCATCGTCTGTGTATGTCCATGCGTGCGTGGGTGCGTGCGTGCGTAATTCGGAAATTTCCGAAGTTGACACGAAGTATCTAAACGGAAAATATGTGAAATTCGTCCGAGGCTTCAATCAGAATTGATTTCCATCATCGATGGTCAATAATAACGTTTTTGGTTCTGAAATATATCTTTTTATAGCAAATGATTATTTTTATTTTATAAAATGTTCATAAAGACTCAACTTTTGACAAAATAATCAATCAATATGGCGTCTTCGATCTTCGAAGCCATTCGGTTATGAAACAGGAAGCCCAACCTTGGAAGAAACCGCTGATCTTTACTGCAGACTCGTCTTTCCATGTGCTCTAAACGTTCCGGTTGAAGACGTATTTTGGTAAGTAAACAGTGTTTTCCTTCCCTTTTCTCGATAAAATCAGACACAGCTTTTGCAAAATGTTTTCAAAGTATGTTTCTAAAGGTTTTTTCAGGATTTCATGGGGTTTACAAAGGCTTTTTACTACAAAGACGAGCCTAAAAACAAGGTGTTTGTAGCTGTTTGTAGCTACGATCCAACCACTCAGACAACTCACGACCATAAAAGATTCCTGTGACGATATGACGACTCAAAAGTCTTTGGAAGACTTCAATAATTCCTCTTTGAGGAACTTACTGTAGTATCCATATTGGATGAATTGAAGCAAAACTGATTTCTCATTAATATCTGTTGTAATGTTCATTCAACATGGCTACTACTTTTTATGAATTCAGGCCTGGAGAAGTAAATGCAACCACCAAAGAATTGTTGACCTTAGTTGAGTTAAAGAAAATAATAAGTTGAGTTTTTAAATAAAAAACTATAACATATAGAAAATGTTCTCTTTTGTAATCATTTACACATTTAAAATTATTTTTTCCTATACAGTTCATCCCAAATAGTTGTTGCAAACAACAACAACAACAACAACAACAACAACAACTCCACTCCTTAGGTTTATCAACAAAAATTCTTCTATTTATTTGTTTAATTTTTTGATAGGTACTTTATGGGTAGGCAAAGACATGTGAAAATTTAAATATCAATTAATTTAAAACATAAATTTTTATATCTGGTTTTGCTATTAGCAATACCAGTAACCACACAATGTCATAGACAACTTTTGTTTACTTTGGTATCAAAAGTAACCACATTACCGCGAGGGCAGATTCAGGGAGGAGCAAAAATGGAACTTCAAGCCCCCTCTTTTTGCCAAAAAATATACCAGCATGTGAATACTGCAGTGATTTACAAAAATGCATTCAAAGTATTAACACGTACAAATTGTAAAGGTTTATTAAAGAAGAAAAACTATAGAATTTCTTGAGATAAATAAAACAGCCAAACGTATATAAACTTACATGTATGTACTCACACTCTTTATGGTCCTTTATAGAATTAAGCTTACTACATTTTATGGTTTTTGACATATTCTGGATCTGTACCTCCATCCGCTATCCCAGAATTTAAAAAAAATACCATTCAAATCGTTGTTCATTGATAAAAATAACGAAAAGTAACTGAAAAGTAAATGATCGAATGCCAGTGAAGACATCGATGTCGACAAGCTACCAAATCAGACATCACGAAAGGTTAAAAAAACAAAAATTAAAATAGTTCTTGGCTTTCATTTGCAACTAAAATTATTGTATACGAATCAGTCAAAACCAGATCTTAATAGTTATACAAAATTTCAAGCATCTCTTTTTAAGTTTTTGAGCAAATTCTCCAAAAACTCTTGCTTCACCTTTTTAAGGTATCAGGGTACCACTAGCGACCAGTGTGCATTCAACTCTACATTTCTAGAAAGCTGAATAAATGTAGGAACTATTTATATTATTTATATCGTAAAATAATTTTTTCCTTTTAGGTTAGAGCAAATTATTCAGATTTTCACTGAGGTGTCTTTGTGGAGTTCCCAGTCAATCAATATTGATCCAAAAACAATGTTTACTATCTTTCTGAGATCATGAGATATCACTTGTCAAAAGTGTGTCTCAGATTTTAAATTAGTTGCCCCGTTGTTCTGTTATACGTTCCTAAAGTTACATCACCGCCAAAATAGCTCTATCCAATACAAAACAGACTATAACTTTGGAATTAAATTCTTGTCGAGCCATTAGAAGGCTTTTTTACAGGTCTTCAAGGCGAAGTTTCCACCCTTGTCATATATCATTACTATGGAGGGGGATTTTTTTGAAAATCGTTTTTTTAGATCAATTAAATAATACACAACAACATTTAAGAGGTTTAAACTTTATTGCTGCAAGCGAGGCGAGTAGCTTACTATTCCTGCCAAGCTCGAGTTTTTCAGCAATTTTCCCGTGACGTCAAAAAACGTCATCATAATCAGCTAATGTTAATGCATGGTCAGCGGTCAAGTTTGTTTCTTTACGCGAATGATACTACTGCACACAGCACATGGTAGTTCAAGTAGCTTAGCTGGATATACAAGTTAACTGAGATTTGAATAAAAAATTAGTAGTTAACTGAGAAATGAAAAATTTAATAGTTAACTGATATTTTATTGATTCTGTTAAGCATCATTGTCAGTTTTCTTAAAATCGACAAAGATTTTCCTGCAAACATCGAAGTTGTTCGATCTATTTAGTCTCTTTCGTTACATTTCCGGTCACGCTATATGATCTGCAATATATTAACTGTTATTTGAGTAACTTCCGATGCAACAGTACCAGCCACGAGGCTGACGTTTTATACTTAACTTGATCTCAGTTGATATAATGGCTTTGAGTGGTGTGGTGAAGGTAATTCTCAGTTTTTATCGTGATAGAGAGGAGGGGTCGGCTTTCAAGCGACACAGAGGTTGCGTGCCGTTTGATTATACCCTGCATAATTCTATTGAGTCAGTCCATAAACATTTAGTTGAGTTTATGGGGATTAAAGAGCAAGCCGAAAAGTATGGACTTGGCTCTTTTAAGCTGAAGCTATTTCAGCTGGAGAAGATCAGCGGTAAGGCTGAAAACTACGCCATCGTAACAAAGCCCCAGCTTGAATTCGAATTACCCTTTTTAATCGGAAGTACCACAAGCAAGCTAAATGGTATGTATTTTGTTTGGCCTATTTAGTATGTATCAGTAATTGTCCAGCACGCGCTCGCGAACGTTGTTGACCTGGAATAACCTTATTTGATATCAATATTAAATTGACCATAATTGATTGTAGATCATGCACACGAGGGTATTCTAATACTCTTAAGCCATGTCAAATCAGTAAGATCTCAAGGTTCAAACATGAAACATTCAGTGTTTTGAACTACGCCAAAGACTTTGGAACGATAGTGAAAGAATCGCTCAAAAGAGTCACGCAGTGGGCTGCCAAGTACTTCACCCATGACAAGTCGTATTATCCCGTTCCAGATACTTCAATGCCTTTATCAACAATTTCGACCATGTCTCTTCTGAATCCTGTGGTGGGAAAAGTCACAAAAGAAAGTGAAGAAACTCTTGATGAGGGAGTGGTTAGAAAACTATCGACCTGTTCGGCAACGAACTGTAAGAAGCGAAACAACGAAAGATAAAGCAGGCTCTTTACCACCAGCTGTCTACTCCAAACCGAAGGAAAACCAACATTCTTTTGTCCAGTTTTCCAGAGAGAAGACAGCAGATACTTCTGACGATTCTGCAGTTCCTGCTCCTGCCGCTGAACATTCAAATATCAGATTAACTTTTGTCAATGACTGTGATGTCCCTGAATTACAGATAGAGGACATACAGCAGCCAGACAAGTATGAAACCGATTCTGATGGGGAAAGCGATGACGAAGAAAATGTATTAGAGGTAGTGAGCAAGTCATGCATGACCAGGTCAGGTAGAGCAGTACGTGCATTTGTACGTCTGGATATGTAAGGTCAGTGATATTTAATAGCTTTACGACTTAAAACGAAATCCTGTTTATATATTTGCATATATTGCACTGTCAAAATCATTATAGACCTAGGAGATTACATCAATCATACGTGCTTTCGTGTTATTGATTTCTTAGTATCAGTAAAATTTACTCTAAAACATTTTTTTGATTAGTTTATCTCAAAACTGATTCAAAGACTGACTAAAATTAAAAGAACAATAAGCAAAATTTGCATTAACAATATCGCTAATTATTTACCAGTCAAAGATACAAAAGAAATCCATTACAATTCACTTACCAACACGCTTTTTTATAACCACAACTTGTACGTTCACTTAGTGTTTCACGGGTCATGTACCCACTCTCAATTGTTGTTGTATACCTTGCATACTCGCAGCACTTCACTTTCTGTTAGAAATGGCTAGTTTTAAATCATTTTCTCCTCTTTAGATATCACTCAGGAGTATAGCTTGGGCTACCTGTGTATTAAGTAAGTTATTACTCAGGCTACCTGTGGTAGCTTGAGTCTAGCTTGAGCAAATCGGCAAATTACCCAGAAGCCTTTGGGTACACTGGCATAAAAACGAGGTTGACCACGAGGCTTCGAACTATTGGCTTCTAATCTCAAGATATTTGGATAGTAGTCACTGCTTTTATTCGTTAATATGGAATTCTCAAATTTAGTGGTGACCTTACCAGCTGTTTTAATCAACTTGTAATGTATTGATCGTCCAAGAACACGAGACAGAGATCGATTTGTGGCAGCGAACTTCACTTGAGGACAGACATGTAAGACACAGAGATATTATCTTCAAATCAATAGTCAGTTGTTTTATATCACCACTGCTTGCACATAATTTTTGCTTATATAAATTCTATTTATACACGATGTCTACAGTCATGCTCTTCATGAGAGCCGTGTTAGAAGCGAACTAATTAAGGTATCAGGGTACCCCTAGCGACCGGTGTGCGTTCAACTCTATATTGGGCCAAAACTTTTAGTCTAAACCCCATTAATGTATAAATTTTTAGAAAGCTGAATAAATGTAGAAACTATTTCTATTATTTTTATCGTAAAATATTTTTTTTCCTTTTAGGTTAGAGCGAATTATTCAAATTTTCACCGATGTGTCCAAAAACAATGTTAACTATCTTTCCGAGATTATGAGATATCACTTGTCAAAAGCGTGTCTCAGAATTTTGATTAGTTACTCCGTTGTTCTGTTATGCGTTCCTAAAGTTACAACACCACTAAAATAGCTGTATCTGATACAAAACAGACAATAACTTTGGAATGGAGCAAAAAATCAAAAATCGGAGACACGCTTTTGAAAAACAACTATTGAAGATGACCTCTGCTTAATTTCCGATGAATCCATCAAATGTTGGATGGATGATGGATTTAGATGGATTGATGGATTTAGATGGATTACTCAGCTTATGAGTAACTTGGGAACATAAGGCCAAGTATTATTCAAGACTTGTATGAAATTAACTAATTTTGGAATTTATTTTTCCTGTTTTGAACAGTTATTGGTCGAATGTGTGTAAGGTGATCAAAATGTGAACAGGCTTTCCATTTGATTCCAGAGTCTCTCAGTTCAAGAAAACAAGAAGCTGTTATTTGATTTTTAAAAAAATCTGTTCTACTGATTTTAAAAGTTTCTAAAACTTAGGATATTTTCTCGATAGATACCAGGAAGATTAATCCTGCACTACTCTATACAAACAAGAATCGGCAACAATATATCATATATTGTATCCAAAGTATCATTATTACCAGAATTTCCTTCGAATTCTATAAATAAGAGAGTTGTGACAGCTGATTGAACAAGGAGTGGAGTTTCTCCATTAGTGATATGACCCAAAACAAAATAATGGTAATCGCAAGTGATAGCAGTAATGGACTGACAGTAGACATTGACCAATGAAAAGTCAGTGATGTAGAAAGTCTTTTCTATTAAATCAGCATTGATTGTTTAAGCTAGATATTTTCAAACAAATGTTCTTCCAGCATTGAGTTTGATTTCAAAGTATCATTATTACCAGAATTTCCTTCGAATTCTATAAATAAGAGAGTTGTGACAGCTGATTGAACAAGGAGTGGAGTTTCTCCATTAGTGATATGACCCAAAACAAAATAATGGTAATCGCAAGTGATAGCAGTAATGGACTGACAGTAGACATTGACCAATGAAAAGTCAGTGATGTAGAAAGTCTTTTCTATTAAATCAGCATTGATTGTTTAAGCTAGATATTTTCAAACAAATGTTCTTCCAGCATTGAGTTTGATTTCAACATGATGTACTGATTGATGACTATCCCAATAAATAGTGTCTGCGGCAGTTCATCGATGTGTTTTGGGGGCCATTGGGCTGTTGATTGTAATCTATTCAGAAATTACTTGTTCTTGCTCATGGTGCAATCTGGATAGGAAATTGCCACGAAAACTATGTTCCAACCTATTGAGTAGTTCTTTACAATTTCTTATCTGAAACAAATTTTTGGCATTGGTAGTTCAAATTCCTTTTTGCAACAGATTATTTTGGTTGTTGCATTATTCTGTACATGACATTTGTCATGTTGGATCCTTTGTTTTTGGATGGATTGTTTGATTCATTTTGTACACTACATATGTGATTTTCCTGGGATACTTAATTGCTGTCACGGCTTAGATTGCATATGTGGGCTGTACAAAATGCATTACAACAATCTCATAAATCTGTTGCAACTTAGCAATTTTTGACGTTTGTCATATTGGATCCTTTGTTTTTGGATGGATTGTTTGGTTCATTTTGTACACTACATATGCGATTTTCCTGGGATACTTAATTGCTGTCACGGCTTAGATTGCATATGTGGGCTGTACAAAATGCATTACAACAATCTCTTAAGTCTTTTGCAACTTAGCAATTTTTGACGTTTGTCATATTGGATCCTTTGTTTTTGGATGGGTTGTTTGGTTCATTTTGTACTCTACATATGCGATTTTCCTGGGATACTTAATTGCTGTCACGGCTTAGATTGCATATGAAGCCTGTACAAAATGCATTACAACAATCTCTTAAGTCTTTTGCAACTTAGCAATTTTTGACGTTTGTCATATTGGATCCTTTGTTTTTGGATGGATTGTTTGGTTCATTTTGTACACTACATATGCGATTTTCCTGGGATACTTAATTGCTGTCACGGCTTAGATTGCATATGTAGGCTGTACAAAATGCATTACAACAATCTCATAAATCTGTTGCAACTTAGCAATTTTTGACATTTGTCATATTGGATCCTTTGTTTTTGGATGGATATTTTGGTTCATTTTGTACACTACATATGTGATTTTCCTGGGATACCTAATTGCTGTCATGGCTTAGATTGCATATGTAGGCTGTACAAAATGCATTACAACAATCTCTTAAATCTCTTGCAGTTAGCAATGTTTGACATTTGTCATATTGGATCCTTTGTTTTTGGATGGATTGTTTGGTTCATTTTGTACTCTACATATGTGATTTTCCTGGGATACTTAATTGCTGTCATGGCTTAGATTGCATATGTAGGCTGTACAAAATGCATTACAACAATCACTAGTGACTTGAACAAATTTTTGACGTTTGCCATTTTGGATACTTTTTGGGGAATAGATTGTTAGCTTCATGTTGTACAAACCTTGAAGTCAAGTGACTAACATTCAACAAGCTTGCGATTTTGAATGAGAATGGACCTTAGTTGTGAAAGCTGGAAATAATTATTTTATGTAGAGGAAAGCAACAGAAACGTATTTCATTATATATATCATTTTTAAACATGGATATTTATTTCAAATACACTGGTTGGTATAACCAACAATTGAAAAACAATTGGGATTATACGGTGTCATATATGGTGTCATGATAAGTATTAGTTGAAAGGAAAACTTTCAAACATTCAAAGAGGCTTATTATTTTCTCTCTGAGATATATAAAAAATTGGAAATTATTCAGTGTTAAAGAGTGTGGAAAACCATAGAGATGTAGTATACCATAGAGGATGAGACAATTTTTGTTTTATTTGATATTTTTCGACAACTATCTAGCGGTATCTGTCAATTTTTCCCTGTAGGTTGGCATTTGGCTGAATCTGTTAGCTGATGTTGACATTTGCATTTTTGATCTTAAGTGTCATATAAATGTGTTGATGATATATAATAGAAAATGAATATTAATCCTTCTTCTTAGCTTCACAATCATTTGTCATTGATGATGGCTACAGCTAGTAGCCGAAATATCTGACTAAATAAAATGATCAAGACACTTCTCGTATATACCTTTCTCAATATTAAACCTCTTACAGTGAGACCACTGAAACTGGGGCCACCTAGACAACGTCAGCCAATTACAAATGAGAATGGAAACAAAACTTTGAGGGCTTCAACCAATCAGGAACAGATGCTGCAGAGCATGTAACTTCAAATAAACCGAAAGCAAATAGTAAATGTCTTGGATCTAGAGAAGAAAATAATCTTTTAATTAAAGACAATTTTACACAGCAGAGTGCTATCTGAGGACACTTCCATCTCCTGGAAGTGTTTAGTGACGTCTGAAACAAAAGAAACATCAGATTTATTTTACAAGCAAAGTTTTAATGTATTCTCAGGCCGTTTCAGTGGTTGCACTGTAAATAATTACATTTTTGAACAAGAATTTACACGATGGCGAAATTGATTACAAAATCTCCCACTTGTGCGGGCTCGTATTTAGTCAGCGTTAAACCGCATGAACGTTCAAGTGAATTACAAACAAAATGGCGGCTAATGACAGAAGTTTTCGTCTAAACTTGAGAGCCCCAAAACTGCATCAAGAAAGAGGAAAAAAATTCTGGAATAACTCGGTTGTGGAAATGAAATTTTCAGTTGAGCGTACATGGATCAAAGGTGTTCGAAATGCCGAACAAAAACCAAATTATGGAATGTTAAATATGGACAGCCAGTTGGAAGAAATTGTAGGGAACAAGTTGGAGTTAGTCGGTCCTATGCTTGACTCCTACCTGCTTGAAGTCGGAAAAAGTATAAAATCCAAGTTGACGAGATCAAAAGCTACAGGTCTAGTCAATCCTGTCTGTCTGTTTATCCCTTGGCCCATTTTCCGCCATATCTTAACCTTATGTCGTGGCTATTCCGGAGATGTACATACTTTCCGCGATGGATCAAAACATGTGTTAAGTCTTACGAAAATGAACTCATTGAAGAAACTTTTTTCACCAGCCCGCTTTTCAGGAGAAAGCTATTTTGCTGCAAGACATTTTAAAAAGGTCCCTCTCTTAACAGATGGAAAAAGTCAGAACGTTTACAATGGAAAATCAACAGTTGTCGTCTGAATCAACGCCATTTTGTATTGATTTCGTAATGAAGACACAGAGAGCCACTTTTACATTTTACATCCAGCGATACACGGCCGAAGGCTATCCACTAGACACTAGTCTTCAGGCACTGATGAACCAAGACTTAATATCTTAAAAAGTTGAACAAGAAATAACTTACTGAGATCACTTGGGAACTTTACTGAGAACTGTAGCGATGTTTAAGATGTTTGAAGTTTATAATTTGTTTGAGAATTATTTTCTGACAATCGTCATTTGTACATTCAATATAAGCATGAAACATCGCAAGCTAAATTGTGCAAGGAAAATTATTTTGAACTATTTTTATGTACCTATCCAAAAACCGTTGTCGCTGTTCAAGCAACAAGCCTCAAGCCAAGACTGAAGTAAAAGCTGGTTTTGTGGTGGTAAGGTATTCAAAGCAGGCTTATCAACAGACTTGAGTGTGATATACTGCTAACAAGCACATGAAAATGCTCACATCTTGGTCTATAGAAACAAGCCTGATTACATTACCAACAAAAAAACAGAATAGACCATTTTACAGTTCAATCTTGGTCAACCACAGCCTTGACTGCATGTAATATATTCTTTTCAGTTTGGTAACAGCTCGTGAAAAGGCAAGAAATGCACACAAATGAACCAGGGAGGTGTAAATGAACAAAGAACAAACCTGTCAAATTTAAAGTATTTGCTTTATCATTTTCACCTCCCTGGTTTGTGTACATTTGTTGCCTTTTCGCGAGCTGTTACCTAATTGAAAAGAATATTTTACATGCAGTTGAGACTGTGGTTGCCCAAGATAGAACTGTAAAAATTAATGACCTATTTACTTTGGTCCTGGCTTGACACTTGTTGCTTTGAACTGACAATATTTTTGAAACAAGTGTATAGTAGAGCAATAGCACTAAAACCGTGAAACAAGTACTTACTAAAAAGTACAAATAGTACTAATGAAACAATAGAAAACAAAGAGTTTTGCTAAACTATTTGTCTCTATTTAGTTACTAAGTAATTTCATGGTTTAAGTGTTATTGCTCTACAGTTTCATGCATGTTTAGTACGGTACACTTTTCAATTTCTAGTTTCTTAAAACAGTGTTTATCATTTGGGGACCACAATTTGTTGTATACATATGCAGTCTCTTATACAGTGCAGCATTTTATTTCATTCTTTGTACTGAACTTTTGCACTTGAAGAGAAAAGACAATGAACAGAAAAGTTTGCATTTTGCTTCTTTAAAATTTGTATGCATGGCCCTCAGATAAAAGAAATTGATTGTCAATACAACTATAAATTGTACCCTCCAATGTTGATTCAAGTAAAATATAACACATCTTAATAGAGTCCTTAAGTGTGACGTCACGTTGCTTAGCGACGGAAATTTTGGGGGTCACCAACTTCGTTCAGCTGTCAGATTTCTTCGAAGTCTACCCTATCTGCAGTTAGAACACACAAATAGTGAAAAAAATTGAAAGCCATCAAAACAGAGCCATATTTTCCTGATAAATAAAGTAATAATTATTTTCTCATGGTTGATGGAAAACCACTCTACCACAGTACCATAGTATCACAGTACCTTAGTACCACCGTACCACAGTACCAAAGTACCATTGTATATCTGCTCCACCAAAGGGGTTTCAAAAGCGGGGTGGGGTGGGAGAGGGGCACTACAGTAGTGGTCTTCCTGTGCACGTGAAAGAATATTTGACTATTTAGTTTGTGTTACTTTATAATAAAAAGTGTACTACTGACTATTATTTAGCCTATTTTTTCATGCCAGGCAAAGTAAAACCACTTGAGGTCATTAAGACAAATAGAAAATATTTAATAAGTGTTTTTGTTTTTACTAGTGAATATTTATTTAACAAATAATATAATCACTGACACTACCTTAAAATCATGGTAGTAAACTATTCAAAAGAGTTTTTGGACTTCTTCTCACCACTTCTGTTACACTATAAGTACAAGCTATGGTACAAGCACTAAACTAATACATTATACATATATATCAATGAAGAGTGTTATGTATTTTCAGTGCTTTTCTAATAGAGTGAAGTCAAAAAACCCGTGAAATAGTTAGTAGACTAACAGACACTAGTAGACCATATTTCCATTGTTTCCTTTTGTATACATCTGACCATTACGCACTGACTATTAGATTTGGTTTCACGGGTTTTTTGACTTCACTCTAATGTAAACTTTTTGTCAAAGTTTATTTCTTACATCTGACTGGCTGTCCATATTTAACATTCCATAATTTGTTTTTTGTTCAGCATTTTGAACACCTTTGATCCATCTTCGCTCAACTGAAAATTTCATTTCCATAACTGAGTTATTTCAGAATTGTTTGTTGATTTTCCATTGTAAACGCTCTGACTTTTTCCATCTGTTAAGAGAGGGTCATGTTTTGAAGCTTTCAGGTTAGTGTTATTAGCCACCATGGGTTTTGCCAGTGTGATTATTTCACTTGCAAGAAGGCCTTCCAGTCTTTTGACGAGCACTCCCTTATTCCCTGTAACACTTCCACCTCTTCTTTTCAATTCTGCCTTGAGCTGAACAAGACTGAGATTTGCTGGAATTACATGCTTTGATGTGTTTAATCCAAAAGTGTGAATATTGTTGTTGTGGTCTTCACAAGACTGTTGGTCAGCAAATCTTTCTCCGCATACTGAACACGATATTGGTTTCAATATCATGACTACTTCATCTGTTAGTTTCTTCCTTGTTGCACAGTCTAAGACAATGCTACATTCCACACAAAACTGACATTGTTCTTCATTCACATCCTTCTTCTCTCTTCCACACTGACAATAACCAGGCTCTTTTATCTGAGGCGGTAATCGTGATTCATAATGAGAGACATACAGTGAAGGCATTGGTTGATGCTCGGGTAAATAGAAGGACCGAACATAGTTCGCCCTCATGACTTGCCACCACTTTCCAAGAGCTCCCAGTGATCTAGACCTGTTGGTCAAAGACAAATCATTTTTGATAGCAGAATGCTTAGACTCTTTGGCCTGCAGGGATAAGATGCCATAGCCAATGCCATACTTTTCATATAATAGGGAAGCATGGTAGGGGAGGGCATATGCCATTGTCCACACAGTTATGTTCACACGATCAGACAAAAACAATGCAAGCAGGTTGAAGTAAATAGCAGTATTCTCTTTAAGTTGTTCTATTTCCGCAGGGTTTGTTTCCACTTTGTTATATAAGGTTGCTGCATTTCGTAAATGTTGTCCTGCTTTGGCTAGTGCTTGTCTTCTTAGCTTTTGGACCTATAATAATGAAAACAATTCTCTGGTTAATTCCTTCAAACTCTGCACTCACAAACCTTAATTGTTCTAAACCATGTTAATAAACTATTATTGAGGCAACCTAAATGTGTTTAAAGTATGCTGACCTCTGATTCATTGGGGACTTTCAGTGCATCAATCAAGTGGTAACTATACTTAGCTATAGCTATAGCCTGTTCTCCAATTAGTCTTACACTGAGGTTGTTGCTTTGCTGCTCTTTGTTGTTATACTGCTCTCTGACTGTTTTAGCAACAAATGGCAAACCAACACCTGATTGGTTCTGACTTGTGGCAACTACAGATGACTGCAATGTGAACGGTACTGCTACATGACCAAGCTGGGTTATTCTCTCTCCAACTCCTTCTTGATGAGGAACCTTCAGTAGTAATGGTTTCTGTTGAATTTCTGACTTTTTTACTGAAGACTGAATGGGACATCTTAAGACTTCAAGAAACTCATTGACCACATTTCTTTGCAATGCTTCTTTATAAAGCAAATTTAGCATGTGCTGCCAACAGTTAATTTCTGTGTGTACAGGTTCAGGCCTCTGTCGATCAGCAAAATCTCCTATTCGAGGTTCACCTAGCTGCCTCAGGCCATTTTCTGCCATAAAATCAAGTACCTTCACATGTTTTTGTTTCTCTGAGCAGTTAATTGGCAATGTTTGTTTGAACTGTTCAAGCTTCTTTATATCTCTTTGCCTTTGCTGTTTATTGGGGACTTGCCAGGTAGAGTCCTCAGATGTACTGCCACTTGAACCACCAATAAATGATAACTGTCCTTTGTGGACAATGGCGTATGGCGAGGGGTACGTTGCTGCCTGGTTGAGCTCATTATTTGCCCAGCTCTGCCAGGATTGGTCGGCACTTGGTTGGAATTCTACTGTGCAGAGCTCACCACAGACAGTCAACACATTGCCCTCCATAACAACCATTTCGTCTGTATGTTGTCTCCATATATCTTCCATCACAGGATCCTTTTCAGACACACTTAAACAATGAAGCAAGTAGTGAAATTCTCTGCTTCGCACCCGACAACCAAAATTCCAGCAGGTCAAAGACCCTATTGACATGCCTAACTCACTGGTTTCAGGGGCTCCATCATCCGAAAATTGGAAGATGAAATGATTTATGTTCCCTTTAAACCAAATCAGCTGCTTTTTCAATCTTGGAATTCTCAAATGCAAATCTAAGATCATGCAAACAAGACCAGTAACTGTACGAGAAACGCCAGAGTAATTTGGAATTTGGCACACAGGTCCTATGTCTAAGCTTTTCACAAACTGGTCAACTTTAGAATCACTAACAATCTTTGGTAATTCAATCTTAGTATCCATGCATTTAAGATTTCGTGGAACCCAGATATCTTCTTCTGCATTATACACTGAATTTTGAGTCTTACACACCAGATTGAATTTGCGACGTGACAAGTGACTTTGGTATTTCATTGCCACTGCCTGCTTAATAGCATCTTCTGATTGATTAAAATCTTTTACTGCATTTTGAAACATGGCTTGTAAATATCTGCCTCGTTTATACCCTGCAATCAGTTTATCCATTGTTTCTTTTGATGCACTGCTTGATAGAAAATCCCACGCTCCAAAATGCGCCCCAAACTCACCCCCATGGATATATTCTAGAATGCCTTTGGTTTCCTGTCGGCGCCTGTACTTTGTACTCTCATTTGTGCGATATATATCATTTCGTATGTGGAGGGATTTTGTAATCTTTTTGTGCGAGATTGCTGAGTCTGTCCTAGTATAGTTTTTACTCTGTTATACTCTGCTTTAAGTAATTCTAGCTGCCTTGTTTCTCTCTCTACCTGAACTTTACTATCACTAACAGCCTTGTCTGAAATTAAGTAAACACACTGAAATTTAAAATGAGTTGAGGCTCAGCTGTGCTATAGACCCCTTGCACGTGATATCAGAGCAGCTCCATCTGGGGGACAAAACAAATGACCCTTGAAGATTATAGAATCCTTTATTTTGTCCCCCAGATGGAGATGCATTCCAACTTGGTGGAAGGGACTCTATTAAAGCTATAAGAATATAATTTGTCATTAAATAATATGTAAATTTCTAATCATAAAATCATATCAGTCATGCACTATATTATAAATGATTTACATTAATTGCCTGTTACAAAAAAGATTGTCCTTGAATTTTTGGCATACTGCATTTGGCATACCAAGACCAAAAAAGATATGTGATTTCTCATGATTTATGCCCATAAATATTTAAATTAGGGAAATGCCAACTCTGCGTGTGCCTTTGATCGACAAAGCAACAATCCAAGGATAATCTTTCTCTAAATATTCTAAGTGATTTAATTATAATTATAAGAACAAATATCAAATAGTTACCGTTTTCATTTTTAAGTCTTTGAATTTCCGTTTTCTCTTCACAAAGAGTTTCCTCGAGAGCTTCAAGACGATCGGCTTTTGCATTCAAGCCATTCGTGATTTGTTCTTCTTCTAAAATCAACTTTCTTTTTCTTACATTTAAACCGTAGACCGGTGAGTTCTCCCAAAATGGTTTAAAAATTTGTCCAGTGTTACAGCGACCAATATGTCCTTCAATTTTTGAGCATTTTCGTTTGCGACACAAGCGAGTTGGTGTCTCGCAAGTCAACTTCAAAGATGGCGGACTCGCATGGCTGGAAGCACTTCTTGTTTGCATTTCTCTACACAGTAATTTACGCTCTCTGTTTACGATACTTATGAAAATAGACAGAAAATTTGTCTAATAAAAAGTTTGACTTTGAAGTTAATCGACATTTACGGAAATTATCTTAAAAATACACAACTTTTTCTTTCCTCTCGCATATTTTGAATGAAGATTGCTCGTCTTGTCACTTTGAATTATTCCCCACCCGGGGTTACTAAGTAAAACTTGATAAGCTATTATCAAACTACCCTCTCGACCCTTAATTCTTTGTTTTTGTCTCTTCTGGAATTGGCGGGAAATCAATATATGCATATTTGATATGCCTAGAGAAGAGCGCAATTTTTGAGGTTTGCGGACACAAAAGCTTAGTAAACTTAAGCTTTTCGTATTCTATGATACTTCTCCTAATGCTTTGCTATAAAAAATCATTATTACAGTCTTTGGATGATTTTTAATCAGTTGATAAAATCAAGTAAAAATACCACTTGGCATTTTATCAATGAAAAGCAGATCTACGGTCACGTGACCAAAACATAGCAACTGGGAGATTTTAGCATAGCAACAGTCCATCGTGTTATGAGAAGAATACAAGTCATGGAATATAGATGGAAGTGAAAACAAAGCTCATGTTTCACAAATTCTTGATTGCTTGACTTGCATGCATGCGGACTTCTAGATTTGTTTTCAAACTGTGGTCCTGGCAGGTCTTTTTTATTGGCTACACAGAATTTGTTCCCATGGTGGCATTTGGTTATTAATTCCAATCATTTATTGGGCAGAGAATTGCTTTGCTGGCATCTGTAAAAATGTAGAGCATCTTTGCAAACACTTGATGATGCCCCAATTTAAGCTGTCATACACTAAATTGCCAAATGAACTTGTAAAGTGGTACTATTTATGATAAATGCTTCCGATTATTCTTGAAGTAGAGCTTGTGGCTCTTAAATCTTGTCTTTAAAAGTCCTTTTCTGTCATACCAATGTGTGTGCACATGTGTGTGTTTTTCTGGCAGGTTTATGCAGTAACTGTGGCTTGATTTGTAGATGTTGCTTGTCAGACACACACTGCAGAAAAACAAAAATAGAAGTAAAAATTTAGTGACTGCACAATTTTTATTATAATGCTGTTAACAGTTTGTTAGTGTAACTGTTCATGCACGTTCATTCACCTATTCACATCCTTAAAAGTGAAAAACATATAGATGTACCCGATAGTCATTGAATTGTTGTAACTGTATATATCTTTCTCTTTTTTGCATATCCTAATTTTCAAGTCTGCTTTGGAAGATATAGAAATGATCTTCAAGGTAAGTGATGATAAATAAAAACCTTATATTCAATGTGTTTTCAACAATAACTTAACTTGATAAGAGTGTTATACTAGTATTAAAAGTTACTCAACAATTTCTTCAGTTCAATACAATGTTTTAAGGTATTTAATACTATCAATCACTGAACCAGATAATTAAAAAAACTGATTGATTCATGCACATCTAAATTGGATTACTTAGAGCTGCCCACTAAATACACTAAATAAGTGCCTTGAATCCACATGCACATTTTTCACAAATCAATAATTATAATTTTAAGATGACTTTATTGACCTTATAGTCATGCAAAGTATTTTGAACATATTTTGAAAAAAATTCTCAAACTACTGGTTGAGTTGCTATATTTAATACATGGACTTAACTTGACAGTCTAAAGGCTTGATATACAAAAGTCATATAGTATGCTTAAACTTCTTTCCTCCTTTTTCTTCCCTTTGGTCTTCTTCTGGTATTGTCTCTTCTTTCGCCTTGACTCTTCATCAATACATTCATTTATTTGCATATTGTTTTACTACTGCATAATAAATTAATTGAAAATGTACAGAATACAATAGAATGCCTAGTTTGAACCTCAACTCTGAGCTAGAGCTGAGTTCTTTTACTATTGCATATGAAGAAACTGATAAACTCAAAATTTTATATTTATATACCAAGGTTATTAAAAATTTCATATTTATGATATGCTATTATAATGTTCTTAAGGACAAAAGTATTCCTGTTGATTTAAGAAGCTATGAAGTGTTCTAGAATAATGCAAAACTGAGGGCATATCACAAGCTTTCACTTAACAACATGGGGGACAACACAGTTAATTTTTACTGTTAGTCATGAAACAAGAGCTTTTAGTTAGCTAGTATATTGTGTCCTATTTCATGTCAACGAATCTATATTTTGAAGCAAACATGTTTATTCTTTATTGATTTTTGTCTTTCAAGGAAACTAAAGAGAATCTGGCCGGTTTTTCTGCTAGTAGTAAACATAGGGAAATTTTCAAAACTAACATCATCTAAAGAATATGGAATACTCAAAAATCATCCATCTTTCCACTTTGTCACTGCAGAGGATCACTGGATTTGGACCAAAAACTTATCTGGTTCTTCAAAGTGCCCCTTCTCTCCTCATAGCAAGAAACATTACTACTCACAAAGAATTAACTATTACAAGAATTCGTCTTCTACATTTCAGATACCAAGGCTCTTACTAATTAGTGGAGATGTCAAACCGAATCCTGGTCTGGAGAAATCGACGAGGTATAGCTGTTCTGATTGCAAGAGAACGATCGCCAAAAATCACCGTAATGTTTCATGTAGCATATGCAAATACGCTGCTCATATTAAATGTGCCAATGTAACTTCAACTGAGTATGATAACATATCGAGAACACAGAGACGGATCTGCCGAACCTGCAAAACATTAAATTTTCTTCAAGTACTCCCCTTTTACTCAGATCAGGATCCGAATTTTATGCCTGGAAGTGATTACATTGAGAAAGAACACGAGTCACATATTGATTTATCGACCAACTTTGACAAAATCATTGACAAACATCAGAATAACTTCAAGGTTGGGTACATCAATGCCAATAGCATCGCAAGCTTTAAGTTTCACGAGATAAAAAGCTGGTTGCTCTCTGGCAAATTTGATTTGCTGTTTATTTCCGAAACTAAACTAAACTCAACTTTCCCGGACAGCCAGTTTGTTGTTGAAGGCTTTCGTATGTTTAGAGCCGATAGGAATATACATGGTGGTGGCTTGATGGCCTTTCTATGCAGCGATGTCTGCTGCTCACAGCTCAAAAGCATTCAGGATCTTCCTTCATCTACCACACTCAAGACGGAACGGATTGGACTCAGAGTTAAAATTGCAAAGTCAACCAAGTTCCATACATGACCGAAGAATGGCGAAAGGAAATACGATATCGAAACAGGCTCTGGAACAAATTCTGTAAAGAACGAACAGATGTTAATTATGAAAAATACAAGTCACAAAGGAATAAGTGTACATCCATCAGGCGTAAGGCGATCAAGGCCTTCTTTGTTAAAAAAGCCAAAGCTGTTAATCCCAGTGAATTCTGGAATGCCTATCGTCCTTTCCTACACTCTAAAAAGTCTAAACAAGCTAATGACATACTAATCAAGGAGAATGATGTAATTGTATCAGACAAAAGACAAATAGCCGAATTGTTCAATGACTACTTCATTTATATTGTTGATGGGACAAAGGAAAATGACATCAATGAAAAGGACCTCAGTAATCATCCAAGCATCAAAGCAATACAGCAAAACAATGGAACAAAACACCCATTTGAGTGTTTTAGTTTTCAAAATACAAATGCAAAACAAGTGGAAAAAATGTTGTTGGAGATTAATACTCGTAAATCCAGTGGACATGACTCATTACCACCACGTCTGATAAAAGAATCGGCCAAAGATTGCAGCTCCTATTGCAAGCATACTAAACACTTCAATTAATCAAAGTAAATACCCGGTCCGTTGGAAGATGGGTCAGGTAACTCCATTATTCAAAAAAGATGATGAGCTAGCAAAGATCAACTACAGGCCTGTGACAGTTCTACCTTGTCTTAACAACGTCTTTGAGAAATTACTTGCATCCCAACTTTTGAACTTTTATCAAAACCTCTTGTCTGACTTCATCTCAGCTTACCGCAAGAAATACAGCTGTGAAACGTCCTTACTCTCTATTACTGAAGACTGGAGAGCTAGCTTGGATAACAAAGAGATTGTTGCTGTAGTATCAATGGACCTGTCAAAAGCTTTTGACGCTATCCTACACAATCTTCTTTTAGCTAAACTCAAAGCCTATGGTATAAGTGAGAGCAGTTGCGCACTTCTCAAGGACTATCTTTGCAAGAGACAACAACGAGTTAAAATTGGCGACAAATACTCTAGTTGGGAAGAAGTGCACAGAGGCGTCCCGCAAGGGAGCGTCCTCGGTCCAATATTCTTTAATCTATTTATTAATGATTTGTTTTTTCATGTCAGGGAAGTGAAACTTAATGCGTACGCAGATGACGAACAGTTATATGATTCTAACTCGAACCCTGAGGCACTGGACAAACGCATGCAAAACTCATTAGACATTGCAAATAAGTGGTACAAGGACAATGGAATGATTGTGAATCCTGGAAAGCATCAGGGAATGATCTTGGGAAAAACTGATTACAAGTTCTCCTTTCCAGTAAAAGTATCAATGGAACTATTTGGCGTGAAGCTTGATAACAGACTAGACTTTGATGAACATATTGGAACATTACGCAAAAAAGTTAACAATCAATTAAATGTTATGATAAGATTTAGAAAGCTTATTTCCTCTAACACCTTACTTAAATTGTACAAGGCATTTATCGTTCCGCACTTTAATTACTGCTCCACTGTCTGGCATTTTTGCAGTGCTCGTAACACCGATAAGTTAGAGGCTTTGAACAAACGTATTCTTCGTTTCATTTTTCATGATAAGTGCTCTCCCTATGAGAGGTTACTGGAGAAATCAGGAGCAACTACGTTATATAATAGAAGAATACAAAACATGTTAATTATAATATTCAAATGTTTAAATTTAACTAATTATCCAGATTATCTAAAAAGAATTTTCACCCTCAGATGCACAAAATATTCTCTTACCAGACAAGTTCAGATCAGTCTCCAGTTTGGGAGAGTTTGTGTCGTGTATAAGGAAACATAGTTTTTAATTGTCATTGTATCTTTTATCACAGTATATATATATATATATATTTTTTTTTCCTTCTTTCATTTTGGTGTTTTTCTCGAATATATTAGCTTAATTTCCTTCGCTACTCTAAAGTTCGAGGTGAAATAAAGTTTATGTATGAATGTATGTATATGTAGAGGGTGGATGGAGAGATCCAGAGAATGTACAAGATGCCATGTCTAAAGATATTGATACAGATGTTGACGAAAGGGACATTGAAGATACAGAGAACTTTGATTGCTCCTATATGTCGCATGAAGAAAGTGTTCCAGACTGTGAGGGAAGAGAGACAGAAGGCATAGAGAAATTGAATACCTCCCCAGAGCATGAAGATGTGCTAATGACAGGCAATACGAGAAAAGAGATGGAAGATTTACAGCATGTACATGTCTGTGAAGGTGTGGAGAGAAAAGAAAAAGATACAGTGCAGTCAGATATGGAGGGAATTCAGGCAAATGAGAATTTGAATGCCTCATCTACATCAAATGAGGATAGTGAGTCTGACCATGAAGAGGGTGGATTGAGAGATCCAGAGAATGTACAAGATGCCATGTCTAAAGATATTGATACAGATGATGACGAAAGGTGTCATATGACATATATGTCATATATGTCATATGACATATATGTCATATATGTCATATGAAGAAAGTGTTCCAGACTGTGAGGGAAGAGAGACAGAAGTCATAGAGCAATTGAATACCTCCCCAGAGCATGAAGATGTGCCAATGACAGGCAATACGAGAAAAGAGATGGAAGATTTACAGCATGTACATGTCTGTGAAGGTGTGGAGAGAAAAGAAAAAGATGCAGTGCAGTTAGATATGGAGGGAATTCAGGCAAATGAGAATTTGAATGCCTCATCTACATCAAATGAGGATAGTGAGTCTGACCATGAAGAGGGTGGTTGGAGAGATCCAGAGAATGTACAAGATGCCATGTCTAAAGGTATTGATACAGATAATGACGAAAGGGACATTGAAGATACAGAGAACTTTGATGCCTCCTATATGTCGCATGAAGAAAGTGTTCCAGACTGTGAGGGAAGAGAGACAGAAGCCATAGAGAAATCGAATACCTCCCAAATGCATGAAGAAAGTTTAAATGCCTCCAAAAATGTTCAACAGAACATTACATCCCCCTCATTTAGGAAAGTGCAGCTAGAAGGCCCCCATTTTAAGCCTGAAGTTTTCTTTAACAACTCCAACTGGAAAATGCTCAGAACCTCTCAGAGAGATGCTACCCAAGGAATTTACTCCAAAAGGGCACAAAAGTAAAAGAAGCTTTGGATGACATATTTAGAAGCCTTCCAGGTGACTTTCAAAAAGATGTCTGTTCTACTGGCCACCACAGATAAAAACAATGTTCGTGGATTCATCTGTTTTTCATTCCCACCCGTCACAGCTCATGATGATGCTGTTGAACAGATTGGAGGAGGCTTGAAGGTTGGAATGCCATTTCCTCAATTTGTCAACAAGCTTTCAAAGAAAGCTTTTGCTATTGATTGTGCCTTGTGCATTTCCTATCAAAAGTGGGCTCTTGAAAGATATATACTGCACCCAAAGTTAAAATCCACAACAGCAACAGACAACTTTATTCTGAAAGGTCAAGGTGAACTGTCCTTTGAGGGAATGAGGCAGGCCTATGAGCATCAAGTCTCAAAGGCTCATCAGAGTGTTATCAGTTGGTTTTTGGAATCTGGCCCCAAACCAAAATAAAAATACGCAGTCTAAGACTGCATGTGGCTAGTGTATATTGGACATTTAACAATACCCGAACATGTCATGCATACGAATATTTATTTTTGTTTTCAGGCTTGACATATATTCAGAAATATCCCAATATAACGAATAAAAAAATATCAATCCTCTCGAGGTTTACCAAGTGTGACTCCCTAACCGTGCAAGTTGGGGTCAGTAGCCAATTAGCGAACGAGCACTTGTACATTTTCACATGGAGGTCAAAGTCGTGTCAGCAAAGATTTTATTTATATTTACAACAGAAACGACCAAAAACATGTCAAGTTGAAACAATTGGGCGATTTTTCTTGTCCAAATTTAAACGTTAACCTCGGTGATATTGATTTAATTTTGGTCTCTTTATTCCAGGCTTTATTGGCCAAATCATTGAACATCTTGTGAAAAACATATAATTTGGCGGTCATGGTTAGCACATCGCACTTAGTAATTGTCACGCTGAATAAGGTCTACTGTCTTGCACTCAAAAGAAGCCAGTAGCCAACAGGAGTAAAGAAGCATTACACAATGTTTTTCTATTGGGGTTTTCTCGGACTGCAGATTCTTGGTCTGCAGATTCTCGGTCTGCAGTTTGTCGGTCGTCTGTGCAGTGATCTCGGTCTGCTCTTTAGACTTGCTGTATAATCGTTGGCAGTAGTTACAGATCGCCAAACGATGAACACAGCGACAGCATTCAGCAGGATAAACTACTTGTTCTCCATGAACATGAACAATCTAAATTCTCAGCCGTAAAACCTAAACAAACTTTTCCAAGCAAACACTTCATAAAGGCATCAAAAATTGAACCTGGTTCTTGAAGTAAAGTAGTCATGAAGTCATGATATAATTGTACTATAAATTGTATTGGAACTAGCTCGTTAGCTTTAGTGATTAGGTTAGAACCTTCGTAGATAGAACATGGCACGCAAGACTCACGAAGCTCTTCGAAGACCAACGAAAGTTGCCGAAATGAAAATGGAGAAATTGCGAACAAAACCCGAATTACACACACACACACACACACCGGGCGATAGCATAGTGGCTAGAGCCTCGTTCCGAGGCCACTAGCCACAAAAAGGCAATGAGAAGATACAGGTTAGAGAGACTGGAAAGAATGTTCCATCTATACAAGACTTCTTTTCCAAAAGCAAGAGGCTGCCATCCAAAGGTCCTTGTCTTCATTTGTGGGATCCAGCCATATCCACACATTTTGAAGGCGATATTGCAATAAGAAGAGTTCAGACGAAAATGCTCTTTCAAGAAAAGAAAAATGCAAAATGTGCCACAACTGTCTGCCATGATGCAGGACACAAAGAATGTAGCACATTCAAGGGGTGGGCAAAGCACCACCCAGAAAAAGCAAAACAGTTAGAACAGGATGCCAAGAAAATATCAAGATCAGTCTATGTCCCTCACAATAAGGAAGTTAAGATTGGTGGGAAGACAGTTGTTATTCATGGTGGCATAAAAAGCGTAGATCCTTGTTGTCTTGGGACAGCATGTCCTCTTGGTGATCACCCATACACCTGTGACAATTGTTTCAAGCAAAAGGCTTATCTCCAAAATCTCATTTCCAAATGTTCAAGGGTGTCTTATGCTAACTTGGGGGATGAACGTTATGGTCTTGTTGGCTTCAGGCATGGATATATGAAAAACAATGAGCGTGACGAAGCATTATCAAAGGAAAGAGTTGCCAGAATAAATGCAGAGAAGGAAATCAAGCGCCTAAGGAGAGTGATTTTAACTACTAAAACATGGGAAGAGATGCTCTGGAGTTCGTGTGAAGCCCATGAAGAGCAGAAGTTAATCATAGACTTGATGCTTCTGTTTGAAAGAAATGTTTCAAATACAAACCCAATGCAGATAACTGTTCTTCGTAATCTGGTTGGAAAGCTGAAGAGTAACATCAAAGATGTTAGTGGGATTTACAGAAACAAACTGGGAAAGCTGAATTACTCTCTCTTGGAAGACATATTTGGCCTCCCATCATCCTCAACGGCTATGTCACATGTCAAGTCTAAAGGTGCCCTTAAGCCAGGTTTCAACTGGGAAGTTATGGACAAGGCCATAAATGAATATGAAGACGGTCCAGTTATTGAATGTAGTGATGGGGCAAGGACTCTACAATTTCTTGAGCCAAAGCTTTCCCATGATGGCCAGCTTGAGTTGGTTGGATGTTCATGGGAACCAGAAGTAAATAATTGGCCATTTAAAACACCTGTTCCTCGCCAAGACAATCTGCTCGGTGACCATGATGATTTCTCTGCCCTCAAGCGATTGATCTTGAATGTCATAGAAAAAGGAACTCTGGCACATACCACTAATATACACAACTTTTCAGCCCTCGCTTCTTCAAAGGCATCACATTGGCTTAAACATAGATTAGCTATTACATATATTTTATTTACATTATATATATTTTTTATGTTTCTTGTACGTATGTATGTATTGATATGTATTTTTATCAATATGAAATAAAGACATTATTATTATATTATTATTACATTTGGTTCACTGTTTGTGGCCTGCACCTTCCAAGGGTTTAACAGCTTCCCACCTCATATCTTTCTGGGCAGAACTGATAAAGATGGCACAGCACCATAGAGATGGTTCAGTAAGAGTAAGACCACTCAAGCTAATTGGTTTATCAACAGATTCAGCAAGTCACCAGCTGTCTGCTGCTATTTCTATGATGACTCCAACCACAGAGATTGTTAAAGCATCTGTTCCTTGCCTTGGTCTAGACATTCCTGATGAAAATTTCTTGCACCATACTTTTGGGAATTTCCAACAATCGCATATCTTGATTACCTGCATGAAAGACGTCTGTTCCTGAAGAACTTAAAGTACACCATACGAGATCTTATACTTGGAGAAGATGGAGGAAATTCAGCTTATGCCACTTTTGAGCATCTTAAAGAATTGAAGAAAGTATGTGATGCAAAGGAGATGGAATGCGGCCTGAAGGAGTCAGATTTGTTGCTATTGCACTTTATGGACCAGAACCAAGATGCCTGCAATGCTGTCTTCACACCCAAGATAAGCCAGTTTTTGGACGAGAATGTGCCAGGTTCAAAAGGAACAAGCCTCTATATCCAAGCAGTGTACCATTTAACTGAACAATTTCACAACCCAGGGTTTGGAAGTCCCTCTGAAATTCAAGAATCCATTTCTACTGGAATAACCATTTTGTGGAAGTTCCTCTGAAATTCAAGAATCAGTTTCTACTGGAATAACCATTTTGCGCTTGTGGAGAAAAGCTGTAGAAGCCCGTAAAAGTTTCAGAATAAATTCATGCACTGGAGCTGCAAACGATCCTAAGAAACGTGGTAACTTCCTTACTTATGGCAGCTACTTGACAGCAGAAATCCAATTTGCTGCAGCAACAAACCACTGCTTAATGATGTACCTCCACTTCTTTAAATTAGGCCCTAAATTTTGTTCACCGCATTTCACAGGAAAAAAATTTGAATTCCCAATAATCCAATCTTGTGTTTTCCTTGGGAAATATTCCCATTATTGGGAAACTATTGTGAACATGTATTCCCAAAATTGGGAAAATAATGGCATTTCCCATTAAAAACCCAACTATGGGATTGTATACTTGTGTACTTCCCAATAAAATACCAATATTGTGTAATGAATGGGAAACATTTCCCATCAAAAACCCAACTATGGGATTGTATACTTGTGTACTTCCCAATAAAATACCAATATTGTGTAATGAATGGGAAACATTTCCCATCAAAAACCCAACTATGGGATTGTATACTTGTGTACTTCCCAATAAAATACCAATATTGTGTAAAGAATGGGAAACATTTCCCATCAAAAACCCAACTATGGGATTGTATACTTGTGTACTTCCCAATAAAATACCAATATTGTGTAATGAATGGGAAACATTTCCCATCAAAAACCCAACTATGGGATTGTATACTTGTGTACTTCCCAATAAAATACCAATATTGTGTAATGAATGGGAAATGTTTCCCATTAAATTCACAACTATGGGATTGTATACTTGTGTACTTCCCAATAAAATACCAATGTTGTGTAATAAATGGGAAACATTCCCATTAAATTCACAACTATGGGATTGTATACTTGTGTACTTCCCAATAAAATACCAATGTTGTGTAATAAATGGGAAACATTTCCCATTAAATTCACAACTATGGGATTGTATACTTGTGTACTTCCCAATAAAATACCAATATTGTGTAATGAATGGGAAACATTTCCCATCAAAAACCCAACTATGGGATTGTATACTTGTGTACTTCCCAATAAAATACCAATATTGTGTAATGAATGGGAAACATTTCCCATCAAAAACCCAACTATGGGATTGTATACTTGTGTACTTCCCAATAAAATACCAATATTGTGTAATGAATGGGAAACATTTCCCATCAAATTCACAACTATGGGATTGTATACTTGTGTATTTCCCAATAAAATACCAATATTGTAAAAATATAAATACCAATATTGTAAAATACCAATATATGTATAAATGGGGAATATTTCCCATTAAATACCCTACAAACGTATAGTACACTTGATGAGTCTCCAATAAAATAGCAATATTGTGAAACAAATGGAAATATTTCCCATTAAACACCCCTCAATGGGATTGTCTACTTGATGGGTTTCCAAAAAATGCCAATATTGTAAAATAAGATAATTAATAGAAATATTTCCCTGTATATATTCAAAAATTGGAATGTCTACTTGATCATGTCAGTTTCAAATAAAATACAGGCTGCTTCTAAACAATTGGGAAATATTTCCCAGTAAATATCCAACAATAATATTGGATTGTTTTCTTGATCAGTGCCCATTAAAATACCAATAAATATCGCTTACATTATTTATCTTACTGTTCGTATCCAAGATGACTGGTTTCTCCAGTAGTCTTGAGCAATACCAATGACTGAACTCCACTTCACTGTGTTCTTAGAACCTCTACCATGTCTTTCTCTGACAAAAGTGTTTTCATTGATTCGACTTGGCACAAAAAAGTACACTTCAATGCTTTGTTGAATACTGTCAACTGCTTGTACATGGCCAAACCATATGTCATCAATTTCTTCACCCTGAATAAGAACCATGTCATTTGCTTCTGGGAAAATGGGTACTATAAGTTCCTTTGGAACAAGTTGTCGCATGTAGTCTACAACAGTACAACTCATATCATTGTATTTATAAAGGATAACTTTGCGCAAAATGTTATCAACATTAAACATGATTGTTTCTTGCAGTTGCTGGGAGTGTACTTTTGCAAAACCACTCCAGTAGTGTGTATCAATGCATCCATTTTCTAAGAGACTAAATGGGAATGAAACTCCATATCCAAGTAAAGTATAAAATTCATCATCAATTTGAAAAGACCAAAATCCTTGAACTTGAACAACGATTTCTTTACCACCAGCTAACACTATTACAGCTTCATTAGACTTAAAGACAGTACCATCAAAACCAACATCTGGTTTGAAGCATTTCTTAGTACAACAAACACCAGAAGGTACTTTGCAATCAGGAACAGATAATAACATAGCTATCTTCAGACGCTCATGATCTTCAAGACATTTAATGTTTGACGTTGATCCAATTAGGACTGGCTGCTTCCTATCAGCTTGTAGTTTTGCAGTATTTACTGAGCTTGCAATTCTCTGAAAAAATAAAAATAAAGATGATAACAAATAATATATATACCACAAATTTTGGAAGAACAGAAAACATGCAAATATGTGTTAGAATTTTTGAGAATTTCATTAGATGCAACATGTTAGATTCATTGAAAATAAACATACATGTAAATTGTATATTCCACTAACCTGCAATGTTACTGTAGCAGGCACTTCAGAAGTAACCTCACCAGCCTTTAAATATTCACGAATTGCTTCCAGGTGTGCAAAGGTAACTTCAATACCCTTACCATTATGTGATTTTTTCACATACTCTTTCACTGCGCGTTCAAATACTGCACACCATACATTGTCAGGAGACGAAAAATTTTCTATGTCCTGATGAATATGAATTAGGTTGTGCAAAGATATTGTGCACATTTCGAGCCCTTGCACTTCCTCTACTAGGATGTTTACTCACCATGCTATCTTTTTATGCAGCTCAATTAGTTCTTTGGTCCAACCATTTCTGCCAGTTTGAAAGTGCATTTCAGTTAGTCTTGAAACTAGTGAAATAATTTCAAATTCTTTAGGGTCGGGTAATAGCCTTTCCATAATACATTCTGCCATTGGAAATGAAAACTTCTGAAAGCTTTCTGCCTTCCAATAGCCAATCCCTCTACAGTCTTTCCCGATTTCCTTTGGAAGTCTGCCATCTTTAAATTCAGTGGTCCATGGAAAGAACCTTAATTGTTTGTCAAATTCTGCTTTGTTTATCATATCCAACTCTAAAACTCTTGACAATTGATTTTTGACAACATTGAGTGAAATTGTATGGTAAACATCATAAACATGGTGGTATAAAATATCAAAGCCGTACAAAGGGTATAAATATTTGTGTAAAATTGATTCTCCGGTAAATCCTTTTTCTGAAGCCATCCGTTTCCTAACACTTTGTCTTGTTTCATTCTCTATGTCAAAAATGTTTATGAGTTCAGAAGTAATGTTCCTCTCTTCCCATGGATGGCGATAATGGTACCGGTTCTGTCCATAGTAATAGTGGTTATTTGAGCTGTTTTCTAAATGCTGGCCAATTAAACTGCAACGTCTACAAGGACATTTCCCCTGATTCAAAAACTTGCTTGTTTCACATTGGCCTGGGTGATCTGCTGTCCATACAAGTAAAAGAATTCTAATTGTTTCCTCTTTAGCAAGTTCATACCCAGGAACCTTGATATCATTATGGTAACGAATTTTGTATCCCTCAATAAAGCCATCACACAAATCATCCATTAGTGGCTTGAAGAATGGATCAAGCTTGTTAGGTATATTTGGTATCTCAAAACAAGGTATAAAGTCCACCACATAGACTTCCTCTACTGTACACCTGTCAGACTTCTTTAAATTTGCAATTAAAACCTCAAAAGAACCAGACCCTCTATAGCTGGAGCCAAATGGCTGCCAGCCATCAAAGTGTCCAATAAGTCCTATATTCAAAGGCGATCCCTTTGCCTGCTTTATAAAATATTCAAACTGTTCAAAGCACAATGGACATTGTACAATTTTAGTATGTTCTCTCTCGCCATTAGGTGAGTTGATAATATCATTGGACTTGATTGGAACACCACAATGAGTGCAGCGAGTAGGTAAGACAAATGTCCTGTTAGGGTCCCAAAACCACTGCAATTGATGCCATCTTTTTCCATCCCATATCTCATTTTTTAAGTGGTAATCTTCAGAACACCCAAGCCAGTGGTCCTTTTGTAACCAGTGTGCCAGCATTTTCTTTGAAAGCTCTCGACTTCTAAACCAATTCTTGACCTTTGTTTCCAGCCCTAAGTACAGAAACTTTATAGATCCAACATTTCCACAATGTGAACACTTATCATCTTGACTTTTCATGATACTCCAAGTACCTAAATGAACTGTTCGTTTCGTTGTCTCACCATTTCTCTTAAATTCCCTTTCCTCAGAGCAGAAGCAAATATAATACTCCTTGGGATCTTCATATCCCTCTTCCCTCAAAAGACTTTTCACCTCATTCCAGTTCTTAGGCCACATTGTTTGTAAAATATCCTTGTCAACATCATGATTAAGTGATGTAAACAAAAGATTTTTTCCATACTCTAAAACATCAGTAAATGTTTTAACAGATGCACCGCTTTCATACTTGATTTTAAGAGCATCTAGCACTGCTTTGATAACAAGTTGTTTTAAAGGATTAGTATCATTGTCGCTTAATACACTATCATCTTCATCCTCCATATGTAAATCAAAACTTGGCAATGCATTTTGATTTTGTTCACAGTCTTCAATGTCCTCATCCGCAATGTCTTCCCTTGTGTTTAGTTCTTCAATGTCTGCAACATCATCACAGTCTTCAATGTCCTCATCCACAATGTCTTCCCTTGTGTTTAGTTCTTCGAAGTCAACAACATTATCCAATGAATTAAGATCAGTCTGTAGTTGATTTGCTTCATGCCAGTGTCGAAGCTCTGTGTTTCTATCTGTTGCTTTGCCATCACATTTAAAGCAAGGGCAATGAACATGTCTATACGATTTATCATCACATCTGCAGCTAACAATGTCGACCCTTTTCCAAGTTAAAGTCTCTCTATTTGACATATATTTCGATGGAATAAATAAGTTTTCGTTTTGTTCAAGGCCGGTCAAATAATGGCGCCTCCACTAAAAGATTTTCCCGCTAAAAATCTAAACATCTAGAGCCAATCAGTAGTCTGCAAACCTCTCCTTTTGTCGGGGTTCCTGTCTCCCTCGAGCCCACGATCAATGGTCAGCAGATAACGCATGCGTAAAAGTTTGTCTTGGTGATTGCACGTGGAGTGTTTGGTTCGTTGGTTGGAATTTCTGTCGTGTTTTTGGGGAAAATACTCTCAAATATGGATACTTCTGCAACAGATAAATCGGATTCAGCCGCTACTAGTCCTACGTCAACAAATGCGGAGTCGGAAGCACAAAAAACAGACATAACGATAGAAAGCAAATTAAAGGAGCTTTTCAACGAGGAGATTGTGGCCGCTTTTAGAAGTAAGTCATCACTCTTTTCATTCGTCACGTCGATTTATTCCATATATATCATGCCCATTTATTAATTATCTCATTCTAGGTCAAATTATCTTTAAGTATACATACATTTTTCAGTCACTGTCTGGGTAATTCTTTCCTTTTTTTGAAGCATTTCTTGCTCATCAAATACGCCCGCCAACTGAACACGTTTTGGCGCTTACTAGATGTTTTACGATCTTACTTTTTTAATTGCTTACACAGCTCTTTTATTCCACCCAAAACACGTCTTTTGTGACCTTTAATGGCTCTATGGTCAAAACAAACTTTAGTTATATATTGATTTGACAAGTTCGTCTTGACAGGAGAATTTTTGGATTCACAATTCTTGGGAAAAAATTGTGAGTCTATGGGATTTTTGTGGGTATTCATTGGGAAAATGCTGCCAAAACCATTCACTTCCCATTAAAATCCCAATTATACTTAATTGATACATCAGTTGAGTATAGTTGGGATTTTAATGGGAAAGGAATGGTTTTGCTAGCACTTTCCCAATGAATACCCACAAAAATCCCATAGACTAACAACTTTTTCCCAAGAATTGGGAATCCAAAATTTTTTCCCAAGAATTGGGAATCCAATATTTTTCCACTGCTTGCCACTTTTGTTTGAGTGACACTTTTCTTGGCAATAAATATTGAATAGGTTAAAAAAAATACTTGCATCCAAAGCCTGAAAAGCAGTATTATCATTTATTGTTGGACTCAAAAGGATAAATAGCTTGATAATTTGTGAACTTCTGCTTTCTTAGACGCCATATTGGATTTGTTTGACTTAATGTTACATGGGAAATATGACGCCATTGGTAGGGTGAATTGTGTTTTCATTCCAATTTATTTGTTTTTTCTTTACAATTATGTGGTTTTTGTTATCTGTTATTATTTGAGCCTAACATTAAAAAATAATACCACTTTTTAGACTGGATGTAAGTTCTTTTATTACAAACCTATTCATTTTTTATTGCTAATGTCCTTTAAATTGCAAAGTTGTTGAATTGTAATGTATCAGTCAATTCCAAGCTTTACCATGGTAAAGCATGGGATTGACTGATACATACTTAATTCTTTAGATAAGGAATTGTTAAGCGAAGAGGCAGTTAAAGATTTGCTACATAGAGATGCAGATGCTCCAATATGGAGCAGAGTTTGCTTGAATTATGGTAAAGCTCTGAAATTTAAGGCTGCTTTTGGAAAGATTTTTCCCATTGAAGCAAGAAGGTCCTTGGGACGAGTAGCTACGACAAAATACAAACCTAAGTTAGAAGAAATGGCCCAATTCACTCCTCAGCAAAGAACAGACTATAACATAAAGTAAGTTATACATACATGTATATCTATCAATAAAAGATTTTTTATTTTATTTTTTGGAATTATTCATAATTTTCCTTTTGTTCCCTTAACTTGAAGTTGACATATAGGTGTTTAGTTCATTCCAGTATATGTTTCTAGTATAATATGCTAATTTTCAGGCGGCGAACAGTCGGTAATCTAGCTGCAGCACGTTGGCCAGGAAAGAAACCGAAATTTACCTCTCCTCAAATGAAAGCAGAGCTCCGTGAATTTGCTTCACAAATTGCTCCTAAGTGAGAAATGTTAGAGGTTGGTTTTAACCAAGATGCCATTATGCAACATGTAAAAGACTACTTCAGTGAACAGCGAAGATATGATCTTAAGAAGAACAAGAAGGTATTTTCCTTGACTTTGTTTCTTTCCAGAAACAAAAAATTCTTGGCCATGATGAAACATTTGTATTTTAAAATGTGTTAAAGTAAAAACCTGCATATAAGAACCACCTATTTCAAGGTTACCCTAAACTGGTTCTTATGTAATTGGTATTTAACGACGTTTGCTGCCGTTTCAACTCTATTGTCACCACTGGGTGGACACTAAATGGGATGACTCAGATGGACCTCATTAAATATTCAAAATATGACGTTCCACGACTTTGAATAAAAAACAAAAATGAAGATGACGTCATACTTAATGAGGTCCATCTGAGTCATCCCATTTAGTGTTCACCTCATCACTGAGGTGTTTAATAATCACAACAATCATATTTATAATTTGTTTTTGTTTTTTTATCAGAAATCATCAGAAGATCCAGATCTGCCACAGATGAGTCTAGTAAGTATTATTTGGTTTGATACTAAATTTAAAACTTCTTCATGGATACAACTTGCTTTGTCATCTACACTTATGTGTATTATAAATGTTTAGCACTGTCCCAAATAACATACATGCTGTATTGAACAACATTTATTTTGATCTTTTTGCAGTCTGAAAGTAGTGTCAATGGCGACTCTGATAGTAGCATCCCCAAAACCCCAAAGTGTTCTAAAAAGGTATAACTTAGACTCGCACCAATTGACCGATTAACGCCTAAAGACCACGCGGAGTACTTCATGTTACGCGTCACCAAATACTTCGCACAAGCGGCTTTCAATGGCAAATGAATTTGCACAAAGTCAACACACTTGAGGCTTGAAAATATTCCTTCAAATTTAATTTGAATTAGATTCTATGAAACTTACACTATCGACAAACATTGGAATGTTCTTTCGAGCTGTTGTGTTATCTTTGGTCTGAAGGGTATATTTCCAGCTCAATCAAAACAAATTGTTGGCAGAAAAGACATTGATGAACTTCCCATTGTTGCATACAAAGTTCCAAAGATAATACCACAAGTCGAAAAAGCATTTCAATGTTAGCCGATGGTGCAAGTTTCATGGAATCCAATTTAATATGAAGGGATATTTTCAAGCCTAAGTGTGTTTACTTTGTACTGATTCATTGAAAGCAGTTTGTACGAAGTATATGTATTTGGTGAAATTTGGTGACACGTAACATGAAGTACCCCATGTGGTCTTCAGGGAATCAGTGAATCGCTATAACCTGGCATCCACTATACTAACTAAAGCATATCTTGCTTGTAGGGTGATGATACCTCAAGACAAGAAATTTCTAGTCCACCCGATGATGACAGTATTCCTAGCAGTACTCCATCCACAGTAATATATGATACTGACTTGAGTAGTCTGAGTACTAGTGACTCAGAGGAATTGAGTTCTTCACAAATGATTGTTGAGTACAGTCCTCCTTCAACAGATCTAGAACTTAATTTGACAGTGCAACAGAGACAGATGATTATTAAAGCAGTTTTTGGCAGGGTACTGAACAGAGAAGAAAACTTAAGAGTTTTAAAAAACAAATTTAAGGTAACACAAAAGAATTTAACTAGCCTTTCAGTCTCGCAGCTTAACGAGGTTTTAGCAAAAAAGTTGTTAAAGAATAAGTACTGTACATTAAAGGATGGCTGTAACCTAAGCAAACTTACTAGAATGGACAGTATCACTGTGCACAAGGAAATCTCGTTGTAGAAAGAAACTAGATTGTTTTAAACATAGTTAACATTTTTTAGACATTTTGAATGTTTGTTTTGTTTTGGTCAAAAAGTTAAATGCAGTTTAAAAGATGATTGTAGCCTAAGAAAACTCAAAAGGGATATATAGAGAGAATTGTTTATTCATTTCAACTTTAAATAAGTATTCTATGACCAAATCTGTTTGGAATTTCATTGTTATAAATGATCAATCATACAATCATGACTGAATAATGAAACTGCTGAAATCACACCATATCTAATGAGTCATAGGAACTCCATTTTATGTTCTGGTTTTAAACGTTGTAAAATTATATGTTAAATTTCTTCATTAAATCACTGTTCAAGTTCATTGTAGCTTTATATTGATTGGGTCAACACATTCCTTTTATTGTGTATTTTGGGGGTCAATATTCCCATTATTGGGTATTGATTGGGTCAAAATATTCCCAATATTGGGTATTGATTGGGTCAACATAGTCCCATTGTTGGGTATTGATTGGGTCAAAATATTCCCAATATTGGGTATTGATTGGGTCAACATAGTCCCATTATTGGGTATTGATTGGGTCAAAATATTCCCAATATTGGGTATTGATTGGGTCAACATAGTCCCATTTTTGGGTATTGATAGGGTCAAAATATTCCCAATATTGGGTATTGATTGGGTCAACATAGTCCCATTTTTGGGTATTGATAGGGTCAAAATATTCCCAATATTGGGTATTGATTGGGTCAACATAGTCCCATTTTTGGGTATTGATTGGGTCAAAATATTCCCAATATTGGGTATTGATTGGGTCAACACATTCCCATTTTTGGGTATTGATTGGGTCAACATAATCCCATTATTGGGCATTGATTGGGTCAATATATTCCCATTATTGGGCATTGATTGGTTCAACATGTTCCCAATAATTGGATATTTACTGGGTCAACACATTCCCATTTTTGGGTATTGATTGGGTTAACACATTCCCATTATTGTGTTTTTGTTGATTTTGGTAGCATTTTCCCAATTTTGGGAAAACCCAATGAAGCCCCAACAAATTCCCAACCTTTACCCATCTTTTTCCCAAAATGGGAAAGCTGAAAAATTCCCTGTGTTTATCTGGAACAAAGGCAACTGAGAGAATCATTGCTGAGCTACAAGGAAAGACAACACATCCAATGTCTAGATGCACAACCAACCTATGGGGACATCATTGATCGTATCAACAATGTGCAGTTTAACCAAGCTGCACAGAAGAGGATTTGCCAATCAGGGGGCAAAGTTGCCAAATCTTCCAAAAAAAACCTGTGGGCCTACACATCAGATGTGAAAGTTGCAGCTGAAGATGATATTTACCAATACCCAGCTACTTATTCAGAATTTCTTGCACAACAGTGTGATGCTCACAACAAAGCTGTTTCAAAAGCCCAAGAGCTGTTCAAGCATTATGTACCAGAAAAGGTTGTGTCCCAACATCACCTTAGCAAAATGGGACATTCCATACTCCTACCCAAAACCTGATGGTATTAATATTATCAGCAGTTTGAAAGACCTTCCTTGTGACCACAACTGCCTGGTCCATATGTCTTCTAAATCAATCATTGCTGTTGAAGATGACTTGGAAGAGGAAACATCACAGGAAGACGAGACTGAAGATGGATATGATGAAGACATTGATGATGGTGATAATTCTTTGCATATGGAAGAGGCCTCCAGGCCTCAAAATACATGCAAAAAAGACAAATGGTACATCACAAGAGAAGAAAGCCCTGGGGTTTTGTCTCCAATTCACCTGAAGCGAGCTATTTCCCTTCTTCTGCCAAGGGAATATATTTCACGTGAGAGAAGCAAGAGGCACTGGGTCCCTAAGTACCTTGATGGAAAAACTCGTCCAGCTGAAGATCATGACATAATACAATTTAGAGATGTAGCATTTAATGGTTATAATGGCAATATCATTGTAGGAAGAGTCATCATGATCCACAACAAACAACAAGGGAAATCTGTCATTAGTGCCAAAGCAAGAGCTAATGACTGCATTTTCCGCTGCCTCATTTATGATGACTTAGGCAACAATAACTACAAACCCCCAACAACTGCCAAAGTTTCAACCTGGAAAGCCGCCTCATCATTTATCTGTGAAGTATTTCTGGAAAAAGGAAGTGACAATGAAACACTTCGCATGAGTGCTGATAGCCAAGAAAGGCTAGAGCAGCTCAAAAAGAAAGTAAAGATTGAAGTAGATGGTAGCCATGCCTTAGATCCAGACATGTATGAAGTTTCAGACATCATTGACAGGCGACTTGTGAAGTCAACACAGACATATGAATACAGGGTGCGCTTCAAGGTTATGAACCTGAAGATGATGTTTGGCTTCCCTCAGCGGCTTTTAACCAAACAGTGCAGTTCAAGAGCACATCTAAATATGGCAGGAAGAGGAAGCACTGCAATGACTGATGAAGTTGATCCTTTTTCAACTCATTTTGTGGGTGAGCCAAACAAAAAGAGGAAAAAAAGCATTGCAAAGAAAAGAAAAGAGCCAATTCAACTTAGCAAACCCAAGAACAGCAGTGGTAAGTGTTTATACACAGAAATAATATATTAACAATCATCTTCTAGTAAGTAGACAAATGACAGGTGTCAATTGTCCGTTACTAATATTATTATAGTATACAGTAGTAAAATTTGTTGCTCACATCCTGAAAGAGAATGAATTTCCTCCTTCCTTGAATTTTGATTATCATTAGTCACATTCTAATTGGAAATTTTTCCATTTTCCCAGAAGGGAATAAGATAGAAAGAAAAAGGAAAGAAAAAATTTTTACACAAAAGACGTAACGTACAAAAAATGATAAAGCAATCTAATCCAATACATCAATAGTTAGCGAAGCAGCATCGTTAAAACGAAATCTAGAAATTAAAAGAGCACTTTGAAATAATTAGTAAAAGTGTAATTTTTCAGGATTTATTAATTTTTCAGGATGTCATAGAAGCATAATGATGGCTTGTTAAAGTTAGGATGTTTTCTTACAATTCTTTTGGAAAAAAGCAATAGAGAGCATGGCCAGCTTGCTCAGCTCCAGTGTGTTTTTATAAACAAATCTTAATAATTTATCTAACATAAAATATATTTGTTGTCGTCTTTTATGTTTTTTCTTTATTGAGCTTAAACTTTGCACTTTTACTAATTTCAAAGTGCTCTTTACATTGCTGGATTTCAATTTTAACTGAACAAAGCTGCTTGATTTAGGGTAGATAAGGTCATGTGACCTCTAGCTGCAGAGGGCCTATTGGTTTAAAATACAATTGTTTTCGATAAATACTAGTTATTGACCAAGTTATAGACCAACTAAATTTTGGCAGTCTCCTGTCAGGATTAATCACATTTACAAAGTCAGCTGACCAGAAAGGTCTGAAAATTTGAAAGTAGTAGTAACTTTTATACTGTCAGTATTTATAATAAAAGACACTCTGAAGTCCTATTATGAAAAGTAAAGGAATGTTTCTCATATCTCTTGTTTATTATTTGTGGGTGAGCCAAATGTTAATGTTAATAATTATCGCCCAATTTCAATACTACCTGTTCTATCGAAGATTCTTGAGCGACACGTTCACAACCATTTGTATGATTACCTAACAGCTAACAATCTGCTTTACCCTTTGCAATCAGGTTTTAGAAGATCATCATCATGGGACTGAGACTGCTTTGATTAGAGTTATCAATAATCTATTATTCAATCTGGATAAAAACCGTGCGAGCGGTTTAGTCCTTATAGATTATCGGAAAATGTTTGACATGGTCGATCGTGATATCCTGATGGAGAAGTTAATGGCTTATGGAGTGTCCGACAGCTCAGCAAGATGGTTCAAGTTGTATCTTAGTGATCGGTACCAACTTGTTTCCATTGAAGATTGTAACTCGGACCGCGTTTGCGTGAATTACGGCGTACCACAAGGAAGTATTTTAGGTCCTTTGCTTTTTGTTTTTTGACTCTATTGAATCTCTCCAAGGAACATTATCAATTGCAATAAAGAATGTTGAAGAATGGACTCACATAAATTGTCCTTGAATGGTTCCAAAACAAAGTCATTACTGGTGACTGGAAAACGTCTTTCTAAGAGACTACCATCAAATTACAAACTGAACTTAGTTACTACTGGAGGAGAATCATTGGAACAAGTGGATTCAGCTAATTTGCTTGGTATAGACATTGACTCTGATCTATCTTTTTCTACTTATGTAGATAAGCTGTGTAGTAAACTTTCTCAAAGAATAAGTATTTTAAATAAGATCAAGAGATGTTTGCCTTTTCACCAAAGAGTTTTATATTATAATGCTATGATAAAGCCAATATTTAATTATGGTAATGTAGCCTGGCAGTCTCTATGTTCAAAGGAATCATTATTAAGAATTCTTCACTTACAAAAAAGAGCAGCCAGGGTTATAATGGACGCTGAATTAAGGACATCATCTGTTACTTTATTTAATAAGCTACATTGGTTACCCTTTTACAATGATACTAAAATAGCCAAATGTACTTTACTTTATAAAAGAGCTCAACTTACTGTACCCGAATATTTTATAGATTCTATTAAGTTAAATAGTTGTATTCATAAACGAAACACTAGGTTTTGTAATTATAATTTTGTTACTCCAAAATATCAAAGAGTATCAGAGGGTGGGAGATCTTTTGTAGTAACAGCTATTCAATTATGGAATAGCTTAACATCAGACCTTAAGAAGCAATCATCACTTAAGTCATTTAAAAGTAAAATGTGGATGAGCATTTTTGATGAGCAACGTTCAATATCTCATTTTGATCCTTAATATTTTAATTTTTTAGACTTAGTTTTGAGTAGTTTTAGTCCTCGCAGGGGCAGGACTAACAGCACCTAGATCAGACACTTGTATTTTGTATTCTAGATTTTTATATAGTCATTTTTATAGTTTTATAGTTTGTAATTAGTTTTTAATCTAGATTTAGAGGGCCACAGGTTTGTTAGTGTTTTTCACTATTATGTGTTTTACCCTCAGTAAATAAAGTCTTTATTATTATTATTATTATTACAAGTGATATGCAATATTAATTTAAGAGCAACTAAGGGGATTCATGGTTTCAGCATTCTCACCTGTGTGTTATTGTAACTTGTATTATTTTACAGCAACAACCAGCTGCCCTTCTAAGGATGTCAACCAAGTACTTATGCAGTCTGTACAAGGAAAAAGTCGTCGCACTAAATGGCTGGGCAGAGGCATAAGTAACCTTGGAAATACATGTTGGCTCTCTTCAGTTGTTCAATGTATAGGTCAAACAATACTGTCCTGTACCATTTCAAGTATGTACAATTGATATAAATAATTACTCTTCCAACTCTCAAATGTATGTTTATATATTTACCACCATACCATAAATAAATTATTTAGTATTTAATTTGTGAACTTATGAATTTATTTTTGTAGAAAGAAATGCAATGTGAAGTTGTCTTAAATATGTATTTATCAACAGATAATATTATGCTCAAGAGTGCTGTATTAATTTCCTTTGTTTCAACTAACAGGTTATCCAGCCAATGCTAACATCAGTGATGTAGTGAAGGAATTGTGCTCTTTGCTTAATGAGCTCAAGGAAAAGACACAAGCTCCAGTTAACCCATCACAATTGAATGTATGACATTATGTGTTGATTTAATGAATGTTTTGCCAATAATTTGACCTGATTCCAAGGCCAGCACACAGTTTTGCATCAAAATAATAGATTGAAGAAAAGTGGGGAAAAAAATACTCATTTTCATTGAAGTTCAGTTACATGTAGACTTCATGCATGTATTTTCTGAAATTAATCTTGTGAAATTCAATCTAAAAATGGTTCCAAACTGCTTAATTGAAAAGAGCAGCATATAACAGATCCTAATTACTCACACATTTCGGGTTGCCTGTGGCATGGCGTTCGGACGTGTCTTGCAAAAGAATTTATCCAAAGTTGAAATTTTTAAACAGATTGTCAGGCTTTCTCAGTCCAGATGTGCTCCTCAAGATATATAAAGTTACCATACTTCCTATCTTCGACTATGGTTGTATAGTGTGGATGGATTGTTCCAAGAAACTGTCTGACAAATTGGAAAGATTGCAAAATCAAGCCTTAAGAATAATATTACATAAAAATAGGAAAACATGCTCTCAAGTAATGCGAGACAACTTGGGCATCCTGACCCTACACAATCGGAGGCGCTTCCTGCGCTTTATTCTGATATTCAAAATAATTAATAACATAAACTGTCCGAAGCAATTACAAGAAAAATTGACAAAAAGATCTGCAATGCACACAAAAAATCTAAGAGACTCATGTTCCCTAAACATTCCAAGAGCAAAGTCTGCAACTGGTGAAAAGACCTTTCAATTCTCCTCATCAAGAGACTGGAACAGTCTACCACAAGAGATCAGAGAAACTACCAAGTTAGAGACGTTCAAGGCAAAAATGTATCATCTTCTCTTAAAAGAGGATAAGAATAATCACATATGCAAATTGAATAAGTAGGAATATGTTTTTTTTCATATTGATTATTTTTATTATATCATTTGAATATTTTGCAATTTTCATTCGTTCTTCTTATTATTTATATTATCTGATTTGTTTAATTTTTTTTTTTATTAGTTCGAAATTTTTATTAATATTTTTTATTTGTATATTTTAGTGTTTTTCAATCATGTGCAGTATATGACATTACTGTAGATATACTTATATAGTTCACACATATATATGAGGCGTGATCACTTAAAAGGGGTCTTAAAGGTTGACCATAAGATAGGCTGTAACGCACGGTGCGCAAGTCGACCCCGTTTTGGCATTCTCAGCGCTACAACCATAGCTGGTCCAAGGAAAAACACTGTACGCGTCCAAACATGCATCCCATAATGCATTTCTTCCGCTGGATCAGATACAGCGGAAGAAAAGGATTATGGGCATCCATGAAAAATTTGGACAGCACCCATCCCCTACTCTTAGTCTTAGAAATTTCTTATAAGTGCCGAGCCCCCCTCGCTAACAGGCCCCAGACGGCACCGATTGCCTTCGTTACAGTTCAAAACTCGCCGAAATGGCCTTGTTGGCTTGGGGAATGCATCACAGAACGACCAGAGAAGCCTCAATACTCCAGAGATCACAGTTGAATCTTGTCTCCATAATTACTGTGACTCTTTCTTCGTAAAGTCGCTTCTCACTCCTGAGTTCTTCCAGGAGATTGTCTCCGCCGTCTTTTCTTGCTTAATGATGCAAGCCAAGCGACTTCTGTGCTACAAAATGACTCAGAAAAGCACTTAGAAGCTGAATTCAGGCCACGATCAGTACGCTCACCGAACGTAAAGCCTAGAATTCGTCAGGCGTCACTGTATAATTGAGCCTTCAGTCTTCTAGAACAGCACCAAATTGACAGTTACCTTGACAACTATTGTTTGTCTTTCCTGTTTTTTTTTTTTTTCTTTTTTTCTTTTTCTTCTCTCTTTTTCTCTTTCACAAACCCATTTTTCCTGTTTTTCTTTCTTTTCTCTTTCTTATTTCTCGGTTAATTCTTTTTTAAAGTTTGTTTTTGATTCCCATTTAATTGGCAAAGAAATCCGAACAACTGTTGTCTTTCTTTGCTGTCTTACTTTCTCTCTCACAAAACGCGCCCTTCGGTTTTTCTGTTCCTTTTTCTTTCTTTTCTCTCTCTGTTTTTTTCTTTTTTCTTTTTCTTTTGAGAGTTTTGTTGTTGTGCTTTTTCTCTCTCCTTTCTTCGCCGAGAAATGGCCAAAGAAACGCTAAAGATTGCTGTTAAAGCGGCAAATCTTGAAGATGGTACATCAAAGGGGTCTTAGTAAAGAAGACCCCTTTTGTGTGAACACCGCTCATATATATATAGCTAATTCAATTAACGTTGTCGCTGAAAAAGGCCTAAAGCCTAAAGCTTTGAAAGCGGAATCACGAAAATAGTTTTTCACCGTGAATCCATTACAATAAGACAACTCACTGTATGCTTGCAAATTCTACAACTTGGACACATATTCCTTACTATTCTTAGATAGCCTACAGCGAAGTTTATTAGTACACAAAAGATATTTGAAAGGCTTTAGCCTTTAGGCTTTTTTCAGCGACAACGTTAAATGAAATAGCTATATATATAATTTATCATACTGCACATGGGTTTATACCAGGTTGTTCCTTTGGTTCAACCTGATCCACTTTATGCAGTTTTTAAATAAAGTCATTATGATTATTATTATTATTATTATTATTACTTTTCATAGAAAAGTGAGAGTGAGTTTTAAATTCGGCGTTATTTTTTTCCTTTTTTGTTGTCGTCCACAAAAAGCAGTGTAACTCGATTGATCAATAGCTGTCACGTGATCGATTACTTGTGAAATCACGACGCCACGAATTTGCTGAGAAGACAGCCGCCATTGTTGTTTTGCAGCTTTTCTTGCAGAAGTTATGGAGTTATCGCCATCTAGTATGCTCAAACCACTTACAAATGCACATGCCATTCGCGGTAGACCCACACTAAAATATGTCGAGCGTTTTCGGAACGGGTCGGTCTGTGAACTCAAAGAAAATGAAAAATGCCTAAAGAATACCAGAAAGAATACTAGAAAGCTTGATAGAAAATTGAAAACAAATGAAACTCAAATGTACTCAAACAAACAAACGTACAAATTGACAAACGAATGAACAAATACTAACTGTTTAGTAAGCAGGAACTTCATTGATAAGTACTTTGAAAAGAGAGACGAAGAAAACATTCCAAGTAAGAAGATGGACGCCATTTTAAAGATAAGCCTAATATTTGATGCCTTTCGCTCCCAATCAAGAGGCCTTAGAATTACATCATTTACAACAAGTTTATTGAGCATTATTTTAATTATGTTTACTATTTTGAACAGCAGTTGTTTCACTGGTTTAATTATAACAACATTTCTTCTGATGGCATTACACTTTGTGCCTACAAGTCTTGATCTTTACTGTAAAACTATTGTCAATTCATCGCTTAATGATTGTAATATATTAGAGAAGCTATGATTTGACTTTACATGTACACAATGATGTTATTGTCACAATAAATATTACAGAGAATACTAGATCTCGTTATTCAAAGTATGTTTATTATAATTATAGAAATGTTAAGCTACGCACTCATGGGAAAGTGTTAAAACGTGATCGTGCACCGAGTAGAATAACAGTACGAACTCTAAAAAGCCTCAGGAATAAAAGTAAAAAGCTTAGACAGTTTGTATATAAGGTAATACGTTCAAATATACCCAAGTCTTCAAAGATACATTCCTATATTAAATACTCAAATGATAACAAATATGCTCAGAGCTATACAAAGTTTAAGAGGAAAATTACAAGGCAAAGATTTATTTCTAGAAGGCTAAGCTTCAGATTTAGAGCTAGTCAATATTATATATCAATGTTTTTTGTAATAAATTGATATCGCTGTATAAGGTCCCAGTCACATGTAGTAAATTGTTGTCAATCGAAACTATACAATGATGTAGAGAAAAACCCAGGTCCAACTGTTGATCCAAGTAAAACAATAACAGCTCCATATAAGCCAAGGTAATGTTGCTATTTTTGGACAAAATGCAGGACAACAATGTGTTGCTATGAGTTTATGCTCTTTGATTTATAATTCAAACAGTGGGATCAATTCATCCAATGATCTTGTAAACATAATGAATATTGGAAATCAGCTGTATTCAAGATTGTCTCAATCAGCAAGACAAGCATTTCTTTTACAAGCAGAGTTGCCAACAATGTTAAATGTGTTCGACACTGACTATGAACTTCAATTCAGTGAGAGTTTTACGGGCAATGTGCATCAAGAGACCACAATAGAAGGATATGACTACTGTACTTCATTAGAAATGGCACTTCAATCTTTATTGTCTGACAATTATACAAGTTTTATAATAACAATAGGGGCTACTGCTGTTTCTACATATTGCCATGGAAATATTGGTTTCAGAGTATTTGATTCTCACGCAAGGGATTTATATGGTAGAAGCAATATCAATGGTACATGTGTGCTACTAGAATTGTCATCATTAAATAATTTAATTCAGTACTTTCAAAGTATACACAACAATGATGTATTTGAGATTAAAGGAGTAAAAATTCACAAAGTCCAAGGTAATGTGCGTGACAATGAAAACTTTTTGCATGAAGTCAGTTATTTCAACTTGAGTTGTACTGTAGCTCTCTATTCAATTTCCTACTCTATAATGAAGTCATGTGGTTACTGGAATTCAAACACAATAAGTAGTATTATAGTTGGTGGTAAACAATTATGTAAAAATCTAAGTTTACAAAGTACCAACGCCAGGTGATATACCAACAGTATTAAGTGTGTGGAGCTGAAGTAAACTCTTCTATGCAGTAATATTACACAGGGAGAACTATCTGATTCACCTGAATAAAATCCATTCTCAAAGATAGTTAATACAATCATAGTAAAACACTGGATTTCTGATGTGGTTTTCAACTATATTGAATCAGTTGCATAATTAAACCTACAAAAAGATCAAGCTATATGTATTCTTTCTTGATTTACAATGAATCTAAAACACCTCAACTTCAATACATAAAAAATGTAAATGGCACATGTGTTATAAGCTTGAGTCATGACAAGCCGCCATTTGTCCAGCACGTGTCTTTATTTATGAGCTACACAGGAAACCCATATTACAAAGGAATCCCATAACGTCTTCCTTTCTCCAAAAAAATGAAAACTATTAAATATAACTGACTTAAGTGTGCTTGTACTGGTACATGAAACAAACAACAACTTGAAGCTAATTTGCTTAACAGTCAATGTCCATAACAAACTGTGACAATGAATTTATCTTAAATAGTCTAAACAGAGTCATTGTATCTTGCTGGTGGTTTCACGGTGCGTCCTGACTTGGTAGTGTATGATGATGTTTGACTGGATGCTGTAGGTGTAGAAGCTGTGTCGGTGGAGGTGTTGTTTGCCGGTGCTATAGCTGCAGCTGCAGTAGTTTTCTTAGCTGGTTCAGCTGTAGTGGTATCTGATGTTGTGGTTTCTGATGATAGATCCTTTAACTTGTCTGAGGCTTGTCCTTGTGTTACTTTGGTGTCCTTCAGATGTACTCTGTTCCGTTTGTACTTCCGTCCATTTACTTCAACTATGTAGCTGCGTGGTGTGGTGGCTTCACGTTTCACTGTGCCAGCTTTCCAGTCACTTCGAGGCTGCTGTGGGTGTGTTTTCACCATGACAGGTTGACCAACCACTAGTTTTGGGAGGGGCGTAGCATGTCGGTCATGGTATAGTTTGGCTTGCTTTCTTTTCTGTATCACTTGAGCTGTCACATTGGCTTGGACTTCAGGCTTGTACATGTTGTGTCCACATGGCATGAAAGATCTAGTTCTGTGAGACAGAAGTCTTTGAGCAGGTGAGTTTGTCATCCCTGGTGTAAGTGTGTTTCGCCATTCCAATATGGCTTTCCACACATCCTGTCTTTCCTTCCTTGCCTTCTTGATTATGCTCTTCATAATTTTCACTGCAGATTCTGCCTTTCCATTTGCTTTGTGGTGATGGGGACTTGTGGTCACATGAGTGATGTCCCAGTCATCTGCGAAGGTCTTGAATTCCTGCAAGGCATAGTTGCTTCCATTGTCAGTTATTAAAACTGCTGGTGAGCCATGTGTAGCAAAGATGGGTTTCATCTGTTCAATGAGAGCTGCTGTGGTCATGTCAGATAACTCTGCAACTTCAATGTAATCAGAATAGAGGTCAACCAATACAATGTAATGTAGTCCATCTAGTTCAAAACAATCACTAGCTATGGCTTGCCATGGTAGTTGTGGAATAGGATGGGTCATCATTGGTGCTTTCTGAGTGGCAGGTTTTGCAGCTATTCACAGCATCAGTGAGGTCAGCTGTCATCCTTGGCCAATACATGATGTTTCTAGCTGTGTTGATGGTGTACTGAATTCCTAAGTGTGATGCATGAGCTCTAGTGGTTAGCTCCTTTCTCATAGTGGAGGGTATGATGATTCTCGTTCCTCGATATGCTACTCCATTCTGTGTAGTAAGTTCATCTCTGTAAGGCCAGTATTCACTAACAGAGAGTGGTACATTTGACTTGTTGTCAGGCCACCCTTCTTTGATGATATTCATCAGAGTTTGGAGGGAGATGTCATTGTTCGTCTCTCGTTTGATGGTGTTCAGTCTTGTATTGGTTACAAAGAGTGAATCTTCGGAATCAATGTCCTCAAACTCAGTGAATAGTTCCTTGTCTTCTTGAATCTGAAAGATCTGATATGGAGGTGTATCCTTGTTGACATCCTTGCTTGGTAGGGCAGCCCTTGATAGTGTGTCACTGATAAACATCTTAGGTCCTGGCTTGTATTCCAGTTGAAGTGAGTATTTCTGTAATCTTAGTCTCATCCACTGTAGACGTTTGGGATTGGTCAGGATTGGTTTCTTGAAAATAGTGACAAGTGATTTATGGTCTGTGAGGACCTTTACATTGTCTTTGCCCAGTATGTAGTGTTCAAATCTCTGAGTGGCAAAGACAATAGCGAGACACTCTTTCTCAATTTGTGCATAGTTGCGCTCCGTCTGACTGAGTGCTCTAGAGGCGTACTCAATTGGTTTACCATCCTGCGTGATTACTGCTCCAAGTCCAACTTCAGAGCTATCACATTCAATGACCACGTCCTTGTTGACATCATAATATTGCAAAACCGGTGTTTCTGTCATCATTGTCTTGAGTTTCGAGAAGGCAGATTCATGTTGTGGCAGCCAATCGAAGACTGCATTTTTGTCTGTGAGACATCGAAGTGGCTCTGACACTGTGCTTAGTTGTGGCAGAAACTAGGAGAGGTAGGTTACTACACCAAGGAGTCGCTGTACTTCTTGAACATTTGTAGGTTGTGACATGTCTACAATGGCACTGATTTTTTCTGGGTCAGCCTTTATCCCCTCTGCTGTGAGGATGTGTCCCAGGTAGGCAACTTTGTCGAGCTTGAACTTGAGTTTCTTTTTGTTTAGCTTTAGTCCACATTCTCGACACCTTCCAAGGAGGGCTCTTAGGGCAGCATCATGCTCACTGTCGTCAGCTCCATAGATGATGATGTCGTCGTATATGGCTTGGATGTTAGATAATCCTTCGAGGCATTCATCTAGTCTTCGTTGGAACTCCTCTGGTGCTGATTTGATCCCAAAAGGCATGCGTAACCATCTATATCTTCCATATGGCGTCCAGAAGGTCGTAAGGTAGCTTGAAGGCTCATCCAGTGTAACTTGTAAGAAACCATCTTTGGCATCAACCACTGTAAAAATCTTTGCATTTGTTAACTTTGGCGCTACTTGCTCAATTGTAGGTGTTGGGTAGTGGTTTCGTATAATTGCTTTGTTTAGTTCCTGAGGATCCAGACATATCCTGAGCTTCTTGGGTGTCTTAACTGCAACCATGTTGCTGATCCAAGGTGTCGGTTCTGTGACTTTTGCTAAGATTCCTGCTTGCTCTAGTTCCTCTATTTTGTTTTTCAGTTCCTCTTGTATGGGTATTGGTACTCTTCTGGGGTTGCTCTGTTTGGGCTTAACATCGGGATCTGTCTCGATGTGGTAGACTCCAGGGAGCTTTCCTAGACCACTGAATATGTCTCCATAGTCATGTAGGATGTTTTCCTTGGTAAGAGGTGTGTTTACATGAAGAATGTCCTCGCTGAAGCGCAGGAGTTGTAGGGCCTGACAGGCTCTACCAGAGAGAAGAGAGGTTGGAGCATCTTTGATGACTTGAAAGCGCACCCTCTTTGTGATTCCATTGACTGTACAGTGTAGTATTGCCTGTCCCACAGGAGTGAGTGTTGACTGGTCATACAGCTTGAGTGTGGTGAGGGATGGCTGTGGTTCTTCTTTAGTTATGCTTTTGTACTCTTTCAGGCTGATAGTGCTGCAAGTTGCACCTGTATCTAGTTGAAAGGTGATTGGTTGTGGCTCATTGCTGTCGTTGGCTTTAACCATTACCTTTGCACAGAACTTGACTTTGTTGTTATTATTTTGTATGCTGTAGATGCTTCCTTCGCTGTCTAAGTCTTCGCTGTTTTCTTCACTGCTGCTGGTGTTCTCTTCAAACTGATGAATATGCTTGTTTTTTCTTCCTGGCTTTGAGTCTCTTGTTGTACTTTGTTGGCGCTGTCCGGGCCCAGTAACCGGTTCACTAGCTTGAGAGGACAAACATACTTTGGCTAAGTGGTTTTTTCTTTGGCATTTACTGCAAGTTTCTCCATAAGCAGGGCAGTTCCCTTTCTTGTGTTCACTTCCACAGTACTTACAATTTTTGATCAACTGTGAGTCACTTTTGTGTGCAGATTTTGGTTTATTCTTGACAAAGTTTACGGCCTCCGTGTGTTCGATTTTTTGGGCATGTTGAGCAGCCATTTCACTACTACGGCATATATTTATGGCTTTATCTAGCGTGAGATCCTTCTCTCTCAGTAGTCGCTGTTGTGTCTCGTTCTGTGAGATTCCAATTACGATTTTGTCTCTCAGCATTTCGTTTTCAAGTGTTCCATACTTGCATGTAGAGATCAGTTCTCTCAGGCGAGTGAGATAGCGATCAAACGTTTCGTCAGGCTTTTGTGTACACAAGTTAAACACGTACCTTTCATAGATTGTGTTTCTTTTTCCTTCAAACTCTTCCGTTAGCTTTTCCAGTATCTGCGCAGGCTTCTTTCTTTCATCTTCGGTCAGAGGTAAGTTTTTATAGACCTTAAAACATTCTTTACCCATGATTGAGAGCAGGGTTGCTACGACAACTTCATCTGCTTTCTTGTTTAGTTCCGTGGCGGTTGCAAAGTTGATCCAACTGTCCTTGAAAAACTCCCAGTTCGATGCGAGATCTCCTTGCATATCCATCTTAGCCGGTGCTGGGATGCTTGATTTAGCCATTTTGACTTTTTTCTTGCCGAGTTTCAACGAATTAGCGTGAGTTTAGTGAAGTTCTGACACCATGTTATAAGCTTGAGTCATGACAAGCCGCCATTTGTCCAGCACGTGTCTTTATTCATGAGCTACACAGGAAACCCATATTACAAAGGAATCCCATAACAACATGCATGCTTGTGGATACCATTTTAAATGTTAACAAAAATCAGTCAATATTGAAACAATACAAAATGCAGTTTTTATTGTGCTCTTGTAAGAATATGGACAAAACTGAAAGAAAGAGATTAATGAGCAACCAGAGACACAAACAAATGTATGAGGCAATGGAGCCACCAACCAAAAAAATATAGTACTAGAAAAAAAACAATCCAGGTACAATTTAAACAAGCCAACAAATACTTAGCAAACAAGCCAAAAATTATAAATTGATGGATGGCAATAAAAAAAGAAGAGTTATTGAAGAATCGGTCAGCAGGAAAAACTACAGAACAATGGGATGATGCCAAAAAGAAAGACTTACTAATCAAAGCAGCAGAAAGCTACAGAACAATGGGTGATGCCAAAAAGCAAGACTCTACTAAACAAAACAGCAGAAAACTACAGAACAATGGATGATGCCAAAAAGCAAGACCTATTAACCAAAAAAGCAGAACACTACAGAACAATGGAAGATGCAAAGAAACAAGACCTATTAAACAAAAAAGCAGAAAACTACAGAACAATGAATGATGCAAAGAAACAAGAACTACTTGAGAGACATAGCCAAAAATACTGCAATAATAAAAATAAAAATGTGGATTTATGTATAGAAAATTTTAAAAGGAAAATAAGGGAAGGTCCATACTACATATGTTGTGTGTGTAACAGAACACTCTATAAGAAATCTGTCTTAAAATTGATAACAAGTAAGTACCCTTCTCAGGATGTTTTTAAAATGCAGATATCATTTGATGGGAAAGAATATATCTGTAAAACATGTCACTCAAAAGCCATAAAAGGCAGCCTTCCATGTCAGGCAGTAGCAAACAATTTATATGTTGATGACATACCAGCTGACCTTGAAAGTCTTAGGAAACTAGAACAAATCCTAATAGCACAGCGCATTATATTTGAAAAAATAGTTGTTATGCCTAAGGGACAGCAGAGGAAAATTAAAGGTGCCATATGCAATGTTCCAGTTGAATGTGACAAACATGTAACATATTGCCTCATCCTCCTGAAAGATGTGGCAATATACTTCTGAAATTAAAAAGAAAACTACAATTCAGGAGGCATGTTTATTTTAAAGCAGTTAGACCAGAATTCATAAGGACAGCATTAAATTGGTTAAAAGACAATAACCCTTTATATAAAGATATACAAATTGATTGTACAAACATTGATGTGGAACTGACAGGTATCACACAGAATGAAGCCATGAATAACACTACCTTACTGACAAATTCTCCAGACAATAAGGCAGATGAAAGTGGAAACTCTGAAACCTGTATTATGAATTCAGAGATCAGTAATTCTGTAGATACTTCTAGTATTAACAACCCTAGGGAAATACTAAATGAAGAAGAAATAGATGATCCTTTAAATGAGCACAGATCACCTGCCAGTGAGACATGTTTGCAGTCAATCATTCCAGATTATCCTATCATTATGGAGGAATACAACTGCCAAAACTCTACAGGAAGAGAAATTTACAATGTAGCACCTGGAGAAAACAAACACCCAGTGTCTTTGATGACTGACAAACAATGTGAAGAGCTTGCATTCCCAGTACTTTTCCCAAGAGGCAGATTTGGTTACACTACTGACAGAGATGTTAAATTATCACCAGTCAAATACTTTAATGCCCGACTCTTACATCATAGTGGACGGTTCGCTACCAATCCAGAATATCTTTTTTTTGCACAATTCATAATTGAGCAAAAGAATCTATATGACAGTATTAATATTGCTCTAAAGAAAGTACATGGTCAGAGTGTAACAGCATCTCAAGTCAGGTCAAACACAAATTCTGCAAAACCTAATCTCTCAAGATCAAGCTTACTTGTTTCTGAGACAAATTCCAGGTTCTCCTCCATACTGGCAACAATTCATGTATGAAGTAGTAGCTATGGTTAAGCAGCTTGGTATACCAACATGGCTTATGACATTATCTTGTGCTGTCCTTAGGTGGCCTGAATTATTCCAAATTATTGCAAGAGCTAATGGTAAAAACATGACAGACGAAGAAGTAGAAGCTTTATCACATGATGAAAGATGTAGACTTCTCAATCTTAATCCTGTTATCGTAGCAAAGCATTTCCAATACAGAGTAGAAACATTTTTCACAACAATATTACTGACTGATGGGAATCCAATTGGTAAGATTGTATATTATGCACTACGAATTGAATTCCAAATGAGAGGTTCTCCCCATCTACATGCTCTAATATGGACAGAAGACTGCCCTAAATTAACCAATGAAACCAAGCAAGACTATATTGATTATGTTGACCAGCATGTGCAAGCATACTTACCAGACAAAGATAATGATCCTGAACTGTATGAATTGGTCAAAAAATACCAAACACATAGCCATAGCAAAACATGCAGGAAATATAAAAACATTGCATGTAGATTCAATTTTGGACAGTTCTTTACAGACAATACTATTGTAGCTGAACCTTTACCTGAAGACATGGATGAAGAGATAAAAACAAACACACTGGACAGAAGAAAAGAAATTCTTTCTCTGGTAAAACACAAAATAGATGAAGTTCTTAATCCTAGTAAGCCAGAATATGACCCTTCTTTAACGCAAGAGGACATATTTAAATATGTTGATATTACAAAAGAACAATATGAGTGGGCTTTGTCAATATCTCCTGATTCTGACTATGACCTGCATCTCAAAAGATCCTTAGATAGTTGCTTTACTAACAATTACTTTATTGCTGGTATAAAGGGATTTGCTGCCAATGTAGACTTACAACCTGTATTCAACCATTACAAGTGCATTACATATGTATGTTCATATTTTACTAAAGATGAGACTGAATGCTCTCAAGCTATTATGAATGCTGCAAAAGAAGCAAAAGAAGCAAATCTAAATATTAAAGATGGCCTAAGAAAAATTGGTGCTGCATTCCTCTCTACTAGAGAAGTAAGCTCACAGGAGTGTGTTTATAGATGCATGCCTGAGCTATGGTTGAGAAAGATATTTCCAAAAACTATGTTTGTCAGCACAGACTTACCAGACAAAAGATTAAGAGTAGCAAAGAATCAGCAGGAACTTGATGAATTAGATGATGATAGTACAGAGATCTACAAGTCCAATATCATTGAGCGTTATGCCATAAGACCAAATAACATACCATCAGTCAGTAACATGTGCCTAGCTGAGTTTGCTGCTTACTATTACAAGGACTATAAAAGTGATCTAGCTGAAACAATAGATGCTCAACCAGAAGTTCTCACTGATGACTTCATTGCACAGTTACATGTGACCACAGATAATGATACACCCTCTCTTCCCAAAAGAATAAGGTTGATGAATGGCAAAGAAGTCATGAAGTGCAGGAGAGTCAAAGCTGTCATAAGATACCATACTCCAAACAAGACAAAGGAACCTGAAAAGTATTTCCATCACCTTCTTATGCTTTACTATCCGTGGAGACAAGAACCTGAGCTTCTTGGAAATGAACAGACTTACATGTCTAAATTCTATGAACCTGATGTTCAAGTTGTAGTAGAACAAAATAAAAGCATATTTGAACCAGATTCTGATGCTGTCACTGAAGCACTTGAGATGTTGAGAAATAATGACATCAGCACAATACACTCCTATGATGCTATCAATGATCAAGAAAATGAAGACATACAATCACAAGTACATAATGATTCAAATGAAGAAGAATCATTTAATAACCTGCCATCAGAACATCTTGGTCCACAAAATAGATCAGATGAACAAACTACAGGTGCAATAACAGCATACAGTCAGCCATTAGACATATCTGATGACCAACTTCGTGAATCAGTAAGATCATTGAATACTCAGCAACACTATGCATATGACATAGTACTGTCTTGGTGTAGAAACAAAGTTAAAAACATGAATAGCTTGAAACCAGTTCACATAGAGCCAATCTATTTGTTCATAACAGGAGGAGCAGGCGCAGGAAAATCACACCTCATTAAAACAATATATCACACTGTTACAAAGACTTTTAGGCATGGAGTAACCAATCCTGAAAAGCCAACTGTGTTGTTAATGGCTCCAACAGGTGTAGCTGCTATTAATATCAATGGTACGACGATACATACTGCTTTAGCCATACCAAAACTATCAGGTCAAAATCTTCCAGCAATGTCAGACCAAAAGCGTACACAAATAAGAATGGCACTGTCAGACTTGAAACTGATAATTATTGATGAAATCTCTATGGTATCAAACACCACTCTACTACACATTCACCAATGACTGAAAGAAATATTTGCCACCCCAAACAACCAGCTGTTCGCAGGACTTAGTATTATTGTTGTGGGTGACTTGTATCAACTTCCACCTATCCGTAGCAAGCCTGTATTTGATGAATATAAAAATGATGTTCACAATTTGTGCCATCCTTGGTCAGTTTTTCAAATGATAGAGTTAACTGAAATTACGAAACAAAAAGATGACCAACCTTTTACAGAGTTATTAAATAGATTTAGAACTGCTGCACAAGCTGAGGATGATATTAAATGCATACAGTCAAGGTCTGTAAATCCAACAGATACCAATTATCCAACACGTGCACTTCATATCTTTGCTGAAAATGCACCTGTAGATCAGCATAACAGTGAACATTTAGACAGTCTAACTGCACCGTTACACAGACTGAAAGCTACAGATCAATATCCACCAAATGTTACAAAACAAGACATTGATAGAGTATTATGTAGGGGAAGATCAGAAACAGGTGGTCTCGACTATGAAATCCTGGTGAAAGAAGATTCTAGAGTGATGCTAACTACAAATATAGATATTAATGATAGACTTATTAATGGTCAAATGGGTAAAAAAATTGCTATAAATCAAAACACCAATAAGCCATATGTAATTTATATAAAAAATGATGACTTTCAAGCTGGGTTGAAAGCTATAGAAAAATGTAAAGATAAATACATGTATGCTAGAGAAAACAATGCTGTGCCAATACAACCTGTAATAGCCAGAATAAAGATCAGACCAGGAAAACCATCTTCTCCAGAGATACAAAGACTACAATTCCCTCTCACACTAACAAAGTTCAGGGATTGACACTGAGTGAGATTGTAGTTAGCTTCGACCTTCATAAGCAAAATCATTTCAACTATGGACAAATTTATGTAGCATTAAGCCGAGCAAAATCTTTGCAAGGATTGCATGTGATTGGACAAATAGAAAACAAACATGTAAGAGCCAATCCAAAAGTAGAAGCAGAGTATAATAGACTGCGACAACAGGGAAATACTTCTTCCAGTTCTTCCCCTATGGATGTTGATCTTCAGGAGCTTAAAATATCTCTCTTAAATATACGTTCCCTGAGAATACATAGTATTGATATCATGCACGATGTAAATCTTACAACATGTGATATTTTAGCCCTAACAGAAACTCAACTTTTACCTCACAACTCAGATAATACAATCAGACAAACACTACACCCTTATGAATTGTATAGACAGGACCACCCTTCTGATAAATATTCAAGTCTAGCTATTTGTACTAAAGAAAATATCAATATAGTAGAAAAGGAGTATATTCCTGCTATAAATGCTATAATGTTTGTTATATTTAACTCTGTGACCAATAAACAAACTTCATTTCTCTTGACATACAGAAAAAACAACTCAAATATTCAACAGTATTTAGATGGACTTAGGCATGTTCTTGATACTTTTTCTGTTGGTATTGTTTTAGGCGACTTTAACATCAATTACTTTGATGAACATAACATCATACCACTTGATGGTTTAATGACTTCCTATAATTATGTTCAAATTGTACAAAGTGCTACATTTATGTCAGCTGGAAGTCTGTTAGACCATGTCTAGGTGAAACAAGCGACACTAAATACAACGAAAAACACACTAGTAAATGTGTATTACTCAGACCACGATGCAGTTCAGATAAATATTCATCATTATTGAGCCTAACTATGTCTATATATACTCTTTCTCAATTGCGAGATCTGATTGTTATAATATAAATTGTACAAACATTATCAATGAATACACAGATATACATGATGAACAAAGTTCTAACAATAACACTGCAACACAAACAGTTCAAAGTTCAACATTTATATCAGGAAGTTTACTAGACATTCTATATATTAAAAATAAATACAATGTGGACCTGATATAGTAAAATTTGTACATCAATAGTTTCAGTGTAATACTCTGATCATTAAGCAATTAAAATGTTATTGCTTTCTAAATGAACTTCTAATTGTTAAACTAGTTATTTTAATATTATATTCAAGCTTCAGCAACTAATATGTTAGATCATGTTTATGTCAAGCAAAACACTATTTCACTAAATGTTTGATTAAATCAAATACTCTAATAATTGTTTACTATACCCTACCCTCACTAATGAGGGCACCTCCAGGATCATGGATTAGTCCCATCTCTAGGTAAGTTCCAAGGAATGCTCAACAGTAATTGTTTTATGTAGTCATTCTTTCTCTTTATATTATTTTGCCAATAACCATTTTTCTTTCCAGAATATACAGTATTCAATATAACACATCATATTTATTAAACCAAGAAGACTGGCTGTCAAATCATTATGAACATGACTCTCTAGAGTATTCTGCAATATATAATATATGGCAATCCAAGTGGACTCTAGCCTTCAAATTACAAACATAATTTTCTACTATTCTGCAATATAATGGCAAACCAAGAGGACTACGGCCTTCAATCTACAAACATTATACTCATCTTATATCTGGCCTTCCAACTACAAAGTTAAACATAATACAAGACTATACATTCTGTAATATAATGGCAAAACTACTGGCATATTCACCATCTGTAATAGTTGGTGCACTGAATACATTGTAGATAAATAAGTATTTTACTTCAAGTATCATTATTCAACAATATTACTGCGTGTACAGCACTGGTAATGCAAAAGGTGGCTGCCACTTCAAGTGACACAAAACAGAGTTGTTAGTACTAATATAACTCTAAACAAGAAATTAATACATGCACAGTATGACAAAGCAACACCTGGCCCACCAAGTACAATGTTTTCAGTACAATGTACAATTATATTTGAACAATCTTCAGTGTTCAGGATACTCCAATTTTAATTACCTTCTCAAATTTATAATACAAATAAAATTAAAGTTCATTTAATCTAAGTATACATTCAAGTATTTGATATCATTGTATTTAAAGTTATATTGCCCTCACTGATGAACTATTGAAATCACTGATCAACAGGTTTATCAAGTGGATGGAACACTAAAATACTGTGCTGCCTTACAACTTTTTAAAAAAGCTCCCATCATCAAATTTAGATTTCTTTTAATAATTCTTTCAATAATCATCATCGATCAAAGCTCTAAAAGCACGATCTATAAGCTTATATTAGCTTACAGTTCAAATATGCAAATGTAATGCACACTCTCAAGAGGCATAATGTTGAAGATTTCTGGTTTATATAAATAGCTCTTCTTACAATGTCTACCATGTCTACTCCTTTGATTTGTACCATTTGACATTTCTTGATAAATACACTGTTACTGTCACAAAAAAAATCGAACTTTCTGTCTTTCATTCAGCAAATCACAATCAATTGCAAATCAAAAATTTCGAACTATTATTCCCAGCAATCACATTCAAAGAAAAATTAAACCTTCCTCATTAACATATTATTCCCACCAATCACATTCAAAGAAAAATCGAACCTTCCTCATTAACATATTATTCCCACCAATCACATTCATAACAAAATCGAACCTTCCTCATTAACATATTATTTCTGCCAATCACATTCAAACGAATCCTTTCGATTTAGCGAACTTGATTGGATAATCTTTCGTGCCACTGTAATTTCATTGGTGCATTTCAATCCACCTTTCTAATATAAATACTGCAATCCCAACACGTTTATTCCACTTCTACAATAGCCATGGAGGAGAAAGGAATAGTCTTTTTTTCCCTGGCGAAAAGGATCTTGTCTTCAACAAGCGGTCCAAATTAGAGCCTGCTCATAACAGTGACATTGATTTTGAATGTTTGGCAGAAATACCTACAGCTCCAACAACCATCAAGGACATATATTCTGTGGCTGAAAATATCATTATCACTGTCAATGGTCGTCTTCACTACAAGATCGAGACTATGACGACTATTTCCGTTCGTGGTAAAGACATTCTCGAACAGTGCACCTTAACTGACGAAACAACCACTATAAAGATCACACTGTGGGATAACATTATCTGCCAGGTTCACAATGGAGGATCTTACTCTTTCTCTAATGTAAGGGTTAAGCAGTTCGACGGTAAAAAGTACGTCACCACCACAGCCAACACAGTAGTCAAAGAAGACTCCAATGATTTCCCACAGTTATCTGACGAAGCTTTCGATGCGTTTGTACAAAAATGTAGCAAAGAAAAATAGCTTCATAGAAAATAGATGTCAATTTGGGCTTCCTGTCTATTACAGGCCACGAGTAAAGCCTAGGCTCTCTTTGCTTTAACACTAGACTAGTTAGACCAAAAGTACATTTCTATCGAAAAGTGCGAGTTCACGCATATATGCGTCTAGTTTAAGATTCTTTCTTCAAACATAATCCTTGTCAAAAATAAATATTTTACTATACATGTATGCACTGCATGGTTTTACAACTAGAATTCTACGGTAACTTTGGTGGTTTAATTGAGCAGTCTGCTTTTTTCTTTCTACAGAAAGCTTTGCAAAAGAGTGGTTCGTCATTAGCCTCAGGACAACAAAATGATGCTCTGGAGTTTCTTTCAGCCTTGTCCAGTTACTGTATGGTTAATGGAGTGAAGGCAAGTCACATTTCTTAGTCTACCACCCTTCCCCTCCTCAGAAAAGAGTTGTTTTTAGATTACTCACTGACAACTGTCATACAAAAGTTAAATCTAAACAAAAAGGATTTAATTACAACCGTTATTGTTGAAGTGCGACCTGTAAAGTTCAAAGTCTCTTTTGAAAACAAGCATTGAGACTGCATTGAGACGGACGTCAATTTTACTCTCAAATAAGAAAAAAACTGACTCGTATTTATTGAAAAAGCTTTACTTTCATTTAGAAAGCTTAAATTTTGTATTTTCCTTCGTTAGTACAAGATATTTTCTTGGTTTTATTGTCACTGAAATCGCTGTTTGTTTTGATTGAATGATTTTCCAAACTAGACTTTGAACTTCACGGGTCGCACTTCAACAATAACGGTAGTAAGCTTTCTAAATGAAAATAAAGTTTTTCAATAAGTTAAATACGAGTCTGTTTTTTTCTTATTTGAGAGTAGAATTGTCAATTGTCTCTCTGGCGTAATTTGATTAACGTCCGTCTCAATGCAGTCTCAATGCTTGTTTTCAAAAGAGACTTTGAACTTTACAGGTCGCACTTCAATGATAACGGTTGTAACACAATTTATAATAAAAGGCACCTGAAAGGTGAATGTATCTACTGCAGAAGTTTTATAGAAATGTCAGAAGTATGTTTGACAATGTGAAATGCATTATTAAATTGGAAAGAAAAAAAAGAAGAGTGATGAAGATTTTTATGGAGTTGGACAGGGCAGTTTGTTATTACCTTGACTCAGATGTCTTTCGGAAATTAAAAGTTCGGAAAAACTTGGTAAGTGATATTTTTAACAATGTTTTTACGTCCATCAATAGAGACAACTTTCATAGACAGTGTCATAGGTTTTATAAAGGAATTGCTAGTATTTGTTTGGCCCGCAATCAAGATCCACGTTTGAGCTCTTCGTACATACTGAAGGCCATTACATTTCCTTAATAGGAGCTGAAATATTGTACAATGAAGTGAGTTATTTGATGATAGTTTACATGCAATCGTTGTAATCTTGTTTACTGTTGCTAAAAGATAGAACATTTGCGAAAGGCTCAATGAGATCGAGACGAACACTTCAATATTCTATTGCTTACCGCCACTCAAACCTTATCAATGGGCATAAAATCATTGTTAAAAACATCACTTACCACTGAGATTTTTGACTTGAATTCCTGTCAAACTTGTCAACAGTCGTCAGTCACATGGAACTTCGTGCTTGTCAGTTACCTGTCCGTGATTCCGAAAGACATTCAGTCGTGGATTCGTATGTCATTTCGCCTTTACTTGTTTGTTCCCGTGTATTTTCCGAAAATATTCCGACTTTTCTATTGTTAACACTTTCTATTGTTAACAAGCATAGAACTTCGTGTCAGAACTCATACATGTTCTGGTGAATACCAATATACCGTGATCTCATAATTTGAGTGAAGCATGAAGTATATCCATTTCAACACGATGACATAGTATCTACTGCATTCTGCAGTAGATACAAAAACTGACGAAATTTTCAGCAAAAATCCTCAATTCTGAACCAAGAAGACAGTCCTACCAATTTCATGATCATTAGTAAATCATGATTTAACCACATAATTAAATAGTTTTTCAATTATCATACACTTATGAATGACTATCACAGTTGTTACTCTGTTGCTTGAAAAAATGTTTGAAACTCATTGAGCCCCTGATTGGAACAAAGAAATGTTGAAATTAAAAAAAGGTTACCACTGTAACTTATTATTACCATATAATTTATATAAAAATAAACATGTTTTCACAATTCTGTCAATGGGAGTGCCGTTTGTAAATGGGAATGTGTTCAGTGTCAAAAGGTGAGCCTATGAACTGTACTTACAGATCTATGTATTAATTAACCTTTCTACTGTTAGTATCATTCTGCCTAATTAAAGCAGCCTTGACTGCATCATGATATATTCTTTAAAATTTGTAATACAGTACAGACCATTCAAAACCAAACAATGTGCAACAAGTAGTTGCACATGACAGGAATGAATTATTGAATTTTTTCAATTTCAATTATTGTTTGCTCAAAGCAAATTTAAGGTTGTAAAAAGGCATGTCTCTAACAATGCTGCCAAATGCTAACCTCAATGCAGTGTTGCATTTAATAGGGTTAATAAAAAATGAAATAAACTTAGAACATAAAATATTTAAGGAGCAAGGAGTAATAATTAATGTTTAATAATAACAGTTCAAATTTAACATACATTGTGCATTTTGAGTTTCATTCAACATTTCAATTTTCTGATCTCTAGCCCACATTTTGTTTTTTGGGAAATTATAAATATTTTGTAATATCATTCTACATTGGTCTTTAGTTCCTTAGACTTTAAAAGATAAAAAAAAAATAACTTAGATAAATTATGTATTGTTCATATATCATATAACATAAGATTGTTCTTTTTTTGACAAATATGTTTTAAATTAAAATATTTTTTTAATTGTTTACTGGTAGATACAACTGATGTTTACAGTAATTCAACTTGAGCTTACGAAGCTTGATATATGTATCTCTCTTTACAGAAAACATTTCAAGTTAGTCAATTTGGTGAACTTATGGTTCAAATTGAGTCTCCAGGATGTCTTGTTGAAGAATGTCTGAAAAACTCTTTCAAAGATGAAGTTCTTTCTGGTACTAATGCAAAGTATGCTCTTTGTATATGTATGCTGTCATTCTATGTTCTCACTGCTTGGTCTCAAGCCTAGCTATGTGGCTCAACCGAAATGGATGATGGGTAGAAATCACTGATACAAAAATAATGTGCTTATCTAATTAGTCATGCCTTGAGCTTATATTGGAGATCTTCACCAACGAGCAATGTGGATGGTTTAGGTCCTCAACATGACTATTAGATATGCATTTTAAAGAGGCCTCGGTGATCTCTACCCATATTCCTTTTCAAATTGTATGACTTAAACTTTGTTAGCGATAAATAATTTTGTTTTGGTGAATATTTGCATACAAAACATGAAAACATGTTACTGGCTGCCGTGTTAGTGTGCATAGGTTGTGCACCAAGATGGCAGACCCACACATTTCACACCTAGCAATAAAGATGTTTGATCACTTGTATCTCATTATCAAAAATTCTTATGAGTAAAACTTATGTATAGATACAAACCTTCAACTGCTTTTTTTGATGCAAGACATTTTATTCAAAAATATTCGCTTACAAGCCCAAAAAAAATTATGATGACATCAGTGCAAACCAAGAATGTAAATAGCTGCTTGATATTGTAATTGCAAAATGGCATGCCACCATTTGATTTTAGGTACTGTGACAACTGTGGTACAACTACAGAAACAAATTCATCCACAAAAATTATGAAGAACCCTGATCTGTTAATTGTTGGATTACAGCGATTTAATTTGATGAATCATTCCTTTGTTAAAACATTAGATCCTGTTTGTATTCAAAGGTAATTACATATAACCATACATTCAAGATTTAAAAATGGATTTTGCATTTTTCAAATACATGTATTAATGAATGGAATGTACCTGTCCTTGTAAGAGCTACTGTTGTAGTTTTGCAATTTTTTGTACTACTATAAGAAAGAAAGCATGTTTTATTAAATGAATTCAATTGTATGAAAACTGCAATTACAAATAAAGGATGGCAAATAAACATGCCATGATCATTTTGGGAACATTACCTAGTCATTACATCTTCCTTGAGCAAACTGTTATCACTAAGTCTCGATTCAACTCTGAATTCTTTTAGATTTGACCTTTGTTTAAAGTCTGTGAAATAATAATTATAACTTGTATTTTGTATTGACAGGTCTATTACTCTCAATGAATTGATGTGTACTGTTGGTACGTCCAAAAGTGTACGGTATTATCTTCGTGGTGTGATTGTAAGTTCTTTTTGTTGTTGTTTTTGAAATTATTAACTGACTGAGCTATGTTAGATATTTAAGGAACTTAGAGCTCTTTATTGATCTTTATTCATCTTCTCCATTTCAACTTATCTTTTCAATTTTGGTCCAAGATCTAGAATGAGGGATCTAGAACTGATGAATTTTATTGAATAAAACAATAGCTTTCTGATCTGTTTATTATAAGGGAGATAAATTTAGAAAAATACCAAGCATTAAACAAGCAGTTTGTCCAGTCAGATTATCCATAATGTATCTTATATAACTCCTAATCTTATTCCAGAATACCCAAAAAAATGAAAACTCTTTGACTATAAAAAAGCCCAATATATGTGATTTTTTAACAAATAGAACAGCTTTTTCCGTGCTCCATACAGTTGAAAAAAATGTAGGGAAAGCACAAGCCATAGGTGAGAAGTTCTATTTGTTTTATATTTAAGTAAATATTCGAGGAAAAAAGTTTGATTCCTTCCTAAGAAATCAAAAGGGGTGTGCGCACAGTCAAGCGAGCACTGCTGACATCAGAACTGTGCTCCATTCTCTAATAAGGCACAGCTGTCAGCCAATCAGAGTGCATGTATCGACAAGGGAATGTAATAAAATAACAGACTGAAGTGTTAATACTTTTTTATGTCTTTCAAAGTTCACAGTGGGATATCTATAGCAAGAGGCCATTGTAAGTGTTCAAAATCAAAAATAGAACATTTGTGCCCATGTAAGACCCAGCCCTGATGGCGTAATTTTTTTCTGACAAACATAATGTACGACACTACAAAAGTACGCCATATGAATTAATTGCCGACGTTCCACTACCGTGTAACACGACAAGCCCTGTCGTTTTTTGTTTTTTTTTTCCCCGTACTAATTCTGAGTTTAATTAAAAACTTGTGTGCACAAGAATTGATGTAAGTCTTAAGTTACTATTAAATTAGTCAATTTTTGTAATTTTTACTTTTTGCACCCCTAATTGTTATTTCCACTTTAAGAAAATTTACCTACCATTTCCTTTTTATTTCACAAGATTATGCCGTTTGTCCATCCAGTATGTCAAATAATAACGACGTGGTGTACAATGATGCTACCATCCAAGAGAAAGTTGACCATATTGCATCCACGGATGTCCAGGTTCGTTGATCAGTTCAAGGAGCTACAAATACTGGGCCTCTGTTGTTAAGAATAAATTCCTTTGAATCGTTTAGTTCATTCCACTTCTTTTAATTCCAACCAATTAGAACACGTCGTGAACACACACATACGGATCTTGAATAACTCAACATCATTTATTCTTCATACTCAAATATTTCCATGTGATTTGAGGTATTTCATTCAGTTGCATAACATCAGCGTCATGTGTGAGAATGAGTAAGAGTGCGAGCAATTCACTACAATACAAACGAATTACAGCTTAGATATCACTCTACTACATTTACAAAATCCTTACAAGTAACATACCGAATTTGTGTCCCTTCGGTTGCTCAGACTTCAGTTACATTTTGATTCAAAGATCTGTACCTCATAAATTAAACTATCCAACTCAAAACACGCTCGTATTACAAAAAACTAATTATTCTTACGTCACTGTCAATCATGTCACAAACATCTGTATCTGCTTTCAAATTGTAGAGTTATATTTCTTTTGAGCAGCAACCACATGATACACAATGCACTGTGAATGTTCCGGCAAAACTGAGGTCTGCAAATTCAAAGCACACATCTCAGTCTTGTAAGCTTACATGGTGCAAAAAGGTTACAGGTGCATGGCAAATGACTTGTTTATCGCCATTTTAATTTCAGAAGAACTGCTACGTCTTATTTTACGAAAAGCAAAGCACTAATGAGGTAGCGTTAGATAGTCAAATTAAGCTTATAGTTCTCACTTGCAAAGTAAATTGCCTGTCTTACCTTTGAGCTTGCCTGATACTGTTGTCTCACCAAGTCAAATCCTCTATTTTCAAACTTGAAAGTCACCCAGGCTTTCATCTGTGTAATACTTTTTACTCAAAATGGACACTCAAAGCATTCAGCTGAGGGCGCCAAATGCATTATGTACATGCGTACATGCACATGTGTACGTCGAGTAGGGGACTGGTACTTAGTCATTCAACTCCAAAAGCACAGGATAACCAACTGTTCAGATATTTCCCTTACAAAGAAATTGTCAGCGTTTCCCCTAACCGCACATGCCTTTGTAGTTTTTCAGTAACTACCAGTCGATCAAAATCTACAAGACATAATGATCTTTGAGTCTCGTATGTTTTGCTACCGTGTTTATTGTTATAAGCTTCAGACTTGCTCTGAGAAAAAAGTGTAACGCGAACAGTTCGTAGATCAACTTTTACAAAGGAAATTAAAATTTCATATGTTCAATTATGTATCTGTTGTTTTCCGTCAGATTCCACTTCTAAAAAGCTCCACTTTTGCACTTCACCCTTGCTGTAAAACCAATGTTAATGAGCAGGTAAGAACAAAACGATATTTGGTTAGAATATTTTCATACCATGGTCCTGAACGATTTTACTGTTCTTTCTCTCCAAGTGAAGTGAAACATGTACGGCGTGGGCACGAGTCAAGTTTATTGTTACTTCTATCAGTATTATGCAGTTTAACTTTTTCTTACTTCACCTGAGTTTTTGTTTCTTTTTTTCACTCCCACTTTGACCGCTGACACACATATTTACCGTCAAACCTATTACTAGGTTGCAGGAACCTTTAATTAACCCCCATGGGTTGTAATCCTGCACCCTTCCACCTTCTTTTTCCTATTAAGTCTAATTGTAATTACTTCGTTTTTGTTGAAAATAAAAGCCTTTAAACCTTTTCCTTTTCTGTGTTTTTAGATTCCTGTTACATTATCACAAACTCAAAATCATGAGGTAAGTAAAATATGTGAAAAAAGAGGGCAAATTCAGTGTTGATTTTTCATATTGAATTGAAAAATCGTACAATGATTTTAAACATGTTTTGTACTTTGCATGATGCCTGTCGCTTTGGTTTAGGTTGATGTTGCTATATGTGGTAAAGACTCCCAGACTGTCACCCAAGTTGGGCAATACAATGTGACCAGCAATGACTTGAAAGCATTAGAAGGAACAAATTGGTTAAATGATGAGGTATACCAGAATGGTATATAGGAATTAAAAATCATTTCATACGTTAAATCATGATTATACTTCAGAACAGTCGCCTCATATAACAATGTGTAACCAACTTTATTTCGCTCTGATAACAATACAATTACAGCAATTCAAAGCAAATTACATAATTAGAATAAATCAAACGTCATAGGAATCCCATAATGCCCTGCACGCTCTCTATCCCGTCGCCATTTTATTTCGCTCTGAATGCAAGATGGCTGATACTCGTGGTACCGAAGAAAATCTGGCTCAATCTTCAGCCATCAGCGATGTATCACCAATTCACCGTCCACCGATTAGGGTGGAAGGAGGTAAGGGCCTGGTTTCGCAGATTTTTGAGGATGAAGAAGCATTTAAAATGCTACGAGAGGCAATTTTGTCAGAGGCCTCGAGGGAGAAAACAAACAATGCTGCCGGAGCGTTCAAGGCTCATCACACGGCACCTGCAATAACACCCCCGGCGTCTAAAAGGCCAAAAGGGGGATCAGACCACTCAGAGGAGGTGGTAATTGTAGACTCTGAAAAGGATACCGAGGGCGATGATATAGTTGGAATGCATAATTCATCTCTTGAAGAGGATGATGAACTGAATATGTCGGCCTCGCGTTGGCAGGCCAGCGAAGAACTTTCTTCATTCCTAGGAACTATGCAAAAACCTCTGTCAGCTTTTGAAAGGAAGGCAATTTGTAAAAAATACCCAAGACCAGACGTGGATGCCGTCTACACCCCAGTGTTAGATACATATTTATCTAATCTGGTCCCTGGAGTTAAAAATGCAGACAAGGAGAACAAATTTCTGCAGGATCGTTTTTTGGACTCAGTTGGTCCTTTAAGCATGCTTTACGAAAGTATTCGAGTCTTTTTGGCAGAGACTAGGCCAGGAGACAATGTAACACTATCATTTGCTCAGATGAGTGAAATGGGGGCCTTAATCTCAAATACTTTGAGACTAGTGGGTAATAGTTCAGCCCTTTTGTCTAAACAAAGGCAGACGGCTGTGCTGGCCAAGATCAACTCTAAGGGATCCCTAACCTCTTTGGCGTCAGAGGACTTCCCTAAGGCTGGCAAATGTTTATTTGGAGAAAGATTTGAGGCAAGAATAAAAACAAGATCAGAAACTGCTAAGACATTACTTCAAGCAGCAGCCGTTGGACAACGTCCTCAGCAGTCACAACAGTTTTTTCGAGGTCGCACCACCACATCATGGAAGCGCGGGAGCCGCAGGGGTGGTGCAATGCGCAGCTCTCACCAGTACAACTACAGTTCAAACAAAACCCAAGGGTCTTTGGTTATGAGAGCCCAATTTTGTATACAGTGACGTAAACGCTCTGCCAGAGGGAGATGACTTATATTCAAATGCTTTAGGTTTAAATCTATACCTGGTGTTGCCAGCTGAGGTCTCACTGTGGGTTGTGGGTTGAGGCTTGGGGTGCTGTGTAACCCCTGTAGGCCCTGCCTCGGCCTCTGTAGGCACCCCGTGGTTGGAGGAAGCTGCATAGAAAACCTCTCAGCTTCCTACATAGGATACAAGCTCTCGTCAAAGCTTTAGCAGTTCCACGAATCCCAATGATCCAGAACTTTTTTCTTGATTCATGGATGAGACTTTTGTAACCACAATGGCCACGTCTGTTGTGCACATGGAGTAGAAGTAAATGTACTAACTTGTGTTTGCCTGGAACCAGAATTGGATTCCTTACGTCCTCTGGAAGACTTGTAATTGTCTCTAGACGGCCATGTGCTCGAAGTAAACCATTCTCATCCTCCTTTGGTATTAAATCTTGAAGTCGTTTCAAGTTCAACTGGGTTTGGCACCACTTTAAAAGTTGTTGCTCTGATGTTTTCAGCTCCTGAACCATGATCGGACCAGTTACTCTAGCTTTCTGTCTGGCATTTCGAACAAAACGATTTACATAAGCAAGGGTTCTTCTGATCTTAGAATAAGAAGAACAGTTCTTTAGTAAATGCGCAAGGATTGGATTTTCTTCTCTTTCTTTAGAAGTGTCTGCATCCAAATGTCGATAATTGATTATTGTACAGTCCACATGTTCTTTAGTTTCCTTGATGGTTTTCTTTTCCTTCTTGATATCTGGATTCTGTACTTTGTTGTCCTGATCATTCGTTGTGTCTTTGAACTCTGGCCATAGAGACTCGGGAAGTTGCAGAAAGGCAGGTCCTTTCAGCCAGTTAGTGAGATTTTCTCGATCGATGCCTCTCGTAAGCGCATCTGCAGGGTTGCTTTTAGATCTTACATACTGGAAATCATCTACTCCAACCGTCTCCTGGATTTCGGCAATTCTCGCTGACACAAATGGCTTGAATTCACGAGGTGGGGTTTTGACCCATGACAACACTGTAGAAGAATCTACCCAGAGAATTCTTCGGCAATCTTTGATCTGTGCAAAGTCTAATTCTTTCGAACAAGTGTCATACATTCGAACAAGCGCTAGGCAACCTAGCAGTTCAAGTGGAGGTATTGATTTCTTCTTTAAAGGTGCGAAGAACGATTTGATCATCACAGGATTGCAGCAGTAAGATCCATCTGACAGCTGCCATCTAAGGTATAGCACTGCACCGAAGGCTAGCTCTCCCCCATCTGAAAACCCATGGACTTCAGGTTGACCGACAGCATTGTGAGGTTTTATTTGACGATCAAAACTCAACTGCAGAAGGTGATTCATGATCTGTACACTTTCTCTCCATTTTCGTTGGATGCTCTCTGGTAAAATTTCATCCCAGCCAAATCCGGAACTCCACAACTCCTGTAGTTCTATGTTACGGGTGAAACTAGGCCAATGGGATCCCACAGCTGGGCTAGTAGTGCTAAGCAGTTCCGCTTTGTCAAGTGTTCTTGATGAGAAATAATTTCGTCTTTCTTGAAAGAGAACGTATCGCGCTTTTTATTCCACCGATGACCGAGTAAATCCACAGATTCTTCCTTCTCTGATTGATCAATCTCCTTGTTGTTCGAGTGCCATTCCTTGATCTGAAATTGTCCCTTTACGAGTATATCTTCTATGTCTCTGGTAAGTTGTTTGGCTTGGATGGCCTTTGGTCTCGATGCAGCAATATCATCGACGTATGCATGTTCTCGAAGCTCTTTTGCGGCTTCTGGAAACTCCTCCTCCAAGGCTTTGGCTAACACGTTGATTGAATTTGTGGCGATATCGGGCGCTGGTTTATCGCCAAAACTCAGTCTACACCATTGGTAGACGGTAGGTGATTCATTAGGATTTTTCCTCCAGAGAAATCTATGGTAAACTTGATCGTTAGGGTGAACCATGATTTGATTGAACATTTTTCGGATGTCGCCAGAAAAGGCAACATTGTCCCATCTCCAAGCTAAAAGCACATCTGTCAGGCTGTTGATGTAGTTTGGTCCTTTTTCTAAATGGTCGTTCAGCGATAGACCATCACGGCCTTTCGCGGAAGCGTTGAACACGAGTCGTACTTTTGTTGACTTCTCGGGTGTAAATACGGCCTGAAGGGGCAGATACCATTCAGGTTCATCGTGCTTTACTTCTTCTGGTGACACTTTGGTAACAAATCCTTGATCGACCAGCTTTTGAACTTCCTCCTCTACGACGTCAAAGCAGTCTTTTTTCTTGAAAGTCTTCTCCGATGAGTGCATTCTCTTAAGCGCAATGTCATAGTTACTATGCTTCGGAGGTCCACCCTCTTTCCAAGGCATCTTGACATGAATTCGTCCATCTTTTAGGGTTGTTGAGTTCGAAACAGACTTAACAAACTTGTTTTCTCGTAGAGTGTTCTCTGAGCACGTGCATAGCTTGGTTGGTTTAACTCCTATTTGATCTTGATGAAGTAGTTTCTTTATATCATCTACGGCACTTACAGTACCGACATTTATGGATTGAACACTTGGCATGTCCATTTCTGACGTTGTTGAAGCAAACTGTCCAAGGGCGTACCAGCCAAAACAGTTTCTTTTAGCAATCGGTTCTCCAGACTCTCCTGAGCGAGTATGGATATCAATAAATGCTTCTGCAAAGTCTGTTCCAATAAGTAGGTCAATTTTTCCACCTGATAGATGGAGCTTGTCAGCTATTGGTCTCAGATGAGCATATTCTTCTACTAGACTTCTTGAAACTGTCTTTGCGTTGCTACAAGGTTTACTTACTGAGTAGACTTGAAGTGTCTTTTGGATATCTTCTTCGGCAATCGAAGCCAGTGTAATTTGGAGGAAGGTCGAGACTTCTGACTTAGTTTTCCCTCCAGCAAGATTCATTGTGAGGTGGGTTGTCGGACCTGTAAGTCCAAGTTGCTTAGCAGCTCTCTTCGATAGCAAGCTTGTATTTGAGCCGCTGTCTAGCATGGCTAGATATTCGATGAACTCTCCATCAGCGTTAAGAACTTTCACTTTTTGTATCGGGCACAATCCTGCGATCGTCTTGAGTTTGGTCTCTCGGTCTGTAGCATTACTCTGTAAATTGTTGTTATCTGAAGCAACTCCTTCACTTGTTGTGTGAGGAGTGTTGGAACTTGGAACATCTTTCTTTTTGTTGTGCAGAGAGCGATGATGGTTCTTTTTGCATTTCCCACAAGACGTACCATCCGTTTTTTTACAGTCGTTGGTATGATGCGATGCTAGAAGACATTTCCTACATCTTTGGTACCTTTTGACTGCGTCCCATCTTTGACTTACGGTTGAGTTTTGATAGACGGGGCATGCTGGCAGCAAATGCTTGTCTATGCAACCTAACGGACAGGTCTCATCGTCTTGCGCAGGTGTAGAGGTTGAAGTCACGTGATTCTCTGACCTTCTTTGATAAACCACTCGCTGTGTTGTCACTTTGTCGTCTTCTTTTCCTCTGGAACGAAGACTTGCTTCCTGGTGAAGCCAATCCACAAGGTTTTCCACATTCTCTTCTTTACTTTGCCTTTTCATTTCTCTGCCAAAATCTACGTTACCTCTGGAATCCAGCTTAGACAAGAGCTGTGACATAAAGAACGGGGATTCGTTAGCGCTCTTCACGGAGCAACCGTTATCTTCCATATCATTGACATATCTCTGAATCGATGTTGCAAACATAATAAGTGACTTGGAGTCTCTCTTTATGGCTTTCAAATTGTTAATCTCCGATAGGAGACAGTCCATTAACTTTCGCTTATCTTCGAATTCGACGTCCAAAATCTCCCACGCCTGACTGATACTCTTACATGTTTTCACTTGCTCACTCCACCAGCAGTTCTTTGGCATTGCCTTACGGAATCGTTGTAACTGTTCGTCCGGATCTTGTCCATATTTTTTCATTGCATGATTAAACTCCTTTTTCCAGGTGGCGTACGTTCTTCGATTGCCATCCCACGTGGGAACAGGCAGTCTCTCTAGGGTGCTGGCATTAGGTTTTGATCCTAAGACTTCTGCCATTTTGGACACTGTGGCTGTCATAGCTTCTACAGCTGCTGACTCTGATTTGGCACTAGCTTGTTCCTGAACCGTTTTGTTTCGACTAGCTTGCTGATCGCACTCTTTCTCATATACGGCGAACGTCTGTGTCAATTGGAAATAGTCAGTTTTTACTTTAGATCCAGCGATTTCTATATCCTTCAGACGATCATCACCATCTCCAGCCTTCAACAATTTATTGCAAATAGCCTCTTGTTCTTTCTTTATGTTTCTGTATCGTGCTTCAATTTCATCAAACAGAGGTTTGATTCTCTCTAATTGTGGCTTTGTTGCAAATAATACTTCAAATTCTTCTGATAATTCATAGAAACTTTTCAAAGAGTTCCTCATTTTTCCAATGAGGGTGTTTACGTCGGTTTTGGACGGCATTTTGGTGAACTTCTGGTTAAGATGCAAATTTTATGCAAATTTCACCAGCCTCGTTTTCGTGCTCCCCACGCGGTATGACTTTGTCGGGATTTTGTATTTTCCAAGAACAAATAAATGAATTGATAATTTCGTATTTCTAACAGCTTGAAATATGACTTTTACATCTGATTTGCCTTCTAGAGGTCTTCTTTGGTTGATTTACTTGCCTTCTGAGATTTCTTACAGCTTCAAAGACGGTCAGTCGCTCATTTGGCGGCAGTCGGTTGTCCTCGATCTTGTTTACCTCAGTTCGGCCGGCGTGCTTCTTTCGATTGTCAAATTTTTGACTGTTTCGCCTTATCGTGGCGTAAGGTTACTTATAGTTTAAGAAGCAGCAGCTCATCATAGGGTTTATTTTTGCACTTTACATCAGTCTTAGCCATGTGACATGAGGTCTTCACGCATTATGAAGAAACAAAGTCAACTAGAGAAATTACATATAAAATTATTTAGCAAAAATCATATGTATACTTAAACTCAAATGTTGTATAACTTACAAATTCGTTAGCTCCTACGACGAACTAAAAGAAATAAAGATGTAACTGGAACCTGTTTTCTTGCCGCTTCCGAGCGGTCACACGGGAACAAAAATACTTCAATTCTGCTCTCCTCTCGGGGGTCCCCAGGGGGGTTCACACAGGAATCCCAAACAGTCAAGGACTTATAGATGCTCCTCTGGTCACGGTGAGACAGCTGGCAAAATTATTAGGCCATCTTACCTCTACCATTCAAGCTGTCTTTCCAGGCCCCCTCCACTTCCGCCACTTACAGGCAGACAAAAACAGGGCATTCAGGGGTACAACAGACATACGACTCGACAATCCACCTTTCCCCCCAGGCTTTAGAGGAGCTACAGTGGTGGCGAGACAATTTAGATGCTTGGAACGGGAAAAGCCTGGTGTCAGGGGACCCAGATCTAATCATAGAGACAGATGCATCCCGGAAGGGCTGGGGGGCATATTGTATGGGGGTCACAACAGGAGGTCAGTGGTCTCAGGGAGAGAGCCTTCTGCACATAAATTGTCTGGAACTTTTGGCGGGAGCCTTTGCAATACAAACCTTTGCAAAAGGCAAAGCCCAAATGAGGGTTCGCTTACTCATGGACAATGTGTCAGCAGCCCATTACATAAACAAAATGGGGGGTACAAAATCCCCAGTGCTAGCCCGCCTGGCCATAGACCTATGGGAATGGTGTTTACAGCACAGCATTCGCATAGAGGCTCAGTATCTACCAGGGTACCTCAATACTCGAGCAGACAGAGAGTCCAGGGTCATGCTAGATCACCACGATTGGAAGCTAGACCCATCAGTTTTTGCAGAACTAGATCAACTTTGGGGTCCCCTAGAAATAGACCTGTTCGCATCCCGTCTAACATCCCAACTCCCACGTTTCTACAGTTGGAGACCAGACCCACAGGCAGAAGCATTAGATGCCTTCTCCCAGGATTGGGGAAAGGTAAAAGGGTACGCCTTTCCTCCCTTTGCACTGGTGGGCAGGTGCCTCAAGAAACTCCTAGATCAGAATGTCCCATTCCTAGTTCTCGTGGCCCCAGTCTGGCAGGCCCAACCTTGGTATCCACTTCTCTTAGAGATGTGCATTGCCCCTCCAGTTCTGTTTCCCAAGTATCCAGGCCTGTTGACGCGTCAAGAGGAGGTTCATCCTCTGACGAATCTTCAACTAGCAGGCTGGCTGTTGTCAGCCGAAAATACTCACAAACAGGTATTTCACAGCATGCTCAGAACTTGCTGGTGGCAGCCTGGAGAAAAGGAACCAATACAGCCTATGCCTCTGCTTGGGGGAAGTGGGACAGCTGGTGCCGTGAACGGAAGATTAATTCAGTTCAGGCACCAGTAGAGTCTATTTTAGAATTCCTTTCAGATGAGTTTAATGCTGGAAAAGCTTATCGAACCCTTAATGTTTATCGTTCGGCTATTTCTAGCGCTCACCTCCCTGTTGACACATTTCGGGTGGGAGAACACCCATTAGTAGTGCAGCTGATGAAGGGTACTTATAATTTGAGACCACCTTTGCCTCGCTATTCGACCACGTGGGATGTAGGTGTGGTTATTTCATTCATGGATAACTTAGGCCCTAATGAATCTCTATCTTTGAAGGATTTATCACAGAAGTTAGGCCTTCTTCTGGCTATTACAGCTATGGAAAGAGTGTCAGAGGTCGTTGCTCATGACCTTAGGTATAGACGTTACTCCCCAGAGGGAGTGACCTTCCAACTCCCAGAGTTAACCAAAAAGTCCAGAGTTGGTCATAATTTGAAAAACTCCTTCCATGCTAGCTTTCCAGATAATCCCAAACTTTGTGTGGTTGTTTGTCTAAGGGAATATGAAAGACGTACTGCCCAATTTCGTCCTTCAGACCCTGCTAAACCTAATAGGTTGTTGTTATCCTACATCAAACCACACAAACCTATTTCCTCTGAATCCCTTAGTAGATGGGTAAAGGATTTTTTATCAAGAGCAGGAATTGATACTAATATCTTCAAAGCCCATTCTGTTCGGGGAGCTGTTTCTTCAGCTGCCTTGAACATGGGGATTTCATTGGAGGAAATTTTGAACCTTGCAGATTGGTCATCTGACAACACGTTTAGGCGATTTTACTTTAGGCCAAAGCATTCCACTACTGCCCGAACTTTAATGGGTGGGATTGGTAATGACACAAGTCCTCTTTAAAATCACATTGTTATATGAGGCGACTGTTCTGAAGTATAATCACAGATTATGCCAGGGCCGCGAAGCGGCCTGCAGTATAAGATGGATTATACGAAGATAAAGGAGACGAATATAACAATGTCCCTCCCGCCTCACCCAGTATACTTCAGTGGTAGGACTTGTATCATACTTAACCATTATCGTGTACTGATCATTAATATACTTTGTTTATTTTCAGGTACCCACATCGAGTTGTTTACTCAGAGATGTTGTTGTTAGGTCATTGCTAGTTTTACCGTTATAGTTTCTCTTGGTTGCTCAATAAAATGGCGACGAGAGCAAGACACCCGAGTGGAATTATGGGATTGATTAGCCACTAAGTTATGTTAATTTATGCAGATATTCTTTTAACGCGCTATAATTTGTAAGAGCAGAGCGAAATAAAGTTGGTTACACATTGTTATATTCGTCTCCTTTATCTTCGTATAATCTATCTTATACCGCAGGCCGCAAGCGGCCCTGGTATAATCTGTGATTATTTCATTTCATTTGATCTGCAGATAATCAATGCATATCCGTCTCTGCTCATTTCAAGTTTTAAGGTAAAACTGAAGAACATTATGTTTCTGTTATGGGTGTACCGTAAGTCTTCTTCTTCTTTCTCTCTTTGTTATCCATATCATCAGGATAACTCACATCTTTTTCGTTACAGGGTTCAACAAATGCATTGAAACTGGAAAGCCAATTCTATACCAAGTTAGCTAAACACGGCTGTGAAGGCGTCAGCACTTGGACGCGAAAGGTGAGAAAGTTTTGGTAAAATAAGGAAAAGAAATAATTGAGATTAATGTAAAAAATGCTCTGTGCTTTCATAATAAATGATACTGGATACATAAAAACAAACTAGATATTGAACTAGTTTGGGAAACCTGTAAGGAGATAACTTAACGATGAGCCAGGCTAGACCTTCATCGGAGGGTACAAAACGTCTATCTCCTGCTGGTGTTATAGCTTTCTATGTATCCCTTATTTTGACACATGTTAATTTTCAATTTTAGGAGGGCATTTTTTCAAAAGATATCATTCTCGTTCCTGTGCATCTAGAAGGAAAAAATCACTGGACGCTAGTGGTATGCATGCAATGTATTTTTTCCTTGTATGGTTTGAAAATGTTTGGTCCTTGATCAATTTAATTTCCCAATCCGACGCTTGCACTTCGATGATAAATTAGCCTAATGATAAATATAATTGCGCTTTCAGGCACTTCACAAATAGTAAAGCAATAAAAATAGGCGCATAACATGCGCATGTGGCTAGAGCCATTGTATTCGCTTTAATCACGGAGACGCCATCTTGAACCAGATGTCTTTGTTTCTTACATAGAAACGAGGTCAAGCGTGGTAAACTCGCTTCCATGTTAGAAACAAAGACGTCAAACAATGCAAATTCAAGATGGTGCCTTGTGAATAAAGCGAATAGCTGGCCCTGAATTAAGGATATTAGAGTATTAGATTCTCGAGGCCTTTGCAATGGGGTTCAACGGATGGATTGCCAGTCTCTCTTCAAATACCATCTTTACATAATTTTGGCCCACATATGCCTGACCCCCTCACCCTCTCGGCCTTAACATTGATAAATGCATTATCTAATATAAAATGCATTGTCACATGAATATTACCCTTAAAATTGGCTATAATTATATTTATGAAAATTGTGTAAACGTTAAAATCTATTTAGTAATGTACACGTATGGACAATTAAACAACAAATTTGAACGTATATGTACAGTTTAATAAGAACGAGAACGTGGTAACGGGTTTTTTTTCTTCTTAACAATAAATGAACATACATTTACAAGTTGAAAGATATTACAATTGAAGGGTTGCAACTGAAAATCAAATGGCATAAATAATTTTATGGGAGAATTGTTCTAGTGCTTCGATGTAACTTGATTTGTATATTAGTAATAATAATGATAACTTTATTATTGGTACTTTAGTATTTTCATACATGAGTATAGTCCAATAATTAAATAAAAAACAACAGAGAATAACATATTTCTAAATATATATAAGTATATCATCCAACTCCAGGTCTGATTCTATACTTGTTGAGTTTGACATCACTACTTGAAATTAGTTGTATTTGTATATATATATATAGATATCTTGAAGTGAACTACTCAATTCTTTGTGTAATCCGTTTAATACAATTTTGTTTCGTGGACCAACTATGAAGTTGATCCACTCCTCAGTTAAACTTCAAACAACTGCGTTCTACGATTTACATGTATGATTTCGTGAGATGAAAAATACGTTACGCGCGCGCTATCTAATTACAATCAGAATATGTATCCGCGTGCTAAGAATACCTATTAGGAATAGTTAAACTTAAGAATATATTTGCGTCTATGCCTACATGTGGAAATGAGTTCGTTTCTTTTGTTAAGTGTTGCCATTTCAGGTTTCTTGATAATAAAATACTTCTCAGTAGTACATAAGTTACATCTCTTTGTTCTATTGGTATATGAATTAGCCCTAGCTATTATTTTCCAAGTTATTGAATATTCTTGTTGTCTGTCTTTCAATTCCCATACATATTTACTAAGCTCCGTGTCGTTTTTCCTATTTTCTTTTCTAAAAGAGGACTTATGGTTCCTCCATCTAGTTTTAAATTCATTAGATATTAAACCTATGTAAGTTTCTGATTTCTCCTGTGTTGTTACTGTAGCTTGGTAAACTATCTCTTTTGTTAAGCAATCACCATTTAAAGGGCACTCCTCTTTTTTCCTACAATTGCAATTATTTTTGATCTCGCCTTGTTGCTGTTGCTCATTCTTTGCTAAGGTGGTCTTATTGTGCCCATCAATTAATTGTTTTACATTTGGCATACAACTCACGGCTGTTTCATTCTTAGTATTTCGCGACATTAGGTTCCAGGCTCGCGCGCGGTCAAAACTCGTTGCTAACGAGAATTTTTTCCCTAGCAACAAAATGGCGGCAAAATTGAAAAAGTTTTTCATCTAGAAAAATGGTAATTACAGCGGGGTTCTGAAATATTATTAGCAAGAACAGCAACATTTAGGTAAGAAAAAAATGTAAACTTAAATAAAAGCAATTCTTTTATTTAACTAAAGGTTTATTTTTACAGAAAACCAATTTAATGTAGCGGGCGTTGTTTCGCGTGAAAATGCGAAGGTCGATAAATTGAAGAAATTCAACTGTGTGTTTACCCTCTTCACAAGCAAACCCTATTAAAATAAATTATACCTCTACCATTGTCAATGTATAGTCTTCTTTAAAATTTGAATTTTGGCGAATGAACTTTTTTTGTGTGCCGTTTTTGAAACGTTTATTTTCTTGACATTCATAGTGTTTCAATTTACTACGTACCATGACCAAGGTCGGCGAGGACGATTACCATCAACTTCAATTAAGCAAGTCTTGTCGTGTGTGTGCCGGACACATCGTAAATCAAAAATATTTTTACAGTACAAAAACGCCTCACGTTGCAGAAAAGCTTTTAATCGCATTTGGCGTAGATGTTGAAAAAGACATTCCTGAAATCCATCCTGAAAATGTATGTACCGGCTGCTACGTGAAGGCCAAGAAAATAACCTTAAAACCAACTTACCACTGCGCCGTAAAGCCATTTTTTTGGAAAGTTCATCAAGAATGTTGTTCAATATGTGAAATGTTTGTGATGAGAAACCGTGGGGGTAAAAAGCCGGGGGAGAGGAAGGGAAGAGGAAGACCACCCAAAAAGGAAACTACCCTGACGAATGTTAGTGGTTCATCAGAATTGACAATTCCAGAAAGCATAATTCCACAACCAATTATCGAACCAATGCCATCCACAGAAAGGTTTATTGGCTTAAGTGAAGAACTATTATGCCCTATTTGTAAAGATGTACTCAGTAGGCCACTGCAAGGGATTTGTGATCACTTTTTTTGTGCAAGCTGCATCGAAAAATGGTTGCAGTTTTCTGACAGGGAAAGCGTAGGATGTCCAGTATGCAAGCAAGATCTATCAATGGCGAACTTAACAAGGGCGCCTCGCCTTTTACTTAACCTGTTATCAGCATCTAGTGTTTCGTGCAGGGTGTGTAAGACCGTGGTTAAGCTTGAACAGCTCGAACAACACGAGTCTTGTACAGACTGCGTGATTGTACAGACTGCGTGATTGAACGTAATAGCCCGCTAATGATAGCTGATATTCTTCAAACCCCAATGAAGACTCCGTTGTCGCCATCAGAAGAAGTTCTTACAACACATCTCATGAAACGAAAACTGGCTACATCCTGTTCCACAAACGTTCTTTTACGGACCGGCGGAACAGTAAGTATTTACTACATACACTCGATAAGGCCATAGAGGGCGGATTCGGTATAGGTGCAGGGAGTGCACCCACCTCCCCTCCCGATGTTGACAGGCCTTTCAATCACCTTCTGATTTTATTGCTTACATTTAAGCACTCTTGCTTTGTGACACTGCCATTATTTCAAATGTGTTGTTCACAATGTTTACTTTATTACATGAAATTTTCACGACACGTTTATTTCACGATTTTAAAGCGCGTATATTTTGCGACACTTCAATTTCGCAATTTCACAAAAAAATGTATTGTATTGTGAATGTCGTGCAATGGTCACAACACTTATTGATCGCGTCACTTTAATTTCGCGTTTTTCCAACAATCGCGAAATTCTCCGAATTAATATGTCGCGAAAATGTCATGTAATAAGGTATATTGATTGCAGCCTTTAGGAATAACTGTTCTAAAGAATGCAAAGGTTGGAAGCAGTTTTGCATCAACACGAACTTTGCAACGACGAGCTGCTGCAATCCGGCAATGCAGAGAAACCATAAGTGGTGGAGGGCTGGAAAACACATCCAAACAACAGGAAAAGGAAATACAGATGATGGGCAAGAAAGAACGCCAGAAAATTCTTAAGGATGCAGGTGTCCAACTGGAGGTTTCAGCAGAGGATGGTGTTGCCATGAAAACTGAATTAGGGATACCCTGGAATAAAATAAGACATATAAGAAGGTTTGCAATGTCAGATATAAGTACTGCTGCATTATTCAAAGTTTAGTGGACACTTACAGTTGTGATTTACCAATAGGATTGTGCTTTTTGAATGCCTCCGGTCAAAAAATATATATTGTGAATCATCTGATTGTCATTGATTGATGGCAATTAAAATCCAATTTGCAATATGATATTCCAACTTCATTGTCCATTTTCGTAAAATACGCATGCAGTTGTTCTATTATATCGTAATTTATTTTACGGTAAACTTACAATTTGAGTAAGGTATAGTCTCCCTCACAGGTTGCGAGGGAGACTAAGTAAGGTAGGAACTGGAAGAGAAATTGTTTTGCAGAAACTAATGGCAATGCTCTGTGGTTAACATGTAGGTGGTTGTCCTCTTGGGGAGTTCATCTCGCAAGCGAGAAAAAACAAAGAGATGTTGCAGATAAACAGGCAATTATTACTTTCTAATTTGAAAATGGATTTTCAAAGGTTGTGAAAAAAAAGTCTCATGTTTAACTGTCACATTTTGTCACACAGAAACTAGGAGAACTTTACTCAGAGGATGTGCCCTTTGAGGTCACTAAAAAAGGAAGTGGTAGTGAAGTTTGCCTGGCACCATGTGCTAGAGTAAACAGCCTAGAGGAAATGATTTTGAATCATTTGGAAGAGCATAGAAGGTTAACTATGATGTTTATGATTACTTGTTGAAGATTATCTTAAGTTCCTTCTACAATGTGTGTTTAACAAGCAAATGATATTGTCTATTGCTATACAGAACTGGAGATCTTGTTTGGCACCAAGGGCTTATACCGAGTGATGAAGTATGGATTAAGATTGGTGGTGACAAAGGAGGAGGAAGTTTCAAAATGGTTTTTGAAATAGGAAACCTCCAAAACCCAAATAATTCAAGAAATACTGTGATCTTCTCAATGTTTGAAGCTGGGGACACACCATACAACCTATCTCTTGGCCTTCAAGGATACAACAGCATTATTGAACACCTTAATGGACGTCAATGGAGGTACAGTATATAATTCACTTTTCATTTTTTGTAATAAATAACTGGATTAATTGCATTTATTTTAAATGTATATAGAGAATGGAACATACGAGTCTTTTTATTTGGGGATTACGCTTTCCTTTGTACAATATATGGTATTTCTGGAGCAAGTGGTAAGATTACAGCATAAGTTCATATACAAAGCATAATACTGCATTTCTTGTACTGTGTTTCAGAAATTGTAATTTTTCATAGCTTTGTTCTTATTTTTAGCATATCAGTCCAAACCTCAGTATATCTTACTCTGTACGTGCTATATCGCAAACAAATATAATTACTAAATTTACATTGTAAATATGCAAAATTACTTCTAGGAAGGCACTGTTGTCTCTGGTGCACAATAACCCAGGAGGAGATTTCTATTCCTTTGAGTGTAAGGGGTTTAAAAAATCCAAGGACTTTACAAGGTAAATCAAATATTTCACCATGAATTGACCCTTACTCCTAATGGGATGTAGCATTGTGGTCATTCAAACACAAATGCATGAGGTTTGAATTTTTCTGTTTTACAGGTAATATCACAAAACATTGGCCACTCTGATTAAAAAGCTATTGTTGTGTTTTTAGATGTCCTATTTCAGGAGATATTTGAATTCTGGATGCAAACATGTCACAGTTGATTGAACAAACTTCTGAACTTGGGAACTTATAAAACTTTAGAATTCTTGTGGCCAAAGTTGTGTGAAATAAGCTGGAACTACAATAACCTTTAACAATGATTTTTGCTATAACTGTATATTTGTCTTTAAAAGGAATTATTGATGATAACAACAGATTTCAAGAAGCAGGCTCCATTCTTAAAAAGGCTAAGCTTTACAACAATGCCATCAGACAGCCCATGTTTAAAATACAAATTGATCAGGTACATTCATTACATGTAAATGTTACCTAATTCTTTTACTACTTTGTCATTACCTTAATTTATTTCTTGGTGTTGAAGGTGTGCCCACCAGCTTTGCATGTAAGCATTGGAATCTTCAATCGAATTTTTGACCTGTTAGAGCAATCTCTCAAGATATTGGATGTCAAGATTGCAAATTCTTTGGCTGGAAAAGAAGAGAAGGTATTATCATAAACCTGTGTTAGACAGTTTCATGTAGCATTTTAGTTTTAAGTTTTTTTTTCTATTATAACAGCATGGGAGTGAGGAGTTCCAAAACTACATCAAACAGCTTGAAGAAGCAAATGAAATGGAACTTCAAGCAAACTTCTAAAATGAGAAAGCAGTGGAAATTGAGAACATAGCAACTTACATCATGTTAAACACTACGAATGAACAACAAGGAAAATATTTGAAACAGCAAGCAGTGGAACTGAGAAACAGAGTTGCTGAAATGGTAAATTACAATCAAACCAGTTCAAGTTTGCTGCCCCCCCCCCCCCCCCCCCGAGTCCCTTCATGAGTTAATTGAAATTTGATATCATTGGAATTTAATTTGTAAATATGATAATGTATTGAAAATGAACACTTCATTTTTAAAAACAAAAATAGTGTAATAAATTGTTGATTGAACCAATAAACAATATTTATCAATATGTAAATAGCAGCACAGCAGGAAGCCTGTTAAAGAAAACACTGAGTTTAACAGGAATGGTGAAATGATTTTCTTCTATTATTTGAAAACTTTTACTTTAAAAACTACCTTAAAACTGCCCTAATTTCCCTCACCTTAGAGAGTCTATCGATTAATTTATCAAATCAGCAATCAAATTTTCAAACTAATTGTTGGTTTGAAAAAACCCTAAAATCTTTGTTTTCAATAATCCAAGTTATTTAATTCAAGTTATTAAATAGTCAAATCAAATTTCAATATACCTCATCAAGTGACTCTAGGGCCCTACAGGGTGGCAAGCTTGAGCTAGATTAACTACATTCTGCAATTAGGCATTATTATCATATCGATTGCCATGTTGCATGATTGTGTCAGGAAAAAGAAATTCAAGCTAAACGATCAAAACTGTGTGGAAATGGACCATGTAAGGAAGAACTTACAAAACGATTAAAGCAAATTGGTGCTGAGCACCAAGCTTATCATGGTGGAACTTTTAATGGAAACCACACTCATAAATGTCTCAAGGTAATTATCAGAAATATGACCAGTAAACCAGAAACTGACAGCTGTATGTTTTGTTGTTTATCAAATTAATAGATTGAACTGTTTCTAGAACTTTTAATTTCATCTCTTTTTTACCAAAAACATATCTTATTACATTAGGAAACGAACATCAAGCTATTAGCCAATATACCAGTGGATGTGTGCAGCAAAGTTGCACCAAGTTTGATACAAGAGGCTAATAGTATGTTCCTGAAATTCAACAACACACTCGAGTCCTTTGGTAACTGCCATAGAATGTATACAAAGAAAGAAAAGTTATCAAATGAGAAAATTGCAATACTAGGTAAGTAAAGTTGTATAGTAATTAATGAAGTTCTACATTAGCATATATTTATAAAGATGTTTCTCATTTCAGAGAATGACATTAAAACTTTCATGCAAATATACCGACAAAATTTTCCTCAAGCAACTATTCTGCCAAAAATGCACATTTTAGAGGATCATATGATTACATGGGTTAAGAGGTATGACAAAAAATAATAAAAGCAACAAATAATAACGTAATCAACATAGCACTACTGTACAGAGGGCCTTATTAACTAAATACAAAAACTATACAGGTATGGCACTGGAATGGGATTACTTGGTGAGCAAGGGGTAGAAGCAATACATCATGAAGTAAACGACCTTTTACGATCCCATTCGTGTATAAGAAGAGGTTGTGAGAGGCTAGAGAAAGTCATGCTAGAGCACCACAGGCGCTGCCATCCATCTAACATAGCCAGAACACCACTGGTGAAAAAAAGAAAAGTTCACGAAGAATAAACTAGACTTTTTTAATGTGATAGCAGACATAGAGATTTTTGTTCCTTCGCTTTCCTGACTCCGTGTCTTGATCACTTAGCAACAAACTGCATTAGACTTTTTCCACAGTACCAAAAACTGATGAAAAAGTCATGACAAGTTGGATTCAAACCCTACACTTTCCCACCTTAACCCATTATACTAGCAAGTCAACTGATGGAAATCTTTCAGCAAAAAGGGGTTTTGTCTTTTGGAATATCATTTGTTAACATTCAAGGTTAATAGCACTGTAAAAGCTTGCAATTGTTAAAGTTCTTCTTCTAAGAATTGTTTCACAATCCATAAATATTAATTCTTTTGAGAAGTTATGCTATATAAAAAATGTTAAAATATCACAAGTTTATTATGGCAATATTCAGATTTCAATAATATTAGGGTTTACATAAAAAAAACATGATTTACATGTAATTTAATAGACTTAAATCAAAATGGACATTTCTTGATTTTCTTTCTCTTCTTCTTTTGTGCCTCTATCTCCAACTTTTCCTTTAATTCTTCCCTCCTTCTCTCTTCCTTTTCTCTTTGTTGTTGTTTCTCATCCTCTGTCCTACATTGTACATATGTTGAAAAGTAGATTTTATTGTATAATTTTTGTAAATATTTACATTGTATCAATAAAAATAGACAATAGGTACTTACTGTAATTACAAAATAGAGTATTTATTATTTATTATATTTAATGAAAAAAATCAAATTAAAATAAAATATGTAAATTACGCTATATAGCGGATTGTGTATACTAACAGCTGCTCGTCAATAAAATTGACGGGATTTCTTCTCTTCTCTTCTCGGATTTTCATCAGTTCTCTTTAGAAATCAAACAAGACGAGAAACCATGAGTCCATGTTTAAGTTATTATATACTCGTAAATTGATAACACAATAAAAAATGTCACTCACCTTATCCTAACTGAGGTCGCCATTGTTACTCAAAACAAGAAAAAACAAGTATCTGAAGCACAAAACTAAGAGAGAGCAGACGCGCGTGTGCATGCGCAAAATGAGCGGGAAAATACACCGGAAGTAGAGGAGGCGACGAAAGCTACGATCATGCATTCCAACATCGCAAGCAAAACAGTCCACTTTGTATCCACACACAAAAAAGTTCATAAAAAGAAACCAACACCTAACAATAAATAAAGAATTTCTCATTTATATTTTTTACTTACCTCATTCAGTAAAAGCTCTGGTGTCTGCAAACACCCCTCACAAATCACCACCAAATCTACGATCAATTTCGTATGCACATGTTTATCGATCTGTCCGTTGCTGGAAATAAAACCTCGAAAAAGAGTCTTCGTATCATCCTGGCCGATTGAAAAACTCCCAAAGGAAATAAAATCTTCACGTTAACTAATTTGTAAGTGAACAATTGCCATTCCATCTACATAAGATGTGTAAAAATATGAAAATTGACCACATATATTTCGAGTGCAAACAACCTCGCACGGCGCCATTTGCGAACCTCGCTTCGGTGCAAGTGGCCGCGCGATTTTGATCAAATATGCTCCTGGAACCTAATGGCGGGCGCGAAACAGCCGTGAACTATAGCTTATCTTAAGTGTATTTCTATTAAAAATTTTCCTAAGTACGTGATCTTTAGTGAAACATTTAGCAACTAGTTTTAAAAACTCCTTCCCTACATTAGTATTAACATTTTTGCTAAATGGTGGGTTAAACCATATAATGTTCCTTTGCCGGTTGCGCTGTCTAGCTCTTGTTTGTTGGTTTGGCTTGAACTTCAGCTCGTAGTCATAACCGCTGTTTCTTAGTGCTTCTTGATATTGTGGTGCAGCGTCGTTGAAGGTTTCCTCGTCATAGGATATCTCTGACAGCCTTCTGTTGATAGATTCAGGGATGTTTCTGATGATGTTGGGTGGGTGGTTTGATCTGCTGTGCACATATAACGGTGTGTTAGCTGGTTTGGAATACGGCTTGAATTTGCCTGTGTTCAGATCCAGAGTCACGTCAAGGAAATTTACAATCTTCTTATTTGCCTCAATGGTAACTCTCAAGCCATTATCAGCAAAGATTTTGCAAATATCTTTCTTCGCTCTTTCTATGTTTCTTGGTGTTTCTGTCATTACCGCTAGCCCATCATCTCTGTAAAGCCCGATATTAATTCCTGGGATTTTCTTTAACTGATCCAGCAGGAAGCAACCGACCAACTCGCATGTCTCCGCTCCGTCGTAACTTCCCATGGTAACGTCAAACAGTGTATTAGAAGATCTCTTTTCCCATGTGTTACCGTTGCTGAACAGGAGAGAGTGCTTTGCGTTTATTATAATTTCACGTTCGTCGGCTGTAAGGTGAACGAATTTTGATGCAAAGTCTAGGGCTCGGTTAAGAAGCACTTTAGAGATAGATGGATAAAATTCGACAACATCAAAGCAAATAAATGCTGAGGCTTGTTTGCTTGGTAAGTTCCTATACCATTGAAGTACAGAAGACGTGTTTTTCCATTGGTTAACTTTTGTATCATTTACAAGTTTTCGGTTTACTTTCTCTAAGATCTGCTTGCTAATTCTTCCGATTTCTGACTTCAATGGGTTTATGAGCCGGCAGGTTGGTTTATTTGCAAAATTATCCTTGTGGTCTTTTAATGTAATAAACGCCTCTTTAGTAGCTAGCGCTTCAACTCGGTCGTCGATATCTAGTTTCGCGGTGATGTTTCTCACTTCATTATCGATGTTAGTAAGGGACCGGTCATTATTTAGAGCAGGGGAGGGGCTGGATGATTTTAAGGAGGGGTTAAAGTTTTTACGAGACTCTAGAAGGAGGGGTTTTGAAATGCACACGCATGAAAAAGGATGGGTCTTCACAAAAGAGATACAATCTTTATGAATTTTTAACAACTTTTAATATTTGGTCAATTAAATCTATTCTTCCACGTGGTGGCTATTCGACCAGAACGTAGGATGACATAACCATCATCAGATCCACTCTCCTCATCGCTGGACTCATCTAGGTCATCTAGCACTAAATCATCTTCTGAATCGGACATGTTTTCTTCATCATATTCTGAATCTGACATATTTTCTTCGTCATATTCTTCTAATTCAGCTTCGTTTAGTTCTGCGGCTTTGAAATTTGCAAAAGCAACCGCTTGTGTTCGTGCTTGGTCAATCTCATTTTTTAAAACGTGACTTATGATGCTCTTAATTCTATCACCCTTTAATGCTTTTACTCCAACAAGGAGATTATACTTGTTTAAATACTTGTTCAGTTCGTAAACTTTTAGCTTCTTTATTTCTCCAGAGAGTACTAGCTCTTTCCAGTTGTAATCACTGAATGGCTTCTCTTTAAGGTGTTTTCTGTCACTTTGTCTTTGAATGGACCTCATGTTCGATCGATGTGCAATGTCTTTTAGGTGCTGAATGTACTCTTTAAGTAGTTTTTTATCAACTGCAAACTTAATGGCAAACTCATCAATATTATGTTCATTCTCCAAGTTTCCCTTCGTAAATTCTTTTTTAATATTTGCTCTGGGCTGCCAATCATCGATGAACCGCCCACTGTTTGGTGTTTCGAAAGGCTTCATGTAGTGCCCAGAATTATTAGGATCTGGTACCGGAGCAGGTATCCGTTCTTGCTTTGGTCCTACCCAGTCATGCAAACGGCAAAAATCACATTGCTTTCCTTCTTTGTTTAGGCAGTCATTCTTTAGGTATTCCATGAAAAGTTCACCTGTGTTATAATGGGCATTATAGAAATCCCATATTTTCTTGAAATATGCATTTCCAGGTAGGTCTTGACGTTTTTTCTCAGTAGCCTCCATATATGATGCTAGATAATCGCGATTAAAGAAAAAGCCGTTATCACTTTTCTCAGTCAGAAATGCCTTTATGTACTCTCCGAGCACGGGAGCGTCATCAATTCGTTGCCGTATTTCTTCTGCAACAGCCCAAGCATTTTTCTCCATTCGATTGCTCTCATACTCTTCATACTCTTTTACGTCCATGTTTTCAATTGCTTCTGTTGACAAGCCCTCAAACCTTTTGAACTTCTCCCAATCTAGGGTTTCACCATCAACAAGAGCATCACCTCAACCAGAATTTGTTCGTTCTGCCTCATTTTGTCCTGAGTCTCCACGCGACCTGTGAATTCTAATTCGATAGTCTGAATTGAGTATTCTAGCAATTTCTGCATCTCTGAATTTTACCTCATTGTTACTAACACCGACACCTGGGCCTGCATCAGTGAAATCTGCCCATTTTGGCTTGACAGCTGGCAGACTGAACTCACCAAAAAGAGCTGAAAGCTCTTGGCAAGAGTTCTCAAGATCTGTAAACATTTCAACTGGAACTTGCCAGCCATTTGTGGATTGGGGATCTTCCAGTTGGCTCCTCAAATTGTCAATCTTATGCCGAAAGGTTAGCGTGACCACAATGGCGTTTAGACGTATGCTTACGAGCTCTTCGTATTTTTTAATATTTTTAGTGGTTTTAATGCTTTTAATGTCTACAAAGCCTAATATTGGTCTTCAGAACGCCCACTCTCTGATAGTAAGTAGTGGTTCCGATGTGAAAGTATATCCAGGACGAAATTCATCCGGTTGGCACCGTACTCGTTCAGCCATCATTGGACTGCCGCCATTTTTAAAAGCCGAACTGGGTCTCAAGCTGGTAAATATAACTTTGGTTGCCTCGCTGGTACTTCTTGCTGGTGATGTGAGCTCCAATCCTGGCCCCATTACAGATCCATGTGGTCTATGTTCAAATGGTTGTCGTAAGAATCAACGAGCAGTGCAATGTGACGACTGTGATACCTGGTATCACGCTAAGTGTATTCATATGGAAAGGGATGAGTATATTAGTATCTGCCAGCCTTCAGCAGCTTGGTCGTGTTCTAAGTGCATATTTCCGTTACTTCAAGAGGATAGTGGCAATATTTCTTATAATAATACTACAGCTCAATCTCAATCTCATCTGCAATCTACACCACGTTTAAAGAGAGGTCTGAGAATCGCTCATTTGAACATCAACAGATTACTGAATAAATTGGACGGTGTTCGAGATTTACTGACTGTTTTTAACCTAGATGTCCTAGCCCTAAGTGAAACATGGCTTACCAGGGATATCTCTGATGATGAGATTAATATTTTTGGCTACTCAGTTGTACGAAAAGATCGTTCCACCCCCTCAAAGAGTTGTGGGGGTGGCGTAATGTTTTATGTTCGCGAAAGTATACCTTTTATCGTGAGACCTGACCTTACAACTAATGCCTCAGAACTTTTATGGATTGAGATCACACGACCAAAATGCAAACCGCTTCTGGTGGCCTCTGTTTACAGACCTCCTGATCTGGACGTTGCTGATTTAATTAATTCACTAAATGGAAGTTTTTCTGTAATCACTGAACGATATTCAACAATGATTCTAGGTGATTTTAATGTTGATCAACTTTCCCGAAGTAATCCCAACAAGACGCAACTTGGATCCTTTGCCATCGAAAATGATCTGAAACAGATTATCAAAGAACCTACAAGAATAACCCAGAACTCAAGAACTCTGATTGACTTAATTTATGTAAGCGACAGTCCTCGAATTGTCCAAAGCGGAGTCATTCATTCAACATTAAGTGATCACAGTTTAACTTTCTGCATCATGAAATCTGGTGTACCCAAGCTTCCGCCAAGGAAATTTGAATATCGTTCATTCAAAAATTATAACAAAGAGTCCTTTGTTAAAGATCTATCCCAAGTTCCATGGTCAGTTATCGATGGTGTTGATGATATCGACGATGCGGTTCTCCTCTGGGACCAGTTGTTTTCAGGTGTCGCAGAAATTCATGCACCATTAAAATTCAAGAGAGCTAAAGGAACAAAGAACCCTTGGGTAACAACAAAGCTACTAGAGATAAGACGCGATAGAGATTATCACTACAAAAAGGCACGAACTCAAAATAGTGAATATCACTGGAAAATGTACAAGAAATTAAAAAATTACTCTAATCACGAAGAAAAGAATCTCAAGTCCAAATATTTCTGTAAGTTAGTTGAAGAGGCTAAAAACGATGGAGGGGAAATGTGGAAAGCCATAAAGAGTGCTCTACCAAACTCAAAGAATTCTGCTATGTTTTCAATCTTTGACAATGGCAAAGTTTACACTGACAGCGCTTCAATAGCGAAGATCATGAATAATCATTTCATTTCGATTGGAAAAAAGTTATCCAAAGCCTTTAAACACTGTACATCTACGTTCTCTACATGTACAGTAAACAATCAACAACTCCATTTCGACCTGGTTCCTGTTAATGTGGAATTTGTTTCACAAACCATTGCAAAGCTTCGACCAAATAAAGCAGTGGGACTCGACAAACTTAGTGCACGTCTATTGAAGGATGGCTGTCCTGTCATCTCACCTGTATTAACATCACTGATCAACAAGTCCATTAGTGACGGTGTATTTCCCAAGTTATGGAAATCTGCCAAGGTCTCAGCGCTCTTTAAAGGAGGCGACAAATTATCAAAGGATTATTATCGACCAATCTCAATATTGCCCACCGTAAGTAAGATCATTGAAAGAGCTGTACATCTTCAACTGAGTAATTACCTTGAGCACAATAACTTATTATCCATGTGTCAGTTTGGATTTCGACTAGGCAAATCAACAACTACAGCCCTGGTTAACTTCACAGACTACATCCTAAACAATATGGACAGTGGCAAAGTTACAGGTGTAGTCTTCCTGGACCTAAAAAAGGCGTTCGACACCGTCAACCACGAACTCCTCATAAAGAAACTAAAGAACTTGGGCGTGGCTGGAAAAAGTTTGTCGTGGTTCAATTCTTACCTCACTGGACGAACCCAGAAAACTGTGTGTGGTAATACCATGTCACCTGAAGGCAAAGTGTCCATTGGCGTACCACAGGGTAGTATACTTGGGCCACTGTTCTTCCTGATTTACATCAATGGAATAGAATCTACCCTCAAGTTTTCCGAGATGACGTTGTTTGCTGATGACATGGCTTTTTACTGTCCTGAGACCTGTGCCGCTGATTTACAGCTTAAGGTATTAGAACTGGCTCAGATTTTAAAAAAATATATCATTTTTCTCGGTTTCCCTAGCTCATTTGGGACTTCTTGAACATATTTCATGTGATTTTAGATGTCTATGTCTTGTCCTTGCTTTAAAAAATAAAGCGAAAAATGGTTTCCAAGGAAGCCATTTTGTGAAATCTGAGAGCTGAAACATGGTAATATTATCTCCTGAGCATGCGTCTTCCAGACCAGCAGTCATTATCCACGCGTGGAGTTATGCTAAGAATTGACAAGTTCGCACCTACTTCAAGTAGAAGACGAACAATACAGTCGTTCTTTCCAAGCAATGGAGACGCTTAAAGAACATGCAATTCTTTGTTTCGGAGAAGAATTCGTTAAGAAAGAGTAAGTAATTATCAATTGGAATTCTCATTAGCACTGCATTTCAAGAAAATGTTGAGTCGTAGCTTCAAACACCCGCTCAATTTGGCTATATTTGCTGTTGTAGTTTTGCTGGCATACCAGATGGCTTGAAAAATATTCTTCAAGGATTTAGCCGTAAAGAGAGTGAATCGCCAGCAGCTGCCAGAAAACGCTTGTATAAGCGTTTCTTTGGAATACTGTGGGTAAGTTTACAGTTTCTTATTTTTATGACATACGAAGCTTTACTAGAAGCCCTGAATGCTGTGAGTTCTCGAGTGGTAAACAAGCTTGTATCGGAAGTTCATTTTGTCTAACACATCTTTGTTGAAAGCTAGCAAAGTTTCTCAATTTTCTAGACTTTATGATATCACTAAATAAATGCGCTTTTACATAAAACCAAGCCATTCAGTCATTCCAGGTTTTGATAAATTATTCAAATGGAGTGTGCAGTTTCGCGCGCTTTGAATGTCAAACACGAGTTACATGAAATCATTGTAATTGTGACTTTTGTGTTTCTGCAGTATGGAAATCATGTTGGAGAGGGCAAAGTCAGTGGAGATCGCTCACCAACATATGTCTTCCCTGATTGCCTCAAAAAAGTCATCAGGGTTGTTGCCGAAGAGGACGATCTTCGGGACTATGCTGATCCCCAAACAAAATCGGTAAGAATTATCATTATGGACTAGTAACTGTTTATATTTCAATGTGAACTTGTGACCAAAGTTTACCTTCACATTTCACCATTTTGACCAAAATTATATTTTGCTGGTACACGTCTTGTGGCAATAATTGAAGGTAATAGTTGTAAGTAAAATCTCTTGAACACTCTTCCCCATTTTGTTGGCTAATCAAGCATGAAAACATACACAAGGCTGAAATCGATATCTACCTTCCCTGCAGACTCAAAATACTCAATTCTCTCCCCCCCCCCCCCCTCGATATATATATATATATATATGGATATTTAATTCAGTTCAATTTGTTTATTCATTACCACAATTTCCCATGTATTTTTATTGCCAGGTATACCATGTAACCTTAGAAGATTTGTTCCATGCACGCTGGCCATTGCCAAAGAAATCAAAGAAATGATGTCAATTTACTGAATAGGGAGTTTCCTAAAAGACAAATATACCTGGTACAATTTTGGATTTCAATTTGTCACATGCTACAACCCTACAACTTGCTTACAATCGGCCAACAAGAACAAAAGGCTGCAATATTTCAAATTGTTGTTATGTGGCAAGGTGTAAGCAAAAGTGTACCAGGTAAATCTATTCCTAGTCTCATTCAAGCTTCTCAATTCAGAGGGAACTTGCCAAAACAATTGTTAATGTTCAAAAAAGGTCACATCTACAGATTCTATTTAAAATATTTTAAGACATTTTTATTGCTTCCATTTCTCAAATACAAAATTCAGAATAGGCGACTAGCATGATGGCATCATATACTACCACTACCAGAATGCTTTGCCCACTTTCTTTTGTGAAATAATTAATGCTAATTGTTCTACTATTCTCAAGATGTAATAAAAATTTGAATAAGAAAATTCGTAAACCATTCTGGTAGTGGTAGTAAAATGACGCCATCGTGCAAATGGGCTATTGTTATACTGTTTCAAGATATTCCCTATAGTTTGTAACGACAGAGAACAAACTAATAGAGTTCAATTTAGGAAGTTCAATTCAAATCCAATCACTTCCATTTGTCAAATACAAAATTCAGAATCATTATATTGTTTCAAGATATTTCTTATAGTTTGTAATGACAGAGAACTAATAGAGTTCAATTTAGCAAGTTCAATTCAAATCCAATCACTTTTATTGATTTGTCAGATACAAAATTCAGAATTATCATTATACTGTTTCAAAATATCTCTCATAGTTTGTAATGAGAGAACTAATAGAGTTCAATTTAGCAAGTTCAATTCAAATCCAATCACTTCCATTTGTCAAATACAACATTCAGAATTGTATTGTTCAAAGTATTTCTTATAGTTTGTACAGTTTGTACTGAAAGATAATGATCTAATAAAGATCCTTTTCAGCTTGTAAAAAATGTTTTGATTACACTAGTGTTGGTTATCAATAACCAGTTGCAATAAAGCATTGTTGATTTGCCAAAAATGATTACTACTGGCTGTTACATGGCAATAAAATTGCTAACAATAACTTACTACACTCATTTCAATATAGCAATATAGCAAAACATAGCAATGGACCTCTTTAGCTTCGTATGCAAATTGCCCATTTCAGACCACGTGACATTCTCTTGGGAATTGTTCTTTTATGATGAACATGTATAAAATATTAACATACGAAAGAATCACTCCCAAGAGTGCCATCATGTGGTCTGAAATGGGTAAACAAACAACGAAGCTGAAGTGGTCTATTATTCTTGGTTGACTTGTGACAACTACATTGATTGCAATCAACCTGTTTTGTCTTTCTTTTGTGGTTGCATTATTGCAGTACTTATTGCAGATCATTGCTTACTATATTCAGCATCATGAAATAAAAATTAATATTTGCTCATGAGAACAACTAGAGAACTTTTGTATATTTGTAGTTGTAGTTCTGTGCATATCATCTTTAGATTTTGATATGAAGCAATGCTAACTGATTTTGAATAATCAAAAAAGAACAAGAACAGTGGTGATTACTAAGGTAATAAATTTCAAAGAGGACAAAGCCTACAGACTAAATTATTGTGTACTTGAATGTTTACTTATTGCTTCAAATATGATGTAAAATCACCTGAGTAGAGTGAAAAGATTATTTTTTTAATAAATAATATCTTATGAATGTAATTTTGAAATCTAATTTTATAAGATTTCACTTTCTTTCAAAAAGCTCGAGCAATGTCAGTCATAAACTCAACTGCCATGTTTTGGTCTACAAATACACTGACTATAAAATAGTTTTATCATTATTGATCTATTTTCACAAAGAGAACACAAAATAATTCTACCGCAAACATTCATCTAACCACTTTCCTAGGTTTATAAAATTTGCATGCCTTGTTTGTTACTCTAGAATGTGTGTTGCTGCCACATCTACATTGTTTGACTGGCATATTGTTCCCAATATTAACTCTAGCACCTTTTGGTGGATTAACCTCTATACTTCCAACTTCTGAAGGTCTTTGTTTTCTTTCTTTAGTGACTTTCTCTATTGCTTCCTCCTCATCAATGTCGTCATCATTTCCATCTCCATAACTGTGGATGATCTTTTGCCTCCTGCTAAATTTACCCCTACAATAGAAATAAATGATTTAAATCAGCAACTGCAGTTGCAATTCATAATACAAACAATGAAAATTGTGAGTGTCTATATCTGCTGCACATGACTTGGGTTTTTATCCTTGACAAATCACTGCTGCTTTATATATACTACATATACTTCTACAGTATATACAGTATGGGGAAAATAACATGGAGTCTGTACAATTATTGTAAGTTGAATTTTCCAAGCAGTGTTCAACTACTTTTTGCCGCAAAACTCAACAGCCATGCGCTACTCCCTTGTAAAACTCTGTCCACCTGCTCTCTTGAGGCATTGGTACTGAATTGACCCAAACTTTACAAAAATGTTACATATGTAACAGCTAATTTGAGAAATATTTTGAATAACATTTTAATTACAACTGGATAGACTGGACAGATGAAAATAAAGATGGATTGAACTGTTGCATCATGGTGATACTTGTTTCATGCTAAACATATCCCTACCTTTCTCTGCTTTCTTGAAGTCGTTTCTGTTTCCTCTTTGCACGGGCTGTTTTTGCTTTGTCTGTTTGCTGCTGTTTGAGACCTTTCATCCGTCGCTCATTTTCTCCCATCCATATTTCTTCAATTCCATCAGGAATTGGCAATCCCATGCCCAGCAGTAATTCCCTCATCCAGTGATATTTACTGCCAACTGTTTTATACATAAATGTCATATTACTCTGACAAAGACCAGCATTTGTTGAAAATTCGTAATGCAGTTGATGCAGATTGACGTTCTTTGGTCGGAATCTTGTGAGCACGTGGAATTTGCTCTCTGGCAAATTTGAATGGCCACGTCCCATTTCAGAGTGGATCACCTCCTTGGCTTTATCCGCAACCCTACCACACTCGATCTCGTAGAGTAGGGCATGAAGGGGGCATGTTAGAACAAGTCTAGTTTTGTACGGCTTTCCACTACATCTCAAATCTTCACTATCACCATCATCATCACTATCTTCAATGCTATCATCATCACTCTCATCATTACTACCTTCGTCGTTATCACCATCATCATCACCCTCATCATTACTACCTTCGTCGCTATCATCATCACTATCAACATCACTCTCGACATCACTGCCGGTCGAACTATTACTTCTATCATAACCATCAGAACAATTACCATCGCTACCACAATCTACAATCTCATCACAGTTAGCACTGCCAACCTGTCCACTTTCTCCACTATTATCTTCCACACTACAACCTTCCTCCTCACTGCACTCTTCATTGGCATCTCTCACTTCATTTTGACTTTCTTTTCCACACTCTCCACAAGAACATACTGTCAATGGGTGAAAACCACATTCCTCATTTTCACCCTCATCATTTACCCAGGAGTGGATATCACGACTGTGATATCTCCCAAGGACCTCCATTCTTCTGGCATACTCAGCAGGATCATTGCCACACTGCTTCAGTGCTGAAAAGTGATTACGCTTGGCAGCAGCTATAAAGTTCTCCTTCAAGCAGCCACAGGTCTTTGAATGCTTTTTGCCAGAGCAGACACACTTCACATTATTCAGCTGTGGGTAGGTCTTGCCATGCTTATCTATAAACCCCTTTTCAATTATTTTCTTCTTCATGTATTCTTTGAGGTTATTTCCATGTGACCTGCCCACATGACCACCACATAACATCACTCTGTGGAGGTCACCATCTGGGAATACACTTCTAAATGATTGGCTGGAAGTGGAGTCCTGGTCCTGCCAGTTGATTTCAATGGCCATTCCATCATCTTTAGCTTTTTGAAAGAGAACGTAGGCCAAGTGGCCTTCAGCAGCCTTGGAAGTACCCTCCCATAGGTCAGCATCACAAATGTTATTACTTCCTCTCATGCAGAGGTGTCCATAATACAAAATTCCTCCAGTCAGGAAGTCGATAATTGCAAATGTGGCACACTGGCTGTGAAATCCACGTATAAGCCAGCAGCCATCAGACGTTGTTACGGCTCTTTGCCAGCTTCCAAGTTTAGAGGGATCACGTGCTTTCATTTTGTTCTTTGCTATATCGCACATTTCATCTAGAACAGTCTTTACATGAGGGTATGCAATTTCTATTACCTTATAGAAATTGCTCTTTGCAAGAACATCAATTCCAAGGCCAAGCTTGAGGACTTTGTAGTAGGTGGGATACCCCTGGCCATATATGAGAAAGCATAATGCTGTCGCCAAAGAAACACAGTTACGGCGTCGATAAAGCATACACACTTCACTACTTGCATAGTTAATCTGTGTTCCACAGCCAGAGCAAGCAAAAAGTATTTTCACTGCTCCACCAAGACCAAGTTCATGTATCTTTACTGGAAGTAGTTTACCTAGAAAAAGAGATACTCATGTGAACAACGCACCCACTTATCTATAAACTAAAAGAACCAAGTGCATTTTTGCTACCGCAGCAGGGTGAGCCTGAATGAATGGAGCAAGGCAGCATCTCTATTTCAGTAGCTAACTAATATCGAGATTCGAATACAACCACAATGCTTAGCGAGTGAGGAAAAAACAACAGATTTCTTTGTTCTTGCTATCCCATAATGCAAAGTTATTTCCTAGCACAATGCCTTTTTCTTCACGTGGAAAACCAGTCGATCATTGATAGTCAAACAAGTAGGCACGTATTAGAAGAACTCATTTTTGTCAATTTTCCAATTATATGATCAGCTTCGTGTTTTTGAGATTTGAATCTTTAACAACAGGCAAATGTTAACGAGTTATTCAATGACATGGGGGGGAAAGGGAATTCTAAGTCATCGAAAATTATTTTAGTCCTAAACAAAATTCAAGTATATCCAAGTGAAACAGCAAGCAAAACTATGTAGCTCCACAAAATTTTTAACTAAAACAAGTATTTTTTACAAAGATATTAGCGATATGATAAGCTATTTTTTCAGTAAGAAATGTATGACAAAATTTAATTCATGTTTCTATTGCTCCACGGGCACCAACAGTTTCCAACAAAGGGTTTCACAGCTGGTGCATAAAATAGAATTACTTTCATGTAAAAGTCGAATTAAAAGTCTGTAACTCTGGAATTTGAGCTGAACCAAGTATTTATTGCAGAGATATAAGTGATTTTATATGCTCAATATTTACAAAGAATATGGTGCTGCCATGCTGGAGGACATCTATTGCGTGTTCTTTATGCAATCATGCATTTCAATAGATCATTAGGCAACACTCACTAAATGTCAATTGGGCTAGTCTATATGATTATTCATTGGTTATGAAACATACAGCCATTCTTGAAAAGGTTGTCCAGATAAAAATAAATTTAGTAATAAATATACTCATTTGCAAACTGATTTTCGTTCAGCAATTTATAATACTAAAGTACATTGCATATCACATATTTTATAAAATAGTTTTGCAGCTAAAGTTTAGCATTCTTGACAGAATATAGCGATACTTCATGTTTACTAACAAGCGAATTGCAATGCTGATGTGCCAACCATTTTCACAAGGACATTTCACAAGTTGCTTTGCAAAAACAGCTACTCACCCTCTGGTTTGCACATGAATGATAACGGCTTAGTTCACATGAAGCATCACTATTGAAAATGTGATATATGCAAATGAGTTTATTAATGACTAAATGTCTTTTTATCTTGACAACCTTTTCAAGAACAGCTGTAGATGTTATGTACAATCGAAATGTTGCAATCACTTCACTTGTTTGTATATTTTTTTTGTTAAAATATCTTTGATTCACAAATTCACAAATGCAGAAACATTGGCAACATGTTGTGGTAATAACATCCTTGCAAAAGCACATCAAGAAAAATATACTGAATGGGATATTATTTCTGGAATGAGGATATGTTTTGCTACTTCTATGACAATTAGAAAATAAATGTAACACCATTCTTGCAAAACCCCATCAAGAAAAGTATATTGTATGGGATCTTTTTAGTGGAAAGAGAGATATTCTGCTATTTCTATGACAGCAATACAAAGTAAATTTGACAAGAGGACAAAAATTTTAACTGTGAATTTGTTTATTCTACATATTTCACAGTGTTTTTGTAGATTAGCAATTATAGCAAGTTCCATTTTGGAATTCAAATATTCAATAAGTTTTCCTTTGAGCTGAAGTTTATATACACATACAAGCAAATCACAGTCTCCTGGTGGATAAAAAACTGGTCACTACCATTTGATAAAAGTTTCCTTTTCAACACAACAATTATTTAAAGTCTAGAACTCAAGTCAGTGTTTCATGTTGTAGTAATAAGCAAATTCATTCTTTTGGCTCCTAACTTTTATTTGGATAATGGAGTCAATATTTTCTAGCTGAAAATTCCATGCGATAGGGTAAAAGCAATCAAAAACCCAAGAATCCAAATATAAGTACGATATAAACGTTTACTGTACCCTACCTTCGCATCCCTCGACAATGGAGCAGCTTCGTGTCTCATTGATCTCTTCGATTAATGTTTGCAGTTGAGTAGTCATGGTGATGTGGTATTTACTGGGAAGCTTTACGGCTTGTATTTTTGTTTCCAGTTTCAAACTATCATAAAAGTATCAAAGTAAGTTATATTACATTAATTATAAGTAGTAGTTTCAACTCTTTCTTTATAAATTACCGTTTTGGATTGCTATTTCCAGTGGCATGAGTCTGTGAGAAGCCTGAGAAGCTGCTCTTTATAGGGGAACTTTGGCAGTCATCACTGGTCGTTGGCTCGTACTCGCTTTCACTTGATGCCGCTTCCTGGCTTTCCAGGAATTCAGCAACAGCTTTTGATGATTTAAAACTTCTTTTTCCAGTCGGCTCAGTCCATTTGAATCCTTTAGGAAGCTTTTCAACTTTCCAACCACGCACTTCAAGATCGTCATTCGAAAATGGAAGACGAGAAGAAGATCCAAGTCCACGAGCAAGATGTGCTTTTCTACTTTGCATATTTCAAATACAAAGCACTATAAAGAATGCTATTTTATGGAAAATTTAGAAGAAAACTATGAATATATACGACTTTAGATACAAATATTTCGATAAACTCTTGAACAATACTTCGGATATTTGGTGGCTTCGTGTTTCACGATTTTGGGCATGCGCTCTTAGCCGTTGCTATGGATGACGTAATTGTTTTTAGAGCAAACATCACGAAAACAATGGAGAGCACGTTTCCGAGGATACTCGTGGCTTTCCGTGCTTGAATCGTTGTAATTTCGTGAAGTATTGTGTAATGCAGTATGGGATACAAGATGGCGGCTATTTTGGCGAAGAATAACAATTCTAGCCCGAATTATCGTCCTTTAAACATAGAAAATGGCTGAAATGAAAACGCTTTCATCAATAATTCAATCAGTATGTAACAGATCTTTTTGTAATTTTGCACAAAGATAAAGCAGGCCTTATAAATAAAGTTTTAAGCAGCCCCCAGCACTAAGGCATTCAGATTTTATTTTACAGCCACCGTAGCAAAGAACGCACTTGAAGACACCGATTTACACATTTTGATGGGGGCTGCTTAGTTTTTGCTACTTATGTGAAGTAGTTTAAAGGTGCAATATTAAATGCTTCAAAATTTTATTTCGAGTTCAGATATTGCACTTTTTCTGAAATAATGCCTTGGATTCCCTGTCCAATTTTGACACCTCAGGTGTGAAATATCGCACCTTTGAACAAATATTTCTGAAGGATATTTATTGAATATTAATATGAAGAATAGTTTTTATCAGGGTTTAGTATTAATTCTAAAGTAATTTTGATCAAATGAGACCATTTTTAGGCAGTCCAAGTACCTTAAGCTTAACCATGACCTTCAGAGTATCTCTTCTTGGCTACAAGAGCATAAGCTTACCCTGAATATTAAAAAATCAAAATTCATGATTATTGGCAGCCGGGTCAAGCTGAAGAACTTCCAGGATATGCAGCTAGTGGTGGAACAAGATAGTCTTGAGAACGTTTCAGAGTTTAAATATCTTGGTATAATCATTAACCAGCACCTCACATGGCATGATCACGTTGAGATGCTACACTCCAAGATTGCACAGCGTCTTGGGGTATTAAAACGCATAAAACACCTGTTGCCTCTTTTTGCTAGAAAGTTATACGTCATGACGATGATAGTTCCTGTGCTTGATTATGCATCCATTGTCTGGGGTGACAAGAACAACAAGACCTTAATGAATTCGCTCCAGGTACTTCATAATAAAGCAGCTAAATTAATCCTGAACCAATCACCATGGTCTTCCTCTACTGACGCGCTCAAAGAGCTCAAGTGGCTTGATCTATCTCAACGTAGAGAATTCCATCGCTGTATCTACATGCACAGCCAAGTATCTGAGGATGCACCAAGTTTCCGCAAAGGCAAAGATTTCCACAAGTACAACACACGTAATAAAGATCTGCTGAGAACAGTTAAATCCAACACAAACTGGGGCCTACAAACATCACAGAATTCCTGCGCTCAAAGTTGGAACCAGTTACCTAATGACATTAAGTTACTTTTATCTAAAAAGAAATTAAAAAAAGCACTTAAATGTTACCTTACTTAATCTGAAGCTATAATTAGGTGATAGATTTTATATATTTTATTTTATTTTATTTCTTTTTGTATAGTTTTTCTTTCTTTCTATTCAGTTATTCATTTTCTCTACCGCAGTTCCCTATTGAAAATCACTATTGTGATATAGGCTTACTGATTAAAGAAATGATTTATTATTATTATTATTATTATTGTAGAGGTGGTAGTATGCGACAGGCAAACACCTTGCGCTCATTTTCTGCTGCACCAGACATCTCAAACGCTTCTAAAATTTTGTTAATTTGAGAATTTACGTGCATTAATCGTTCTCGTTCATAATTTCTCTGTATACACCCTGGCATTGGAGAGCATCTTTTGTAATCTTCACTCAAAGTCATGTCATTAAAATAAAACAGTGCATCCTTCAATTTGCAAAGTGCAGTGGTCAAAGCAGGTGTTCCAACGCTGTGTTGACGGTTGGTCATAACTTCAAATGCATATGGCAGTATATGACGCACTCTCATTGTTTCATTGGCCCATGTTGTGCCGCTGGAGGTTACAAATGATTTAGGTCTTAAAAATACAACATGTTCGTCAAGTTCTTTATGAAGTACCTCTTCATCATTTATCACACTTCCATTTTCTGTAAATATTCTATGGGCAGATGGAGTAACATAAACTAGCTTTTCAGGCCAGTCATATTTTGGCAAGTGTCTGGCCCTACTATCATCGGACAAGGTGATGATTCTGACATTTCTTGTTTTTTCAAAGCCCTCAGAGGTTCCTGGTCTGACGTAAGCTTTATCATCTATGCTTCGAGCAAATGCAAGTTCCCTGTTCTCTTTGGAAACTTTGCTTGAGAAAAAGTGCATTTTAACATTTTTCACATGGGCACGTTGATAATGAGTATTCTCGTTGTCACAGTCCTCTGCTTTAGGTGGTTTTTTGGTGCAAAACAGTCCTTTTCCCTTGTGGAGCAAAGACTGCCTGGACCTTGAGTTCCTTGGCTGTGAACGGTTCCATGCTGTCGTTGCCGACTTAATAAGACGCTTGTTTGCTTTCAGGAGATGATAATTTGCAATGGAGAGTAAATCACGTTTTTTTACACGCCTGTTGGTGTACATGGTTGTCCCGTGACGACGCCCATGGTATGTTGCCTTTTGTTCTATTGACTGGGCAATTAAATCCTCGATGCTTTCATCTATTCATTCTTTTGGACCTTGGGTGGTTAAAGCTCGCTTTTTAAGACGATTTTCTTCTATCAAATTCAGTGCTTGTCTTCTGATCATTTGTTGAAGTTTTTGAGTTTGATATGGTGTTTGTGGATCTTGCAGTTCTGTCACATTCAGGATGCGCTCATTTAGGCTATCAATAAGAAATTGTGTTTCTTCTTGATGTCGCTCCGACCACCTTCCTTCATGCTTTTGCTTGGTATCTTGCAAACTGTTAATTTGCTCATTTAGTTTTACAGCTCTGTCTTTTAAGCGCAAGGATATAATATCTTTTGCTGCGACGTATGCATTCTTTTCCTCTTGCAGAACCTCTAAAAGACGTTTTGTATTTTTCGATACTTTATCTACATCAATTCCAAGTTCTTTCAAAGTACTGTTTGTCCGATTGGATGCAATCAGTGTTCGAGCGCAAAGTCTATCCCATTCAGTGTCCATACTATCAATAATCCTCGACACCGACTCTCTGTTCAGGGAAAGTCTTTCGTCAACTGAATCCTTTTTATTACAAGATAGCAATTCTTGATAGAAAAACTCTAAGTCAACTGTATCTGGGGAAAGAACTACATATCGCAAACCATCTTTAGGGCTTGTTAAAATGTGAACCCTCAAACACGGCGGGCCTGCTGAGCGAAAAAAACAGCACTTTGCCAGGCATTTTGCTCAGCGGTATTTCGCGCGAAACTCGGTGGCGGTGTTTTCAAAATGGCGACCGGTAAATTTACTGTCGAAGAAGTTTTAGACATGCTAGATAGGGATGATGAAGAAACAGGAAGCGACGATGACGATGAAGGAGAGAAGGAGGTTGTAGAAGGAGATGGGGAAATCGAGGCGTGGCTTGAAAGCTTTCCAGCCCCAGAACACTTCAACCATTGCCTTTTCAAAGACCTTTCAAAAGATCTATTGAAGCCCGTCATACAGCACTGCTCAGTAAGCTGTGATGACGGTAATTTACAGTCTACTGAGCGTTCAAAAGGTAAATAATCAATTGATACAAGAATAAGATTTTTGTACTGCAAATAAAATGTGGCTGGAAAGGTTTTGGCTGTTGGGCTATTAGCAGTTGTACTGTGTCGATCGTGTCTTTTCTCTGATTTTGGCTCGACTTTATAAAAACATTATCATTATATTTAAGTTACGTAGAAACAGGGTTCAGTAAGCTCTGGTGTATGTAATTCAGTCTAATGAGTGTTCAAAAGGTAAATAATTAATACGAGAATATGACTTTTTCACTGTAGATGTTTGTTTGTTTTTCTCGAACTAGCTGCTTGTACTTAAAAAAGTTTGACTGGAGAATAAAATATTGTTTCAGAGAATACACGATGTAAATTCATTTGTTTATTAAAAGGTCTATGATCAGTAGTAGTCCTCATCAAGATTTCATTCATTTATGCATGCATGCCATCTTTTTTTCATTCATTCATTCATTCATTCATATATTTCTACAAATAATGTTTGTAGCTGCCACACTACTGTGCCAGAGCAATTGGAATGCTGCATCAGTTCTCCACAGTGAGACAGCACTGTGGCTGGATAAAATTTCAAAGCGGCTTGCAGGCAGAGTAGCTGTTCGCTGCCCATACAGTGCTACCATCTCTCGGCACATTCCATATGAGTTATTTAAAGCTGCCAGGCGTACTATAGAGCATTGCAAGGATGCCAGTTTCCTTGAACCAAAGTGCTATGTCAGACGAAACAGTAAGGCTGAAGTTATTGCTTTCACCTCATCCTACTCATTTCAGAAATTCATGTCAATGATTTCTGGAATGAACAGGAATGAGGTGAAGAAATACTTCAGCCGCATTCTTACAGCAAAGACCAGAGCTGGCAATACGGTGAAGCTACTTGTGGATGAGGACAACCAACTAGCTCTTACATACTACCTAAAGCGAGGACAGCTTGATATTTCATTCAAATACGGTGAATGGAACTCACAGAAATACCCATTTCACAACTGTTGGTTTGACCCAGAGCAACTGTAAACTCAATTACACTGAATCAAAGTTAGAGACCAGTCAATATTTAAATGGTGAGAAGCTGTTGCAAATGAAAAGTGCAATGCTTAACCATTATATAGAAAACACAATAACACAGCCCCCCCCCCCCCCCCCCCAGTGTACATACTTGGATCCCCTTTTTGGCTGCATAAGATGTGTCCCTATTGGAGCCTCCTCCAGTAAATTCCTCCAGTAAATATTGAATGGTCTCTTACATGGCACTTTTTGTATAGTCTGGAATTATGTTTCAAACTGAAGTTACATGTATGCAGTTAAATTCACTGACACTGTCACAACTTTATTATCCAGGGTCAGTGTATTGAGGTTACCAGTGATAGTTATAGAGTACAAACACTAAAAGTGTGCAATACTTTGTACTATTTAGTACTAAATAGCACTAATTGAAGAATAGAAAACAACAGAATTTGCTTTTAGTGTTTGTACTCTAACTGTAGAGTAGAACAAACATTAAAAGTATACAGCAAAAAGGTACTAAAAATAGTGCCAATTGCTGATTCCATTGTTTTATATTGAATTTGTGCTTACTGAATACAAAGTATTGCACACTTTTAATGTTTGCAACAAACTAAATGAATGTGTTGACTCAATAGCAAAACTACCTTCTATATATTCTACCATAAAGAAATTTGAATTTTTTTATTTATTTATTCATTCATTTATTTGGGGGGGGGGGGGGGGTCAGGTGCTACCATTGTACCGCATTAGAGTGATTTCAATAAACCTGGGCAATACTAGCATTAGGAAATAGAAATTATTAGATGCTAAATGTTCTGTCTCCTTTTATTCCTTTGCATCTAGTAAACACTAACAGCTAATTAGTACTGTCCAGATTTATTGAAATCACTCTGTATTTGGAAGGAGTTGGTTAGAAATTCAAATTCTCTTGAACAAGGACATAAACTGATGTCATATTTCCATTTATGTTGCTGAAGTTTCATTAAGCAATATGGTCAGCCCACTAACCATGGATATGAAAGCCATGGTGAGGAACACCTTCTCATTGCCTTATAGCCAGTAGTACAATATACTAGTATGTGTTCCTTAGAGGGTGGGTGCAGAAATTCAAGCCTTTCAATAATGTTCTTTGTGTTACTTTAATAACTTAGGCAGTAATAAAGATATTACAATATTTCAATTGCCTTTAATAGGCCTATTCATAAATGGACAGCAATTTGAACTGTTAAAACATTTCTTGGACTTTGATTTTACTATATTTACATGATCTAAAAATATTTATATTTACAGTATTTACTATTTATAGCTAAAAATTATGTCTTTACACAAAAAATACTTACACTTAAAAATCATATTTTTGTACTGAAATGTACAGATCATATTTACATTTAAAAGTCTTATTTTTGTACTTAAATCTACAGATATTTACAGATTCTTGTTCTTTGTATTTGAATATTCTATGTGTTAAATATTTATGTATTTACAGATAAAGATTAGTCTCCTTCACAGCCATTTTGAGTCTTGTCATGCCAGGTGAATCCAGATTGAATACAGCATGACAATTAAGACTTAAAATGGCTGTGAAGGAGACTAGATAAAGTCATGTTCTTGTAAATGTTTTGCTATTTACAGATACAAAATTAATTAATGCAGCAATTCTTTATATTTTGATGTAAACATACTGTTTCCATTTGTTTAACTTTAAGATAGATATAATAAAAAGAATGGTTTCAAAAAAAATTGAAAGGTAATGATAATTATTTTTTAAAGGAAAGTATATGAGGTCCAATGCTTTGTACAGTCATCTCCACTAGGATGGGTTTTGAAACCATACATGAATTTAAAAAAGTGGAATCAATAATTTTTGCTTACAGGTTGTTTCTTGTTAACATAGCTAGAGAGAGTTGACTGCACTGTTAAATCTTAAGTTTATAACTACTATAAACTTATTATAGTTTAGTTGTATCATTAAGTACCATACAGTCACCAATAATGATGCAGTGCATTTTTTGTAGTACATGATTCAATAATAAAAATAATTCATCCCATATTATGTGCTTAACTTGCTAATCTGTCTACTTCTAGCCATAACTTGTACAAATACAGCATTTTAATGCTGTATCAAAATGCTGTATCACTTAAAAGTGACTTGAAGCAAAAAAGAACCAAAAGAATCACTAGGTACTTATTTCTAACAGTGCAAGTCTCACGTGAATGTGAAATACAGCAACAGCTGTATGAATTGTAAATTGCAAATAGTGAGCACTGACAAAGCCACTAGTGTACTGTGACACTGAAGTTTGTATTTGTATTAAATTTTTTCACAGTCACCAGAAGGAACTTATCTGCCCGAGTGTGTAGCTTTTCTAAGGGACTGGTCCATTATTTATAGAGGTGGGGGGGGGGGGGGGGGGGGGTACTACTTAATTTTTTATGGCCCCTCCCCTTTCTACATACATGCACATATAAGACTATCACAGAGTGTGCATGAAAATACTCAATAAATAATGACCAGCCCCTTATAAACCAGTACAATGGAGAATGGGGATAAAAGGTGTAATATCACATAAGCTCAATTAGGATCAGTGATTTCAGTCAGCCAAGTTACATATAAATAGAATAAGGTACTTTATATTTGCTTTTATCCTGATATCAACATTGGTCTTAATGTTAAGAAATATACAACTACACGTATATCAATTACACATTGCCCATTTTTCAAAAAAGTGAAATGAATTAAACACCTTAAAAACATCAATTTGCACAGTGTAAATAAGTGTACATATTTGAAACAGTTTTCAGGAACACTCACCTAGACTCATGTAAATACAAAAGATATATTCCTTTTGTCTAGCAATTCACACTGGGGGATTATGAAGCAATTAGTTTTCAAAAGCATACAGAAAAACAAAACAAAAACCATAACCATAACTTATTATTTAGTTAATGGATCAAAAAAGCAAAAAAAAAGACAAATATCTATTATTGACGAATGCTTTTTAGGGTGTTTTTTCCTCCAGTTTTTCCTCCCTCAGCAAAATTCAACAAGTGAGTCGAGTGATTATTTGCAAAATACTTAATGTAGAGGTAATGAGTGTGAGAGTACAGTGTCCCCCAATTAGTGCGCAAGTCGAGTTTGTTTGATGTGTTGTTCTCTACCATGCCATGAGGGTTTTCCCCCAGTTTTTCCTCCCGCAGCAAAAATCAACATGCGAGTCAAGTGATTATTTGCAAAATACTTAAGGTAGAGGTAGTGAGTGTGAGAGTACAGTGTCCCCCAATTAGTGCACAAGCACTAGAAGACTTGGACAATTAGTAAGCAGTTATTTATGTATTTATTTTCAAAACCACTCTGTAAGGGTTGTAAACCACTCTGTAAGGGTTGCAAACAAATTAAATAGTATAATAGCTTATAAATTATTAAATGTAAATACAGGTAGCCTTACTGTTACTTGACTTTTTAGTCTGCAGAAGCCAATATACACTTAGAACAGTCAAAGATCTGCATAGTGCACACATGCATGGCCCTTGAATGGAGAAATCCAATAAATTATACATATATAAACAGCATCATAAAATTATACAATTATTGATGACAAATTGAGGTTGATAAAAAAGAACAATATTTGAAGACAAAAATGAATTCAAAGGGATGAGGTACTGTACTTACTGGGTGGCCATTTGTGGAGTCCAAAGCAGCACAAGAAAAGAATTCACTATCTTATTAATCTTACACTAGTATAGATTGACAATAGCTAACTGACAAGTGCCAACAATAATTATAGGTTACAATGGTAAATAAGCCCCCCTCTCAAAAAAGGATTAAAATGGACAACTAATAAAACATATAAAATAAAACATTCAAATGCACAATAACAGCAAGTGCAATCAATTAAGAAGACCCACTGCAACAAAATACACTTCTTCCCACCCTCCCAATTGAAATGGACAACTAAAATAAAACATTCAAATGCACAATAACAGCAAGTGCAATCAATTAAGAAGACCCACTGCAACAAAATACACTTCTTCCCTCTCTCCCAATTAAAATGGACAACTAAAATAAAACATTCAAATGCACAATAACAGCAAGTGCAATCAATTAAGAAGACCCACTGCAACAAAATACACTTCTTCCCACCCTCCCAATTGAAATCATGGACAACTAAAATAAAACATTCATATGCACAATAACAGCAAGTGCAATCAATTAAGAAGACCCACTGCAACAAAATACACTTCTTCCCACCCTCCCAATTGAAATCATGGACAACTAAAATACTGCAATAAGATAGCCCCCCTCCCCCTTAAAAAAAGACAGGGAAATTGCACAAATCCAAGAAAATAATCAAATGCACAGGATAGCTCTACAATGAATTAAGAATTAAGACTCACTGCAACAAGAGAACACCATTCTTCCATCAAGGATAATAAGACAAATCAAAGAAAACAATCAAATTATATATATATATTATATATATTTATATATCATAACTATAGGTGCAGCCAAGTACCAAATATTTTTAATGCTGTAAGATATTTGACTGTGTTCATTACATAACTATGATGTAATTCTTTGTTAAACTTTTAAATATGCCGTTAGTAGTATTCACGGTTTCAGTCATGTGACACTCGAGCGTTATTTCACTTCCGGTAACCAACACTTGAATTTAATGAGATAAGCAGGTGTAAGTAATTCTGTTTGCATTAAAAATGATTATCTAGCTAATTGAGACAGTTCACTTCCACCATGATTTCTAAACATGTGCTTTAATTGTTTACATCCAAGCATGCGCTTTACCTACTAGAGTGTGATTTGTGACTGAATAATAGTGAAGCCCAATTTTAAACTTAAGCATTCCACAGGTAGCTCGAGTAATAATACATGTAAAAAGAACAAAACAAAACAATTACTAATTGAAACATTTTAAAGGATTTTAGACTTGATTTTTTCCCTATATGGGTGGGAGCAATACTTACACAAAGCTGCTGTTGGTGACTTGTTAAGTCCACACCCACAGAAATTCTCACTGTCATTAGTTACACGCTTGGGAATATATGTCAGTCCACTGGAAGTGACAGGCTTTGTTACATTGTAGCCCTGCTCACGCAACCAAATCAAAGAAACAAACTCATGCATAAAAATTTGTTCCCATCTTGAATGGGTAGTAGTATTTAGGCTGTACCTAGAAATAGAGACATGTTTGGATTCCCTCCCCTCCATAGAATTCAATCCCAACCCCATCCCATACTTACCCTTCATTTCTTGTGTATGAACTGGCACAACATTGCTTAATGTCCAGACTGTTGGATTGACGTTGAAAAAATTGATGAACAGCTTAAAAATATCCCTACAATATCTACCAAGTTGACTTACCTCTTCACTGGAAATTGTCAAACGATTGAAAAGAGAGACACAATTACGTAAAATTAAAGTAGTATATGCCAGAACATGAAAGTGGAACTTTGACTTGGTGAGATGTGTTACACCAGCCTCTAGGGCATCAATAAGGTACATAAAGTTCTTCAAGAATTGCCTGGAATCTTTCCCTGTAAATCTATAGTCAAAGCTTTTGGCATCTGGGCCACTCTCATTGAAATGCTTTATTACCTTTTTGGCAAGTCTGGAGAGACAACATTTGGTCTTTAAAGTATGAATATACTTTACCAGGGGATTATTTGGTGGTAGCTGCAAAAAAGGAATGGAATTGTTAGAAAGACCAGAAATTTTATAAACTTCGTCAAGAAAATTCCTGTGCATGAGAGCACAGATATTATTTTTCAGGTGGAGAGGTTCAACATGGGCTACATCTATGACGCTTCCAAGGTGAGGTGTGAACTCCTGCCTACTTTTCAGTTTTCCTATCAAAGTTGTTATTTTCTGCCTTTTGGTTTTTGCAGCAAGTTTTTGGCAGGCAAATTCCTGTTTTGCCGCTTCAACCTTTGATACAACTTGGAGGCGGTCCTGGTACTTCCATGGCTTCCACAAGTTATTTTCCTCTCTTCCAAATGTACCCGAGAGATTATTATAACTATCAGTTGATACATCTGCAAAGGAAGAAAAGAACTTGGCACTGTTAGTAAGTTCCCCAGACAGAAATGCAAGCATTTTCATGTCATTAGGGAGTTCACCTATTTTAAATTTTACATTTACAGTTTTACCATCAACACAAATAGGAAATGTTTGTTTTTGTATTGTCTGTATTTCTGAAAGCAAAAGGTTAATATATCTCCGTACAGGGAGACAGTCTTCTGAGCAGTTTGCTCCAAAAATCAAAAAATTCTCATTGCTGCTAAGGACTCCACGGCCAATGTTTAAAAAGCTCACAAGCCAAGCACAAGAGACATCATCTTTTCCAAAAGGGGCACCATCCCCACCTAAAGCAACAAAGAAAGTGTTAGCTTCTCCAAACCACAAAAGATCATAACCACTACTCTTATTCAAATAAAACTTAGCAAGACACAACAATGTTTCTCTTAAACTTCTATAGCAACCACTTACCTTGTCTGTTCCCTCACAAAGATTATCTTCAACGCTATACAGGGTACCAATAGGAATTGACTTGATAAAAGGCATAAGCTTATTGTATGACACAAGTCTAGGGACTGGACAATTGGCAATTGATATACGTGTAGTTTGCAGCTTCTTATCATTAACCTTAAATGCACTATCTCTGTACAGTTTTCTATATTTACGCTTCCCAAGTACCCCCCCACTATAATAAACTTGAACGCTTCTACACATATTTTCACTGGACCTCTCATATGCTTTAAGAGCAGAATTATATACTTTTGGTAAAACTTTTTTTGATTTTTTAGTTGAAGAAAACATTTTGATGAGGACGTCTGAACTGCATCTTTTTAAGGATGTGTCCATCAAACCCACCATAGCTGCCCTTTTACTTCCCCCATGTATCTCCTTAGCTGCCTCGAACGTCTCCCTTCTACGCTTTCTGCCTACTGTATCCCCAAGTGTCAAATTTCCATCCTCATCTATATTGGTTGGCAGTCTCTTGTTTCTCTGACTATAGCTACCTCCTCTTCCTACTTCTTTTTCTAAATCTTTCTCTATCTCGCCCAGCTCTTCAATTTCCCTAACTACCTCTCCAACCTGTATAAAATTACATTAGATGTAAATAGTGATTTTACACTACAAAATTCCTACAAATTTTCCTTAAATTGATTTACATAAGTTTTATATTAGTGTAAATAACGAGTCACGCAATAGCTTTCTGTTAGAATTTGCCCTGCTGCTCAGCTGATTATGTTCAGCTCATTCTATTATTTATATTGATGAGTTTAGTTTTGAAATATGCTAAAACCTGTTTTCAAGTTAAAATTAAAGCTTATTGTAAATTGTAATAACTCTTCAAAATATAAAATAGTTTGAGGAGTACATCCCAGTAACAGCTTCCATTGCCCATCGATCAACGTGCCACCTGACTGTTTCCGTATTTACAAGTATGACTGAAAATAATCTCTTAAACTCGAATCATTTAAGAATTATAACAGGCTCCGTCTGTTTTATATCTGTTTTTATAGGTATTCTTATTTTTTCACACAAGCATCAAACCAGTTTGTGACTGTGCGCGTTTGAAAATTATTTCGTGCGAATTTGGAAGTCACAATGAGCTGATTCGATCGTAAACAGGAACAACCATGCACGGTAGATCTCAACAATTAATCCTACCTTACTGTCTAATCTTCTTAGCTGGGCTTTTTTAGCCAGCAGCAACCTTTCTTTTTCCTTTCTTTGTTTTTCCAACTGCTCCAACTCTTTATCTAAATCTTGAAGACAGCGATTCTTCATCAACTGCTCCTCACGTTTCTCCTTCTGTCTCCTTCTGTGTTCGTCTATGCGATACCTTCCCATTACTAGTATTTAGATTTTCAGGCAAATTGAAGTGGAAAGCACGGCAAATCGAGAACAAATATCAAAAAACTAAGACGATAGAGTTGAAAGATGTGCATCGAAATATCCAAATGATTTGTTTAAATAATAAAAAAAATAAACATGGCAAAAATTTACCAAGAGTTAAAATGAACGGTTTGAAAGAATTTGAAAAATTGACAAGAATTCGTTTATTTGAAGAGGTTTACAAACCGCACAGATATTTTTACTCCGCCATGTTTGGTATCTTTCCAAAGCTGCCGATTCGGGCTACATTTTCCCGCCATCCGATTGTTCTTTCGATCAATCACGATTGTTTTACGAGCCTCCAAACATAGCGCTCGTGGATAATCGTTAAATCATCCCCAGTCCCCCAAATTAGCCTCCCGTCCACTGCAACAGTTGTTACGCATGGGGGTGCTGTTTTTTAAGCCGCGCGGGCCCTGCGTGAAACCATAAACAGGGTTCAAAACAGAATCTCGAAATCGAATGCGTTCTTCTTGTGTTTTTATTCCAGATACGTAAGTTCTTTGATAACCGAGAAACAAGTCAAAGGCATCGTCAAACAGCAGGTAACCACAATGATAGACTTGACCATCGTTCCCTCTTGTTTCTGCAGTAAGTTCATCCCAAACAGCTCTGAGTCCTGATATTAAATCGATTTTTGTTGAAGATTTTGCCTCACTCAACAGTATGTCAAGAGTCTTAGACATTTCCTGAAAACTACATGTTTGTAAGGATTTCCTGATGTTTTCGTTAAAAGTACTTCTCTTTCTCAACTCCTCTCGTGCTTCATTAGGGCCTCGTGTTCGTTTTGCTACACTCTCTTCCAGTGACTTATCTTCTACGTTCAGAGGTCGTTTTTCTCCGCCACCGGCATAAACCTGGTTAATATAAAATATTTCCAGTCCAATACACCCCAAAATCAGTCCTAAAATGCAGCCAAGTGATGTCCCATCAGTACCTTTACATGATAAGCTATCCACTTCTAAGGGAATTCCGGCAGCTAGTGCAACATAACCGGCACAAGATTGACGGTGAGATTGAAGTCGATGAGAATTTCCAGGCAAAGTTGTTTTTACTGGATGCTGTTTCATAATACAAGAGGCAGCTTGTCTGCAGATTTTTCTACTGATCAGATGAAAAGTTTCTGGTATATGGAGTGACAAACGATTGAATTTTTGCATATTCGAGAATAATGCCATATTTAAATACTCTGTAGAGATCTGTAGATAGCGTTTGTAGCCTGGCCTTGAAGATGCTCTATTGGAACCTAGGCCTCTTCAGTCGGTTGTTCAATTCCATTTTCTTGTGATAGAACTCATCAACGATAGAATTTATCTTTATACTATATTGGTCTCTATCATATCTTCTTCCCATAAATGATTATTTCCTGTTTTAGAAGCCTTTTCATTATAAACTATTAAAAAATTGAAAAAATATGAAAATTTGTCAATGGGCTTCCTGTGTCACTAGGATCTCATTGAATTTTGGGTAGGATTTCTCCCGCCATTTTTTTGGGAAACGAAGTGTTGTTTGTAGTCGTGATGGAAAAAGTCAAAGAATGGCTACTTTCTCTTGGTTTTGAGCGGTATAATTCAGCTTTTGAAGACGCAGGATACGATGACCTTGAAACAGTTGCGCTGCTTGACGAAAGAAGAGTCAAAGACGATTTAAAGATCTCAAAACCTGGTCATGTACTAAAGCTGTGTCGTGCTGTGCAGACTCTACAAGAGCAAAATGAACTATCTGCTTCAATAAACAGCTCTCAAGCGAAAAATTGTTGCAAGACACAAGCAAAACTCATCATAAAGGATGGTAAATTAATGTCCGCTGTACAAAGAGGAGGAAAAACGGACAGTGAAAAGCCATGGCATAGATTTCTTATCCCAAATCCTCACATCCAAAAACTTGTGTATTTTAACTCCTTGGTTGAGGGTTTATATAGTTCTGCATTCTCTTCGCTTGGCCAAAATAAATTCAAAAATTATCTGATAACGCAGAGGAAGTGGCGATATGAATTGAAGCTAAAAAAGGCGGCCTTTGAAGGTTCGGTTTCATCATTGCTTGACAACGCCAAGTCAGGATTTAACATTAACATACAACGATTCACAAGTGTACCTGTTGATTGTAAATCCAGCGACATACCCAGATGTAAAGACACCAAAGATCGATTAGAATGTGCAATTGAAAAAGGGAATACCATTAAACAAGAGCTTGAGAACCAAATTTCACATGTTCTTGATAATCAAGGTCAACCAAAACCTTGGGCATCTGATGAACACCAATTTTGTTTACAAAATATTGCAGCACTGCAATCTTCATTGAACCGCTTAGAGAAGAGTTTGAGTAATGTTTCTTTCTGTGAACAACAGCTCAGTAAGAAGTTTCCCCTTAAAAATTACAGATATAAGGACACAAAGAAGAAAAAACTCAATAACTTCAAAAAAGCAACCCGTCGAAAACAACAAAGAAAACTTAAGAAGAGTTTATTAATGATTACTCAACTATCATCATCAGACATTGCCAAGAGGGTTCTGCCACTGGTGAATGGTGAGAGGGAAGATGCAGATAAAATTACTAAACAAGAGCTAAATGGTGCTCAGCTTGGAAACATTTAAGATAAAGACAAAGATATTCTGGAATTTGTTTTTGATAAGAAAGTATTTGATGCAGAAGCTTCATCACTTGTTGAAAATGTTATCTCAATTTTGAAAGATAGAAGTAATGCAGCTACTGATAGCAGTTGACATTGTGTAGAATTCTATTGTTTCTGTTGTTCTATTTCAAACATTACCTGAGCTATTGGCTGCATAAAGTGTTTCATATTGATTTTATTAATACAAAAGTATACTTCATTCGCTGAATAGTGTTATTTATAAAATTAAAGTCATTGCTATTCATAGGAGGGGTTGAAAATTTTTGATAATATTATAAAGGATGGGTCTTTGAAAATAGCTTTCTATATTGGGAGGGGTTAGTTTATATAAGGTTTAAATATAACGCAATCATCCAGCCCCTCCCCTGCTCTAAATAATGACCGGTCCCTAAGTTTCTTGTTGTTAGCTTTCTTGTAGGTTTTTGTTAAATTGGCATTCAGGAGCTGTTTGTAACGATCAGTATCCAATTTATAAAAGTTTTTAGACTTATCAGCTTTGACAAATATGCGGTTGTCTTCCTTAACAGATGCAATGTCTCTCTTTAAATTTTGCTGGAACTGGCAATTAACATTTTTGTAAGAAATGTTCCTTATAATTTTTGTCATACCTTCTTCAAATGTTCTCATCTCTTCAATAACTGGTGGACAGTTCTTTGTTTTGAATCCAAAGGTCTCCTTGTTCGCGCTATCTGATGGGTTTAAGAAATAAAATGCTTTCCATCTCATTCTGCATAAAAACTGCTCGGTCTTCTCAATCAAACATTTTTTGTAGTCCCTTTTCGATGCTACAGGGATGCATTTCGTTGAGTAATTGAACGATGTCGGTTCCATGCTTGGTTCTTCGGCAAGACAGTGCTCAACTCGAGGGGAGCGTCAATATTTCAGTGTGAAGGTTCACCGGGAGCCAAAATAGTGCTCGACTTTACAGGAGCTAAATATCTTGAAGTGAACTACTCAATTCTTTGTGTAATCCGTGAACCTTCACACTGAAATATATATATAGATATATATTTAAAATATTAACAGTAACTGTAAGTAATACAATAACAATTATGTTCATTTTGTATTTTGTATTTTGTATATTAGTGAAAATTTTTGTTTTGGTTTTCAAGCTAATTCTTATCTTTTCTGGCAACAATAATTATGATTCTGTTATCTCCAAGTCTTTTATTTCATTTAAATCAATGGTTCAATCCAACTGCTGGAAAATGTCTTGTAATATAGACCGAAATAATGTGATAGTTAGGGGGTGTTTACATGGCACTAGGATCATCCTAGCAGGCAAATCATCGTACCTGCTATACATTTACTGCATTCTGTTTACATGTAAATTTATGTCTTCATTTCGGTTACTAGGATCATCCCGTACTAAACAGAACGTATATCAAAATGTAAATGTATAGCAGGTAGGATGATTCACCTGCTAGTATGAACCTAGTGCCATGTAAACACCCCCTTAGAGTTTCATCTTTTGTTTTATAAAGAATACATGCATACATTTAGTTTTACATTAAGGACGTTCATGGGCATTGTTTCTGCGCATTTCGTCTGCGCATTTCTCAAATTGTCGAAATTCCTTAGAAAAGTTTTTATTTCTATAATACTATGTAGAAACATTAGAAAATGATGAAAAACAACATTTTTCTTGCTTTTTTCCCCAAATATTTGTTTCTGAAGTGGTTGAATTGTGGCGTCACGCTATCACGTACACACGTCATCAAGCATGCGCTCAGAGAGGAGCATTTTTCCCGAAATTTATTTATCATTATTTGTCGAAATCAAAAGCCGATTTATTATGATTTTTGTGTATAAAAGCATAAAAAGTATACTTATGGGTTTTTTTAATTTTTTTTGCGCTCAGACGTTTTGTAGAAAGCGAAAAACGTAAGGCGTGACATACAAAGAATAACGTCACGCACTGTCACGATTGTCATCGAAAGACATTTGAATAGCTCATATCTCAAAAACGAAGTCGGTGACCCCCATTTTTATTTTGTTTTCTGAAACTACTTTATAATCTCTATCTTTACAGGAAAAATAAAAGAAATCTGTCTAGGAGAATCAAATCGAAATTACACATTTTGTGCATAGTTGGAATAGAATTTCGCGTAATTTGGAGCCTACAAGTCCGTACATTTAGCCCAACAGCATCTCATGATTCTAATTTTCTACGCAAAAAATAATCGCTAATCAATTATTTGGTCTATTTCTAGAATTTTGTTAGGTATGGGGCCAATCAAGTTATTTTTCAGGAAAATATCGGTCCTTTTCGGCAGCTTTCCATTTCTGCATCATTCGTGTGTTTTGACCGCAAATAGGGTAAACTTCGAAGAAATCTGACGGCTAAACAAAGTCGGTGACCCCCATTTTTTATTTGCTTGTTTTACTTCTTATATGTTTTTCTTTCATCATGCAAATTTTAAAAAATTCTGTCTAGAGGATCTTTTGCCCCATGAACGTCCTTAAGTTACTTTTTGTTTCACATGACATGAATTGTATTCCACTATTTTTGAATTGGAATCAATTTTTGTATTTTATTTGCAACATGTGAGGTACTAAGTAATCTCAACTGCTAAAACTTCTCCATAGGTTGTTTTGTTGAGGTATACTTGCTGCATCTCTCTTGATATTGTTAAGACACCAATGAATGGTGCTGCAATTTTAATCTCTGTTCCAGACATTGCGGTATTTACATATATCTGGTGGCAAAATTAAAGTTTAAAAACTTTATTACTAATATTTGATAGCTGAAACATCCTTACCATTAGTGCAATTTTCTTAAATAAGTATGTTTTTAGTGTGCTTTGAAATAAATAACGTCTAGTAAATAAATGCCTCCCACAACTTCCCTACAGTTATCATCATGGTGTAAATGTAGTACAGAGAGAGGCAAGTGAGAGACAAGTGTCCCATAACAGTTGCACTATTGAATAAGCAATAATGTAGTATCTGATCACTTGACCTTATCTCCTCATTTCACAGTTGTATTTCTCCGAACCAAGGACTTTCATAATCCCGTTAAAAACGGGCTCAATTATCCTCTTATAAAGAGGCTCACATATCCTCCGAAGAGGCTTAGTTTGCTTTTGTTTTCGTAAATAGATTGTTTATCAGCAATCTGCGTTCCTTGTATGGAATCAGCGAGTGTTGTTTTCCATTTCTTGTAGTCACTTTGCTCTGGACTAGCTCTGAATTGTGGCTAAAACATCGGCCTAATAGTTGATAAAAACTAGAAACAACTTTCATTGCACTCTTTAGAGACTCCAAATGAAAGCTGCAATAAATACTATTGTTCATTAAAGCAAAAGTCATTCACTCACCTCTAGAAATCCAATAACCAAATAAAAATGGCGCAGTAATTTTTCGATGCTATGAGGTAGCTTACGAAACAGGATTTCCCGAGAGCAAATATTCAAGAGATGATTGGTTCCGAGTCTTTTTCTTTGTCAGTACTGAAGATCAATCCAAACTGCTAATTGGTCCCAAAGTTTACCGAGTGTCGACTTTTGCCGAAGTTTTGCCGAGCGTGGAGTTCCTGTGGTGGTTACTCACTTACAGCACGATGACATAGTGGCTAGAGCCTATACTAGGCTACTAGCCACAAAAAGTAGTCTTATAGTGGACATTTAAGACTAAGTATTTTTGAATAAAATAGATTCTCAAACAAGGTTGCTCCAGTTGGAATGTTTGAAAGTTTGCATTTGTATTGAAAACATGGTAATACATGTATTGAAAAGTTGTGTTAGGAAACTGAATTGACTGCACTGAAATGATTTCATAGAAAGGTAACTGTGGCACTTCTAGAATCTACCAATGTGATAACAGCAATATCAAACTCATTTTAACTTGGATATTGAAACAGTCTGCTGCAGTTTGTAAGTTTTGCTTCCATAAATCAAACTAGTAAAAAGTACAGAATAGAAATTTTGTCTGAGCTATAATGTATTATTGCTGCGAGCATAGCGAGCAGCCTTATATTCTTGACGGGGTCCCTGTGTTATCAGTAGCCAGTTGAAATCTCGATTTTTTCATGGATGATGAAAACGTCATCAAAATATCCTTGGAATGCAGGGCTTGGAATGATTGGAATGATGTCATGCGTCAAGCATGATCAGCGGTATTCTTTATGCTAGGATAGCAACTGCGCAGCCACATGGTAAATTGGGATTTGCGATTTGTGAAGGATTTTCAATTTGTCAAGGATATTCGATTTGTCAAGGATCAGCTTGTCTAGCTAAGTTATCGTTGTTATTCAGATTTATTATACCCCGTCCACTGAATCCTGCTTTGTATTCGTGGAAGTGTTCAGCAAGGTCATGAACTGTTTAGTGATATTTCTCAGGAAAGACAATCGAAGCAAGACGATATAAAGTTGCATTCCAATGTTCTCCTCTTCAAAGAGGTAAAATCTCTTTAGAAAGCCACACGATATCACTAAAATTTCTGGTGAATCAAAATTTTGCTTTCTTTACGCAGACTACTCTCAGTAGTTCAGTTAAATCCACATATATTTATACATTCTCTATACATTACAAGGCAAATTATGTGTGAGATATTTATCAAGCACTCTTTTAGCTGCCAGGGAGCGATATACACCCTTTCCTAAACAAACTTTAATCAATTAGTTTTATAATCATTGCTAACACTGTTTGTGATTGTTTGAAAAAGCAATATATTTCAGTGAATAAAATGTACTTGTACATTTCTAAAACTTGTGTTGTCGTAGTCAGTAGTTAGGACCAGTTAGTTTTATAATCATTGCCAACGCTAGCCGTTTGTGATTGTTTGAAAATTTGCTTTAATTTACTCAAAGTGCTAAATATTTTGAACTGTGTGTGTCCGACACTGAACCTGGAAAATTATGTTCTGTAGTTCAATACTGAAGGTCAACTAGCAGTGTTCGTCACACAACGCACAGGAGATTTGATATATCAGACAAAGCGGTGTACTTTCGTGAGTTTTAGGGGAACAGCTAACGTGGATACACCAGCTGTTTTCTGCTCGAAGCATTTCACTTTCTGTTAGAAATGGCTAGTCTATAGATCATATTGGATCATTTGGTAAGCATGTTTAGCAAAATAAAGCAGACTGTATACAGTACCGCTCTCGAGTAACGTAACCTCCACTCGCGAGTACGAGTAGCGAGTCAATCGAGTACTTTGTTTTGACTCGCAGTCGCGAGTCTTTAATGAGCTTGAACCAAACAATAGGGACTCGTTTGACTCGATACTCGGTACTCGCGAGTCAAAAGAGTGAAATCACTTGAAAGGCTTTAATGTAACAAAAACTCGTTGTGGATAACTTTTAGGCAATCGATCTGATGTTTTATACGCAAGTGAAGGCAAGCAAAACAAAAATAGACTTACAATCAACCCGAGAACTTTCAAAGAAAATGAGACTGCTGATTTCAGCTTTTTGGCACGTTTTAGTTGTTTGTGGGAGCTGTGTTATGACGGCCCGTATTCATGTAGAACTCTCTCCCGTATAAAATATAAAGTTCCTATTTAGAACTAACATCAAGCTTTCAAAAATCTCTGCTTATCTGAAGAGGTTTAAAATTGTTTTCGACATTTTGGTTGGTTATGCAAAGATTTGACAATCGCATTCCCACGTGCTTATTAATTAACCCTGTGACCTGACTACCACAGTGATGTATTTCTTCTTGTGAAAATTTGCTCAAAACGATTTTTTATTTACTGTTTTAGGAATTTCTTGTTATCTAAAGCAGTGATTGAAATAATTTGTTAATTTCTTTAAATGTTGTTCTAATTTAAAGTCAAATTTGTATGATAAAAGTTCTGGCGACTGACGTCTGATTATCGAACAAGATAAGCTACCGGCGAGGTTGATTAACATGGAACAAAAGTTCCGAGTTCGGACCTACAGATGAGTCTGTGTTTAGTAAAAAAATGATCAAATACTTATCTACAAAAATGTCCAAAGTTATCGTTCTGAATAAAATATCGGCTAGAAAAAGCAAATAAACAAGAATTTGGAGAATAGATTTTCGCTCCGATAACATTCGGCGGGACTTGTAGATTTCACATCGAAAGTGTGTTTATTCACACCCTATCTGTCACTTAAAAATAAAGAGTTGAAAATAAACTGATACTTCCTCTGGACCTACGTTTATAAAGAACTATATTTATGACTTCGGAACTCAATCATTAAATGGATGAGCAATAACTGTTGAAAATAAGCCAAAGAAAAGATGATTCAAAAGGAATGCCAGATCCGAAGCGCCATTGTTTATTTCAAGTTGTACTCAACCGCAACAGTGCGTCAATTATCTTTTTATTCGGCTTTATTTTGACCTCTTTTTGTTCAATGCTTTTAATTTTGATCTTGAAATTCTCTTGATTTCTACACAATCTACCTGTGCTTTAGAAATGAATTGACTCGTTTGACTCGCGAGTGACTCGTACTCGAAAGTTGCGAGTCGTTAAGTAATTCATGAATATTCAGAAATCAAGGACTCTCGAGTCACCACTCGTACTCGCTACTCGTACTCGCGAGTAGAGGTTACATTACTCGAGAGCGGTACTGTATGTCTGCATGGCATGATAAAAAGACTAGCAGTATATTTATACCACCAGTGACCAATCAGGTGGTACAATTATCTACAAAATACTTTATCCTTGGCCAATATAATTTGTCATGCATTTTTGCAATCAAAAGACACACTGACAAGTCAATCTGGTTTCCATCAACTTCTGTTCTCCCATTTCTCCCCAAGTATTGCACACAGGTAGCCCGAGTGAACGCCTATTAGGCGTCTAGTTTTCTTAAACAAATAAGGAGCTGTTTTAATATATGGAGAAGAGCCAGCCCGGTAAGCGGGCTGAATTATTTTGCTTTCTTTTCCCTGGGGGCCAAAGAACAAAAGAAGTCAGCCCGCTTAGCAGGCTGGCTCACCTCCATATAAACAGCCCCTAATAAGATTAATCACATATACAAAAGTTTCCTTAGTTTCCTCAGTTTCCTCGATTTCGACTTGCCGGAGTAGCGACAAAGAAATGTTGACTTCGAACGCCGTAGAGTTTAAAACTATAAGTGTAATCTTTACACCGTGAAAAAAAAGGAAAACCTTTCCAGAAGAGGGAAGAATATACACTCGATATCGATTAGACATAAGGTATTGGAACCTATTCTCAGACACTTTAGAAGATTATTTATAATATTGTGCAACTTCATTGATTAACATTTTAAACTTACCACTGAGGTGATTATCTACAGTTTTCAAGTGTTTTCATGAATTAACTGTTTTCAAGAAATGTATATTTTGGTGAGATTTTTTGTAAACAACTTAGCTGATCTAGCGGAACCTATTCTCGGACATGTGAACCTATTGTCGGACAGCCTTAAAATCACGTCAAAATAGCGACCAAAAAAGTTTTTTTCAATACCACAAAGATAATTTATTTGACCTCTGTATCGTTGGTGTCATTTTTGCGGCATTAGCGCTTTTCTAGCTGCAAGTTTGAGTTCAATTTCGGCACGCGCGCGTTCGACAGCAAAAATATTTAGAGAGCTTCGGAGTTTTCATAGGTGGCCGAGAATAGGTGCAGGAGACCTGCTTGAGACCACGTTAAAAAGAGTTATCGGTAAGCGGTGTTATCTAATAAAAGAAGAGATCGAAAAGCCCTATGGGATACAAGATGGCTGGCTCGAGATCATGAGCGAGGAAACTTCAATGAAACTGATTTTCGCACAGGATTTTAACAATTTTTTTAACATTTGCAAATGTTGAAAACGCACGTGGGTAAACGGTTGAAGTAAAAAATCTTGCATTAACAGAATTTTTTAATGCACCTATCAATGTCTTGCCCCAACGGGGGGAGTGCTGGCATGTACGGGCTATTGAAAAAAAATACGTCCCGAGAGAGGGGCTGTATTACTTTATTTGACACAGGGATACCCCAGGGTCGGGTTTTATTGATACTTGAACGAGATAGACTTGGTCGGAAAACTTTCAAGATGGCGGACAATGGAGCCGAAAACTTCGAAAACATGGTTAAAAAGGTAAGAAATTAATAACCTTATCTGCCATTTTAGTTTTTAGTGATGGTTTTAATGGGACATAGAAGGTTTTTCTTTTGCTTATTTCTTTGTTGTCAGAATATAATTGTATAAAAACGAATCAAAGTTTAGCTCATTACTGATTCCAAAGTAAGGTATTTACGACCGTAGGCCACGTTTTTATGAACATTTTTCTACATCCACAGGTCCTTGTTATGTATGAAGAACAAAGAAAAATAATTACAGCAAAAAGTTTTCAAGACCTTAAAACGAAGGCTATAGAAAAATTTCAGTTAGTTTCCAAGTCCATAGTGTTACAGAAGTACAACGAAGAATTCAAAGAATATATCGATGTTGATGTTGAAGAATTCAGTGATGTTAGTAGTGGGCAGAAACTAAATTTAATTGTCATAGATGTACCTTCATCTGATTTACGTGAAGAACTGGTCAATGTTGACACGCAGGTAATGGTTTTTATCTTGCTTTATTGATGCTTTACAGGAATCAGATACAGAAATTGACCTCTGTATAACATTCAAATGTGATGAGCCACCACGTCCTCTTGATATTCCAGAAACTGATGTTTTGTGGGTTCAATGTGATGGATGCCTTGACTGGCATCACCAAGTTTGTGTTGGGCTGATTGAGCCCGCCGATCAAGACATTACAGTTTGGCACTGCGAACAGTGTCTTCAATATGAATAATTACTCGGGCTACCTGTGGTAGCTCGAGTCTAGGTTTACCTTTTCGGTCTATCAATCTACCAACGTCGCAAATCGGCAAATTACCCAGAAGCCTTTGGGTACACTGTCATTAAAACGAGGTTGACCACGAGGCTTCCTGTGGTCGAGAATTGTTGCGAGGGATTGAGAGCAATTGAACAAAATGGCGGACGCTATAAATCGGAATTTATCGAACTATTGGCTTCTAATCTCAAGATATTTGGATAGTGACTGCTTTTAATCGTTAATATGGAATTCTCGAATTTAGTGGTGACTTTACCAGCTGTTGTAATCAACTTGTAATGTATTGATCGTCCAAGAACACAATACAGAGATCGATTTGTGGCAGCGAACTGCACTTGAGGACAGACATGTAAGACATGGAGATATTTTATCTTCAAATCAAAAGTTTGTTTTATATCACCACTGCTTGCTAAGCACATAATTTTTGCTTATATAAACTCTATTTATACATGGTGTCTACAGTCATGCTCTTCATGAGAGCCGTGTTAGAAGCGTTGTAATTAACTAACAAATTATAAATATGTACAATGGTAATGTTTTTTCAACTACTAGAAAAACTAGGAGATTCTCGCCTTTCATAATAAGGTGACTAGAGTGTATTTAATAATAATAATAATAATTAAGCCAGGAAACAAGAATTAGTAAATAGTACAAAATTACACCAAATAAACAATGGAAAACAAATGATTTTGTATATAAATTATAAATATTTAGTGCAACCTGTATTTTGTACAAATTGTCATGATTTATATATTGAATGCACTTTACTGTCAATCATGCTCAATGTTAGCAGATCAAAATATAGTCTGTGATGGATAATCATGGAAATGATAATAATATTTATGAGACCTTATATTATGGTATTAGTAACAATTGAAGAACCAATTTTAGAATGTACAAAATGATATCTTTCAATCAATGAAAAGTGATACTCAACCACAAATTTGTACAAGCTTTGTGCAACCATGTTCACAGAAACAAGATAAAGTGGACGAATTGAACATACTTTATGTAGTAGTATCAGGTTGATGTGCAAGAAGGAGCTGGTAACAGTAATGAGCATACATTGTATTACATTACACGTCGAGTATTAAACTTCAACTGATTAAGCATCAGCAATTGACTACTGCTATAATCATTGATCTGCTCCATATTGAAAACATGGTAATATTTACATGTATATGAAAAGTTGTGTTAAGAAACTGAATTGACTGCACTGAAATGATTTCACAGAAAGGTAACTGAGGCACTTCTAGAATCTACCACTGTGATAACAGCAATATCAAAGTCATTTTAACTTGGATATCGAAACAGTCTGCTGCAGTTTGTAACTTTTGTTTCCATAAATCAAAGTAAAAAGTACAGAATAGAAATTTTGTCTGAGCTATAATGTATTATCTATAGATCATATTGGATCATTTGGTAAGCATTTAGCAAAATAAAGCAGACTGTATATGTCTGTCATGATGGGTATGCCCGCACTCCCCCCGTTGGGGCAAGACATTGATAGGTGCATTACGAAGACAGCCGACACCAATTTAACAACAACAATGAAATAAACACGAAGACAAGACAAGCATTACTTAATATCTACTTTAAGAATTTTTTTTGCGTAGTGTCCGAGAATAGGTTCCGGTCGAGAATAGGTGCCAATACCTTAAATACAAAGCTACTTTAGCGCCATTTTTCGCCTTGTTTAGAATCGGCAATCTATCGGTATCGGTATACAATCACATAATGTCGGCTGCAAAACATTACTAATACAAATAATAACCACTTACCAACATGCAGTTCACAGAAACAAGTACGTAAAACCAATAATCGTGGAAATACCTTAGCCAAAGTAACTTTCATACACTCTTCCTGTCCTCTGCCGACTTGTCATTCGTTTGATCACGTGCTTCACAGGCATCCCAGAATGCATTGTCAATGCAACACAGGATACCCAGGGACCCATTTCGCGAAGGCGGAGGGCTTGTATTCGGAGGGGAGCCGGGGATTTTTAGCCTGCGTCACATCCGAACTTTTCCTTCGTTAAGTCCATTATGTGTTCATTATGGAAACGTTGAAGGTAAGTTGTTAACAGAAAAAAACCCAAAGCCGGGAACGCATTCCAAACTTAGAGCACGCGTAGGGAAACGCAGTAGTGAAGTAGCGCGTCACGCCATGGTGACCATTGCCTCGAATAGTAGCATACTGAAGCATGATGTGAGAATGAAAACAACAACTTGAACCTAGAAGTTACACCGAATATACTCAACTTTGAAATTTTACTTCAGTACCTTAGAAAGCTTCAATTGAATCGGCGCTCGGACAGTTTGTTGCAAATATACTAAAGTTCTATCCACCAAAGGGAGAAAACAGTTGACCGAGAGACTTTTCTTTAGGAGCACTAAACGTCCTGTGTACAAATTTTGATCAAATTTCGCCCAATGTCATGTCTAAATGGAGGTATGCTGACCGAGATCCAAAGCACTTTCTCACGTGCAACTTCGTAGAGAAGTAGTCTGATATTTGAACAACATTTGGACAGTCGAAGAGTTGTTATGCTGCTTTGCTTTTATTATTGAATCGAAGACTGGAAATTGTGATTTTTGGGGTTAAAAAATTGCGCCTCGGATAATTCAAAATCTGTCTATATGAATTTCTCCAAAATTCGTATGCTGCTAGGCAAAGTCCTAAATATTAACGTCTTGTTTGTCATTTTAAAAGTTTAGGTCGAAAAACTCGTAAAATTGCTTGGAACCTAAAACTGTGACGTCATCGTTTCGTCGCTATGGTAACCCTGATGTAAACAAAACACCCACCAATAAAAATTTCAGTCTTTATGGAGTAAGTGGACGAAAGGTCATAACTGTAGGTGCTTTCATGTAAGAACTATAGCCGTTTCAAGTTGACCGGTCGAGCACTAGAAAAATTGTAGGAAGCCTCCTTAAAGTTTACAATTTAATATTTTTTTACTATGACGTCATCAGGTCACGTGACATCATAAAAGTACCCTCAAAAAGTTAAGGACGTCGAGTTTAGTAGCTTATCGGAGAAAAAATACTCATTTACATCTTCTATGTTCTCAAAATATAGTTTTTTATCCGAATTTTAGTCAATTAGCGATCGACCCAGGCCTTAATATACTCGAGATCCGGGGAAGGAGTCATCCTGTTCTTTCAAGAGAAGATGAGATAAGAGAAGGAATCCCGCGTATTAGGTCTTTGGGCAATCATATGTCCCTTTTGATGCCTTTTTTTAGGGTGAATCTGATTGGTCGAACATCTGCGCGGTAATAGTATGTAGCATCAAACGGGGCATATGATGAGTCACGGGGATTCGTTCTCTTACCTCATTTTCTCTTGCCAAAACGTAACTTGCATCGCGGCTTGCGATCAAATTCGAGCACGCACAAACTGCTCACAAGTTGATGCAGCTAGCCACAAGTCAATGTAAGTTGGCGGTTAAAAGAAGGCACGAGTAAAAACTTGCGTCGACTTGCGCCTCCTTGCGTTCTCGTTTGATCCTGGCCTAAGATAAGCAATGATATAAAAGCTTTTACAATAATTTGCTTGTAAGGGAGTTTGAAATGGCTGCTCGGCGAGCGAGCCGATTGCCAAAAACCTCATAGTAAAGTAGTTCAGAACGCTTCCTTTCTGGTTGATTTGAGAACTGAAAATTAGAAGTGTTTTTAGTTAGTTACAGCGTATAAACTGACCGTCTGCTCGATACATCTTTTACTGGTAGCTGATTTTGCAGGATTTTTTAATTTATGGTTTCCCTTAAGGCTATAGCTTACTCGAAATTTTTAGTTCGGATTTAACTCCCTAACGTCGCTTGGGAAAAAGTGGGTGGAGGGGGGCTATGGTGATCCCTTGGGTGACTACAACGTCTTATTGATAGGAAGGGAGCTGTAGGATTCAAGTCAGCTCTCTAGTTGTCACGTGATGGTATTTGCATTACCTTACGTAATCTCAATGTGAATACATAACACACCGTGGGAAGTCTTTCAAACTGACAGTTATTTGTCTAATGTAGATATCTAGTATTACTGTATTTACTACTGTAAATCCTGATAATTCTGCATAAACATCAAGCTTATTAACGTAATAAGACTCAAGACCATATCAGATATGCGCTCATCGCGCATCGAGTTACACGCGCGCTGTGTATGGAGCAGGAAGAAGTGGGTGTGGTCTAGCGTGTAATCGAAAAAGCGCGTAACTCGAAGATACACTAAGATTACCCTCGTTAAGTCGTATTTAACAAGCATTTTCGTTGAAAACTAAATTGAAGGAATTTTCGTCCCCCCCACCTCCCTTACCCTTACCCCCTCCCCCCCAAGAAAAAAAAGAACCAAAAAAAAGAACATGAGAAAATGACAAGAAATTGAATGTAAGTCATACGTTTACGCTTTGTAAAACGGGAGCTGAGTTCGAGACTAGTCCACCATAGATACACGGGGCCGTTTCCCGTCGGAAATATGATAGTCAAACTAGTTTACACATTGTACTTAACGATTTGAACACGCAATGACAGGACTAGAACGTTAGGATACAATTGCGGATGGACAATTAGAATCCAGTCAAATCTATAAAAAATATGAAATATTTCCACTTTTGGTGACAGTCCCCCCCCCCCCCCCCTCCAATACTTTTTAATGGCCCGTCCCTTAGGAGCCATCCTTTCGTCTGACGAAGATTGTTGAACTAACAGTTCAGAACAGTTAGTTAAACATGAATTTATAACATAGCTACAATCTTACGCGCTCTCTGATTGGCCAGAAAGCAGATGGCGACACATAACGTGCGCTCTGATTGGCTGAAAAATCTATGAACTATTTCCCCATGAACTGCACGGCTCCGTTTTTAACGTTCTAGGCTCTGTTATAAATCAATTAGACAACAGAAAGCCGCTTGCCCATTGAGTTATAGACGTACGTGAGAAAATATAAAGAACTCTTAACACACTAGAGTCGCACTCGGCTACGCCTCATGCCACTCTTACGTTTGTTTAATCGTTCTTTGTATTTTCTCTCGTGCGTCTACAAAGCGCGCCACGGGAGCGCGGCCTTCCGTTGTCTAATTGATAAGTACATTCCAAGTACAGTGCTTACAGTCATTCAAGATAAGCTTCATAAGAGCTTACAGTGTCAGATCTCCCTTTGTTGTGTTAAGAAAGTTGTATAATGGGGGTCGTTTTAGCAATTTGAAGTAAAAATACGTACCGTATTAGTGTAAATACGTACCGTATTAGAGTAGATTTTGAATGACTGGGAAAACGCCACGGTTCACGTTTATACCGCACGTACGCGGTTACGGTTACACACTAATACCAAAACTGCTCAACAAAATTTTGCGTGTAATAAATTATTAACAGAAATACCAACATCAAGAAAAAAGAATACTTTATACTTTTCTTTTTTTCCGTATCGCGCGCTACATCCAATAATTACGGTGATTAAACATCACGTACGCGTGAACTCCCTTAGTCTGAGCCCTAGTTCCGCCTCTGAGAGAAATGGAAGAGCCGAGCTGCTGCCACAAATAACCGGGTTTTGATACAAGGTTTGACGTTAACGGTTTAATAAAGTTTTACCAGTCCTTAACATTTTGCGAACGAGAACATTTTCCACGTTGAAGCGCGCGTTAAATGCTCGCCTTAATCACTTGATGCTGCTACACGTACATGAACACAAAACGGTGCGCGCGATCTACCTATATCTACCTACTTGTATTATTTAGAAGTTAGATAATATCGTGGCCGACAAAGAAAGCAGGAAGCAGTCGTTTTGGAGCTACCTGTTGCGAGCACAGGCAGTTTTCTTCACGCTTCTACGAAGAGAGGAAAACTTCTCTCTTGGTAGAAGCGTGAGGAAAACTGCCTCTGATCGATCGCAGGGTGGCAACGACCCTAACACTTCATATCAAACAGTGCACCAAATCGGCTAACGTGTTGCTATCTACGTTTCTACCGAATTCCAAGCCTCTGGGAATAAAATGTTGTCTTTTACATTTCGATATCACTTAGAAATTTTTACGAAAGTTCTTATTCCCAAGTCTGAAATGGGTAGAAACATAAAACGCGCCTATTTGGTCTATTAACTGATTGAAGGATGAATTAGTTACTAATGTATAGGGCGTGGCAAAATAGCCCCTTTCAATCAAGAACTAGACGCACACGTGCGTTCACTCGTGCCCCGGGAGCCCTTCAGTGACCGGCCCCGTGCGTACTCTTCATATATCTTAATTTTTTGCTGCAAAGACTTCTACAACGACGTTTTTGACACAATAACAAATCGTGTATTTTTTCGGCGTTCATGTTTCAGATGTTTTATCTATTTAATACGTGACCAAACGCATCAGGTCAAATAGAGCCTTGATTCCATGAAAATATATAAATAAATTGTCTGGCCAGAATTGTGTTAAAATTCATTACAAAAATGTCTCAAGATCTCTTGAATGCTTGAATGAAAAATATAATTGACTTGCCTCTATATCCGTAACATAATAAAGACCTTTTTTGACCTTTTTAGAGAATATCTGATTAGTCAATTTGTCTGTCAGCAGCTTAGTGTTTGCCTTTATCCCAACATCCAAAAATATACCAGTTTATTCAGCTTTTTATTTCACTTTATATCTCAATTGTTTGCTGTAAAGACTTCTACAACGACGTTTTTGACACAATAACAAATTAAAAATCGTGTATATATGTTTTTCGTTCATGTTTCAGATGTTTTATCCATTACGTGACCAAACGCATCAGGTCAAATAGAGCCTTGGTTCCATGAAAATATAAATGCGGAATTGTCTGGCCAGAATGTCGGTGTTACAATTCAATATAAAAACCTCTCAAGATCTCTTGAATGCTTGAATGAAAAATATAATTGACTTGCCTCTATATGCGTTCGTTTAGCAACATGTAGGGTGAGAAATTCGTAGATTTCCAGCTCAAAGGAATTGCTCTGAGTCGCGAGAGTTTCATTTTCAACTACTCCATTGAGAGCTCGATATTTGGTCAAAGTATTGGAGATCAAGCTCAAAATAACAGCCCATTCTGAAGCTCTTATAAGTGTCTAGGAATACCTCGAGTTAAAAGCTCCATTTTCTATTGTCTCACTGCTGGAAAAGCCTGTCTCTGAAAGCTATTTTTTGGGCTGTCCGCCATCTTGCATTCCTAAAGTTCCTGACTGGCGTTCACTTCGAAGACCTTCGAAGAGTTCGCACTCGCTCAAAGGTGATGAATGAAGGGCATTGTTTCTTACGCTCTTAACCAATCAGGAGTTGTAACACGTCACCGATTGCGCAAGAATGCCGCATTCTCGTGGACGACGAGAGGAAAAAAAGAAAAAAAAAAAGAAACATTTGCAGTTTATAACTCGTTCCCGGCCTAAAGGCCTGGGCACGAGTAACTAGACGCACACGTGCGTTCACTCGTGCCCTGGGAGGAGAGGCTTCAAGGACCGGCCCCGTTCGTACTCTTCCCCGAGCCGTTTCACGCATTCTTCACTTAACCGTAACATAATATAGACCATTTTTGACCTCTTTAAAGCATATCTGATTAGTCAATTTGTCTGTCAGCAGCTTAGTGTTTGCCTCTGTCCCTCTATTATCATGCATGGTATTAGATATCTCCAACATGCAAAAATATACCAGTTTATTCAACTTTTTATTTCACTGTATATCTCAAGTGTTTGCTGTAAAGACTTCTACAACGACGTTTTTGACACAATAACAAATCGTGTATTTTTTCGTTCATGTTTCAGATGTTTTATCTATTGCGTGACCAAACGCATCAGGTCAAATAGAGCCTTGGTTCCATGAAAATATATAAATAAATTGTCTGGCCAGAATTGTGTTAAAATTCATCACAAAAACGTTTCAAGATCTCTTGAATGCTTGAATGAAAATATAATTGACTTGTCTCTATATGCGTTCGTTTAGCAACATGTAGGGTGAGAAATTCGTAGATTTCCAGCTCAAAGGAATTGCTTTGAGTCGCGAGAGTTTCATTTTCAACTACTCCATTGAGAGCTTGATATTTGGTCAAAGTATTGGAGATCGGGCTCAAAATAACAGCCCATTCTGAAGCTCTTATAAGTGCCTAGGTAAATCTCGAGTTAAAAGCTCCATTTTATATTGTCTCACTGCTGGAAAAGCCTGTCTCTGAAAGCTATTTTTTGAGCTGTCCGCCATCTTGCATTCCTAAAGTTCCTGACTGGCGTTCACTAGCTTCGAAGAGTTCGCACTCGCTCAAAGGTGATGAATGAAGGGCATTGTTTCTTACGCTCTTACCCAATCAGGAACTGTGACACGTGACAAGTTGCGCAAGAATGCCGCATTCTCGTGGACGACGAGAGGAAAACTAGACGCACACGTGCGTTCACTCGTGCCCCGGAAGCCCCCTTTTAGGAGAGGCTTCAATGACCAGCCCCGTTCGTACTCTTCCCCGAGCCGTTTCACGCATTCTTCACTTAACCGTAACATAATAAAGACCTTTTTTGACCTTTTTAAAGAATATCTGATTAGTCAATTTGTCTGTCAGCGGCTATTAGTCGACATGCAAAATATTACCAGCGAATATACCAGTTTATTCAACTTTTTATTTCACTATGTGTCTCAATTGTTTGCTGTAAAGACTTCTACAACGGCGTTTTTAACACAATAACAAATCGTGAATTTTTTCGTTCATGTTTCGGATGTTTTAAACAATAAAAGACGTTACGTGACCAACAAGGTCAATGGAACCTATCCGTATGCAATGGTCTGCTTTAGAATTCCGTATTAAAATTCAGTACAAAAACCTCTCAGGATCTCTTGAATGCTTGAATGAGGAATACAATTGACTTGCTTCTACGTATATTCGTTTAGCAACATGTAGGATGAGAAATTCGTAGATTCACAGCTCATAGGAAATACTCAGTTTATCCATGTTTATCGCGAGGGTTCTCTTTCAAGTACTCCATTTAGAGTTCGATATTTGGTCAAAGTATTGGAGATGAAGCTCAAACTAACAGCCCATTCTGAAGCTCTTATAAGTATAAAGGTATACCTGGAGTTAAAAGCTCCAAATTACATTGTGCTACTGCAGGAAAAGCCTGTCTCTGAAAGCTATTTTCTTTGTAGTCGGCCATCTTGCATTCCTAAAGTTCCTCGCTGGCGTTCACTACGGAGGTGATGAATGAAGGGCATTGTTTCTTACGTTCTTAACCAATCAGGAGTGCACGCGTCACCGATTGCGCAAGAATGCTGCATTCTCGAGACGACGAAAGAAAAAGAAAAAGAAACAATCGCGTTTTATAACTCGTTCCCGGCCTAGAGGCCTGGGCACGAGTAAAAAGAAAACTAGACCCTGTTGGCAGGGTAACTGGGCTACCTGTGTCTATTGGCATTGGGTGGTGTGCATCTAATTATAGTCTGTTCAGCAGAAGTATTAAGTGAACTGTGGAATTTTGTTCCATGTTCTACAAATGAGCTTAAAGTCTCTGAATTCCAATATCAGGTAGATTTTATCAGAGAAAAACAAAGAGAATACATATATAGATATAGCACTGACAACAGCATTCTAATAAAGGACACAAGTTCCTTGAGGGTGAGGCATAGCAATTGCATTTCTAGCATGTGAATCAAATAGTTTTTACCCTCTGAGGTACAGTACATGGCCACAGTACTACAACCAATTGTTATTATGAATGAGATATAATTTTGTGTGATTAAAGACTGCATTGGATTCACCAATTTGTACAGTAATCAAAAGTTTCTAGTGTACAACAGTCATGAATATACCACTGTAGCTTGGACTGTAGTGTATTTTATGTTTGTCGGGACAGTCTAGAATAAGATAAACTACCATACAGTTCATTTCCAATGTTCATTATTTGGACTAAGTTATTGATGATGAAATACCATTATTTCTGTGGGTAAATATTAGTGATTACACACTTGGTACCTACATTCAACCCAAACAACAACACTTTGTCTTGACTACAAGGTGCTTGGATAGTCTAAAGGGATCAATAGGACCAGGATTTGTTTCTATATCACTTGACAGAATAAAATTGGAATGATTCACTCCTCTGTGATAATTATTTTTAACAGATGACTTGCAGTTTTCCTGGATTTATTTATGATGCGTGTAATTCTCTTGACTACTGGTATTTTCTCAATCACGCACATGAAAATATTATATATCACTGTTGAAAAAAAGACTTTGAAAAAAAAAGCTTTATTTCCATGTATATTTCTTAAATTTATTATTGACAATAAAAGTACTACGTCTAATGGAACTGTGTGTGGTTCCCGATAGATTCTAGAATGCTTTGGTTAGGTTTTGAGAAGACCGATTTGAAGTTTGATTCAAATGCCGGGTCTTATTTCAAGTACGATCGATGAAGCTTTAAAATCTTCTATGAATCAGCAAAATATTCAACAAGAAATCTCCTCTAGCTTTGTAAACGGTAATTCTATCTAACATATGGAAAGAACATAAATAATAACGAAGAAAACGGCTAAAAACTTACTTCGAATATCATCTCTATAATGGCGGACCTTCTATCTGGCTGAACCATTGAAGCACCCAGTAATGCATTGCGCGTGTACAGTATTGCGCAAGAATGGCCATTTCGCGAGACGAAGACAGGAAAAAAAACAAAGCTAATTTAAGACTGGGCGACCACAGGTAGCCCAGTAAAAAAGAAACATTTGCAGTTTATAACTCGTTCCCGGCCTAAAGGCCTGGGCACGAGTAATTATTATTTTACGCTTCATTAATTACCAAACGAGATTCGCTGCCACTGATTTTATTTGTTCTCATTAGTTTTGTACACACTCTAGTCATGGTAACTATTCTTTAGAGAAAGCAGTACTCTATATATATACAATATACACGATACAATGACTGTTTGCTATCGATGCAGTTTATTATCAGTTACCAGGTGAAAGAGGTGGACAGTTACCACTCATGAAATTCCGTGGAGACACCATGCCATCTTGTTTTTCTCTGTAAAAGCAACAATAGGATAAAAAAAATCTCACGAGAAACTAAAATATGAGCGCCTAGTTTCAAACACACATCTGTGTTATCAGAAAAGCTAAATGCATTAAGGAAATAAACTATTAATTCTGCCTAATGCAAGCAGATGTTTTCTAAATATACAGTAGCTGGGGCCCAAATTTATCCAAACTCATGTTACACCCACACAGCACACATTGATCATTTCCAAACTAAAAGTGTCACTTCAACCCTGAGGTTTTTTGAAATTTATTCAACCAAACTTTTGGCCTATTTTCTGACCTATACTTGTGTGAGATGAATTGTAATGAACTCTGGGAAGGTGAATCTCTAGAATTTTGTTTGAAAAACCACATGAAGACAATCTAAGTTCAGAAAACCTCTCTAAGAATGAACTAAGCCAGGTAAAGTGACTTGGTCCTCAGTGACTGAGGATTCCCTTAATGGTCACCTCAGGTGGGGTAATTATCCCTCATAATCTACTTACACATCATAATTCAAGTGATCAATGACAGTGTCAACATGTTCTTTGGGAATTTCTCCATCAATGTTTGCCAGGTAAGTGTACAACTCTTTGAACAGTGCAAAAGGTATTTGTGCAGGACCACCCTCCAAGTTCTTGGTTAAGATCTCACAAACTGATTTCATTGCAAGCGTCAAGTTCTAATAACAAGATAAAAAATTAAAGGTAAAGCTGGTAAAGCAACCTCAATTAATGTTGGTAGCTCGTAACAGTTGTACCCTGATAAACCAACATTGCTCTCATTTTACCCCCTGGCTCTCCATCAGTGCCAGTAATCCTGTACCAGTTGAAACCTGTTTTTTGATTGCCGGCGCCCCTTAGTCCAGTACCTCTTTTGTTAGGTTTGGCTTAGTTTTATTGTTTGGAAGACCAAACTATTGTCATTTTAATCCCATGTATTGTTTTTTAAACCAATAATGAGATTCGTTTCGATCGGTACAGGGTGGCCCGTCAGTGCTCCATTTTAAGGGTATTTAAAGCTAATTAAAACTACACAGAGAAAGACTCAAAACAAGAATGTATCAGGACTTGAGGATCAAGCTAGGGAGCTCAAATATATCCACATGTATTACATTTTGATAATTTGACATAAATACAGCCTTAAAGTCCTTATGACACATATTTTTTTATTTTCAAACTTAGTTATTTTTAGAGAGCATAGTGAAGATCTTTTTACCCAGGTTTCCCTTACCCCGTATTTTCTGAGATATGAAGGTTTCAAATGTCAAAATGCAAATTTGATGACGTAAGAGGAGGCAACACTGCAAACTTCTCATGGGTTTTACAAAAAGAGGACTTCAATTTGAGAGTCAAATTTTTTTACTAAACAACAGGCTTTGCCAATGGAAATGAGTTACAAATGGAAAAATATAAGTAATTTAAATTCTCTTGTTTTTGTATAATAAATGATTACTCCTCTTACGTCATCACATTTGCATTTTGAAATTTGAAACCTTTATATCTCAGAAAATATGGAGTGAGGAAGACAAGATTAAAAGATCTTTACTATAATAATAATAATAATAATAATGACGAATTTTATACAGGATATTTCACCCATCAGTGTAAAACACTGTTGTCCTTGGGGTCCTGTTAAAAAAATATCTATAAATAATAAATAAAATATAAAATAAAATATAAAAAATATAAATATGCTTTCTTTCAAGAGCTGAGTTTGAAAATAAAATATTATCCGTCATAGGGACTTTAATGAAGGCTCCCTAGTTCTAATGTTGTCAGAAAACTTACCTCATTGATTGCACTGCAAGCCAGTGAAAGGAAATCAAGCCACCTGATTTCTTCTGCAAAACTTCCAAGTCTGATATAGAATGATATAAAAATAGATTTTAATAGAAGCAACCTACTGGGGTGGGTCAGATTTGAAAAAAATATTCAGCAAACTAATCAACTTGCTACAAAATCATTAGCATTTTTAAAAACAAAAATGTACTAAATAGGTCTGAAGAAAAAACAGTGAGTATAATGTAATTTGTGAAGAACTGCCTTTTGATCCCAACTTCAAATTCCTTCTAGCCAGCACTTTTTTGGGGAGGAAATAGGAAGGGGAGGGGTAGGGGAAGTGAAAGAAAGTAGCACCCAAAGTGTTCAGAGTCCTACAAGATGTAGAAAAATTTGAGTTATGTTTTGCAGTATAAAGACAATCACAAGAAGAACATTTTGAATTTCAACATTCAAGAGCATATTGATTTAGATAACTGCCTGTCAAGAATTACAATGTTTTGCTTAAATCTGTGGCAAGATTCTATATTCATGACATGTTTACAAACATCAATCAGAATTTTTTTGAGAGGAATATTTTTTTCCTTCTTTCCTTCCAAAACCACAGTCAAGGTTAGTAGATCATAGTTTTGAATTTGTTAGCAGATAATGATTGGAAGTTATCATAAATTATGGCTAAAGATGTTTTCAGGTACTCAGAGCTTAGCAAGATCTCATATTTTTGAATCCTTTAATTAAATGGCAGAATTCAAATATGATATAATAATTAATATGAGCTTTTTCGATCTCTCTTTGATTCTTTATGGTTTTTCTCTTGTTCGGGATTTGTATTTTCATATATGACACATGCTTTGTTACAATTTAAAGTAAATGGAGTATGAGATCACATAAACAGTTGTAGTCAGCAGATAATACTTTTTAAAACACTGTCTTGATACTAATCTCACAATCTGACTGATTGATAAGAATGTGTCAGTAAGAAGACAGACACAGCCCAGTGCTGACGTGTTTCAGGGCGTGTGCTCATTCTGTTGCTCTGTTTGCAAAGGATTTTTTAACTTTTATCTCAAATTTATTGTAAAAAATTGAATTGAAGATGGTTTTGAGTTGTCTGCCCTCGTATTGACACACTCTTGACACCATAAAATGTTCAAAACTCAAGTGGAATCACTTGCCAATTTGTTAAATATCACTAGCATCATTACTTTCTTCCCTTGCCCTCCGCCTCCCCTTTAATTCCTCCCACAAACACCAGCTAAGTACGCTAAATTCTTTCTGATTGAATAGGAATTAATAGAGGGTTATTAACCGAGCACGAGGTCTGTATGGGAAAATATCAGACCAAGGTCTTGACAGTAGGGACCGAGCGTAGCGAGGTCTGTACAAAAAGACCAAGGTCTGATATTTTCCCATACAGACCGAGCAAACGGGGTTAATAACTTATTTATTATATAGCTTTGAGAAGTCCCGCTAAAACAATTGTTGAACGCAAACTTTTCTCTCCATCCGGGACAGTGGTCCTGATATGGCAAAATACAGACCATGCGTTAGCCAATCAGAATTCAGGAAATTATCAGCGAAATTATCTAGCCATATAATAATTCTTTTTATGACAAGGATAGGGAAACAAATAAACTTTGATTTACTGTACAAACTATTCTCACCTTAAAAGTTCATCAAGAGTGTTTTTAGGGAGACAAAGATGCTTCCATTTCTCTTCTAATGAAGTCAGTTCAATGACTGGTCTATCACCAAGCTATAACGCAAACATGAAGCAAATCTGAGATGATTGATGCATTAATTTTCAAGATCCAAAAAGTTGCATGACTTTTCTGCACTTACATCACAGACGGTGACAAATGAAAATAAGATTGCATTTAAAAAAGCAGAAACTACTAAATCTATTCTGGCCTATGGATACTCGGTTGAAGATAAAAGTTTACCAATCCTGGGAAGAAATGTTCCAGTAATTGAAAGACGACTAATTGTTCAAAGAGTCTTTAACACGTACTTGTTTATGAAGTACTGCTAGTTGTCCCTGAGTGAGTGGCTTTTCTAATGGCTGACCCAACTCAAACTCTAGCCGATCTTTAACAGGAGGAGTCTCTCCTTTAGATAGAGCGTCAAAGTATCTAAAATGTCAAATACATTTGTCAGAAATTGGTTAATTGTGCAAAACATCTCCATCAATTAAACTTACGCATAAGACCACTGCAAAACATCAGTCGGCTGTGTTCTGATCGCTGCTTTGGTAAACTGTTTTAAAATATCCGGCAGCTCTGGAGGAATGTTTATCTGTTGAGAACAGTAAATCGGCTCGTCTGGCTGTGGCATGCTTTCAAAATCTACTCTTTTAATTTCTTGCGCTGTGTTTTGACCAAGATGGCTGACAAGTCATAGCTTTCTGAGTGTTGTCATGGAGATAGTAACATTCCCAGAATCCCGCGCGCTCTCAAAAATAAACATGGCGACCTACATGTACAGATGGCTGTCACCTTTATAGTAAGTTTATAAAATGATTTACTGTGTTTTATCATGTTTTATTAGCCTACATTTCGGTAAAGATGTGATAATAAAGCTTGATTTATTTGAATGATGTGATATGATGAGGTTCAGTCCAGCCGTAATCAAACGAAACCACTGTCAGAATGAGTAAAGTGTTATCCTGATCATTCAATGATAATATATCGTTTATTCCAATCACTGTTTCGGTGTTTGCAAAGCTCTACACATTTACTAATGTCTGAACTTGTCTCTAAAAATAGACTGATAATGGATGACTGGCAATATCATTATGGAGGACAATGAAGACGAAGGTCAGTTGAAAAACTAGTAGAGAGGAAAATAAATAAAATAAATAAATAACTGTATATTTAAGTGTCCTAGTCTTATAGCACTCGCGCACTAATTGGGGGACACTATACTCTCACACTCACTACCTCTACCTTGAATATTTTGCAAATAATCACTCGACTCACCAGTTCATTTTTAATGGAGGGAGGAAAACCGGAGGACCCGGAGAAAAACCTTCGAAGCAAGGGAGAGAACGAACTAACAAACTCAACTCACATGAAGTGCCCCGTCCGGGAATCGAATCAGGGACCACAGCGTTGAGAGGCAAGCGGTCTAACCACTCGGCCACCCTTGCTCCCATAGGAGTAGTCATTATTTATGAGTAGAGGGGCTAGCAAATAGGAGAAGTCCACAATTAACAGTTTTTGTCCCCCCCTCCAAAAAAGCTGAATTGTTGAATAACAGTACTATGAATTCTTGGTGATCTGAAGGTCTGCAAAAACTGAGCTCCATAGAAAATCAACAAAGATTATCAAATTCAAAACATTAGTATTGACAAATGTGACTCCTTCTTGGATGGATAGGAGGAACTAGGAAAACGTTTGTAACATATAGTGGGGCCGAGAGTGTAGAACTCTCCCACACAACTTAACTCAACAAACTCTTGGGCAGAACTGGTTTATTACAAAACCAAACACGTAATTTACAACGACATGCTCGCACCTTATTTGGAAAGTAACATATCACATAACTGTTTACTCAGGGTGTAGTTAGCTTAACTTCTGGTGAGAACGACTAATTATTGTAACAGAATCTCAAAGTATTAACATTATACAGAGTCCGAGAACAATACACAATTGTCAACCAGGCGCTTCTATCACAAAACCATTCTGTCTCTCAATTAAAACTTTGAGTAAGCTATGTAAGCTATACGTTTACAACAATAGTCTATAGAACTACACTCGGCTACACAAAGCTTAAGTACCCAAATTTTTTTATTCCCCCTTCTCCTTCCAAAAGACCTTCTTTGACACTCTGAATTTGTGAGCAAAACATTTTTGCCCCCCCCCTCCCCTCCTCACACTTGCTAGCTCCCCTTCCCATAAAATAATGACTACTCCCTGTTAGCGCCGTTTGGCGCCAAATTTAGACTTAGTATTTCTTTGTCTTCACGTATTGTTTTCGTACAATAGTCTTTGTTTTTTTTACGTCCTAATTGATATTCTACTTTATTGTCATTTTGTCGTTGTTCTTATAAAACTTTTGTAAATCGTATAAATTAGTGTCACATCGTCTACCGTTCGACCCGTATACAGCGTTTTGTAAGTACAGTTTATTTATTGCAATTTTTCTTTAATTTCTTCGTAATTTACTGATATTTATGCTTAAATGTTTGTTGTAGCAACCGTGTTCGTGATTAAGAAATAAATAGAGAAGAAACATGTGTGTGATCGCTGTATAACGTAAAAATATTAAAGTCTACCGTTACATTCGTTGAAAACGCTGTATGTGACCTGCTTTACCATGGAAAAACGAAAGCGATCGCAAACAGAAAAAGGATTACAGTATGAAGTAGAGACACGTTGGAAGGATTGTCTCAAACAACAGAAGAAAATAACCAAGAAAATCAACGAGATCGACACTAGAATTCAAGAGATCGATCGATTGGAGCTTGCTGAACTGGATAAGCAGTTGGATGACTTGTACAAAGATTTAATTGAGAAGTTTCATCGATGGAGAGCGAAGATTGTGGATGAAGCCAAACTTTTTGAAGGAGATACCTGGCTTGTTGAGCAGGGATCAAGAATTGTCAACTTTAAAGGCAAACTTAAACAAGGTCAAAACAACCATGCAGTATACGCGACGAGTGTTGATCCAAGTGAACATTCATCTGCGTCTACAGAAGGATATCTAGGTTCGTCATCGCAGTCGTCGTCGTCGTCGTCTAGAGAAGAACATCGAAGTCTTTCATCGAAGTCATCGTCTACAGCAAGGACACAAAGTTCGTCATCGAAGTCCTCGTCTACAGAAGATCATCGAAGTTCTTCATCGAAGTCGTCGTCATCTACAGCAAAGCATCAAAGTTCTTCATCGAAGTCGTCGTCATCTACAGCAAAGCATCGAAGTTCGTCCTCGAGATCTTCCACAGAGCAGTCATCAGTCAATCGCGATTACATTGATATGGACTTAGTTTCATCGACGCTGACCAGTATGGATCGACGTAAGTCTTTACATCAGCCTCGAACTATTAAGAAAGAACCAACTCCATCACTAACAGATCCACCAAACAAGTTTGAATCAACACTACTTGAAAAGCAGGAAGTACCGTTTACTCCATTTACTCTACCTGCTTTAAAGCTTTCACCGCCAAATGCCTTCCTTACAAAGCCTTTAAATCCTATCACGCCAGAGTACCGTCCAGCTTCAAGTGATCTTCGAGACATTCTTCAACTGTTGGTAACACAACAACAGCAGCATCTTGTACCTCCGCTAAATATCAATAAATTCACTGGTGATGCAACCGAATTCCACATATTCAAGGCAGGTTTTGAATCCCAGATAGAAGAAAAGATTAAAGATCCTGGTGTATGCTTAAGATACTTGGAGCAATACCTGGAGGGCCCGCCAAAGGAGCTGATAAGGGGATGCTTCTACGGTGACCCTAAGCAAGGATATGAAGCCGCGAAAAAACTACTTACAGAAAAGTACGGAGACCCATACGTTATCTCTAACGCATTTATTAAAAAGGCAACAGATTGGCCAAACGTGAAGGCAGGGGATTCAGCTGCACTTGAAAAGTTCTCAACTTTCCTGATTCAATGCAAGAGCGCAATGGCAGCACTATCATACCTTACAGTTCTGGATCATCCACACAACATTCAAACCCTAGTTGTCAAGCTACCATATGCCCTCCAAGACAGATGGCGAAGACAAGCATACAAGTTGCGTGAAGCTAATCAAGGAATAATTCCAGGATTCGCTACCTTTGCGGATTTCATCGAAAGTGAAACAAAGATCGCCATTGATCCTGTATTCTCCCGTGAAGTACTTAGTAAAGTTCAAAACGTCAAAGACCGCCCTAGAAGTACTGCAAGTAGACCAGCTAATAGAGTAAAGACACCAGATCATCAGAAGGAAGTAAGCTTTGCTACTCAAGTAAGAAATTCTGAAGGAAACATGACCAGCCTCTGCATCCTTTGTGACAAAGCCCACGATCTTGATGATTGTGACCAGTACAAGGAAAAGTCGTTAGATGATAGAAAGAAGTTTTTGAAAGACAATGGGAGATGTTATGGTTGCTACGGTACAGGACACAGATCGAGAGGATGTCTGCAAAAGAGAACATGTTCCGTCTGCGAGCGAAAACACCCAACAGGTCTTCATGATGACGATTTTCATGCAAAAGACAAGACAAAAAATAAAACTGAAGAACAACCGACAGCAAATGTGACAAGCGCTCGTACCATTGCATCTGGCACTTTCAGCACCATACCCATAGTACCTGTAAAGGTGAAAGCAAACGGAAAAGAACTGTCAACATATGCGATGCTGGATAATTGCAGCTCTGCGACATTTATCCTAGATGACCTCAGTAACCAACTCGGTGTGAATGGACCAAGAACAACGTTAAAGATTAAGACAGTGAATGGTTCAATGGTGCAGGAATCAAGGATACTACACAATCTTGAAATGCTAAGCCTCGATGAGAAAGAGTCAATAATTCTTCCAAGAGTATACACGAAAGAAGAAATTCCTGCAGGATCTAGAGAAGAGATTCCAACACCCGAAATGGCACGAAAATGGGACCACCTGAAAGAAATCGCCAATGAAATTCCTCCGTTGATGAACAACACTGTTGTTGGTCTATTGGTCGGTACAAATGTCCCAAAAGCCATCGAGCCAAAAGATGTTCTATCTAGTAAAGATGGTGGACCCTTTGCACTACGTACATTTGCCGGATGGACGATAATAGGACCATTGAAGTTATCCAACGAGAGTCATGATGTATGCTGCCAAAGAATCACTGCAAAGGAAATAACTTCGAACAAGCCTGTTAACCATCACTTTATTGTTGAAGAAAGCGTCAAGGAAATAATTACTCCAGTCTCTGTCGCTAAGATGTTTGAACAAGACTTCAAAGAGCCACCCAATCCATTTCAAGTTGGCTTGTCGCAAGAAGACAGAAAATTTCTGGAAAAAGTTACTGACGACACTCAGCACATTAATGGTCACTATCAATTGCCGCTGCCATTTAAAGAGAACAGCACAGACCTTCCAAACAACAAGCCCATGGCCGTACAAAGAGCTAATTGGCTGAAGAGAAAACTCAAAAGAATGGAAGAAGTAAACGTAGAGCTTAATGGAGACACCAAGGAGAAAATGGAACAAGAACAAGGTGGAAATGATTTGCTGATGGCAGGGAATGGAGAAACTACAACTACAACACTTATTGACTTTCAAGAAAGTGCCTTTGCTAGTAGTTTGAACTCAAACATTGCACCTGTAGGAGATGAGCCACATCCCACAACAGACGAGCTCCTCTTTGGTGATGGTCAACCCTCTGAACAAAGTTACACGTATTCCTCGTTCCAGTCTTCAGAGATGTCGTCGGGTACCGAATCTGGAATGGGGTATTCAAGTACCGCATTAGAAACTGAACAATCAGAGGTACATATACATAGTGAGACCATGATATTTAGTACCAGTGAGGAAGAAAAGACTTTTGAAGGAGAGACATCAGAAGAAGGTGGGTTTACAGTGGAAACTACTGAACCACAGGAGCCTCAACCCTTTGATCAAGGATCAGCTCATGACCGCCAGTTGATTGACTTGCAGCATTTTGTCATGACAGAACGAGTAGAAACACAGCCAGAGGAAACCCAGGTGTCAGACACTTCAATGGGCAATGTTGAACAAATCACGGGTGACCTAGGAGAATTACAAACTCCAGAATCGGAAGTCCACGATAATGAAACTGAACGCAGTGCTGAAGTGGAAACGCAACAAGAAACGTTAATTGATGTTGAAGCTGAACGCAGCGCTGAAGTGGAAACGCACCCAGAAACGTTAGTTGATGCTGAACGCAGTACTGAAGTGGAATCGCAGCCAGAAACGTTAACTGTTGAATCTGAACGCAGCGCTGATGTGGAAACGCAACCAGAAGTTAAAGTAGAACCACAGCCCAGTACGCTGGTTAGGGACGATGTTGAAAGCGTAGAACAAATAAATGAACCATTCACAGACCAGTTTGAACCACAACCAGCTGTTCCAGAACAACCAGAAACCTTAGAAACTATATGCAAGCCTGATGAGCACTCACTAGTTGAGTCTCTGCCACCATTAGACGAGCCACAAACTCAAGAACACGAACCCGCTACTCACGAACAGCCACAAGCTCAAGAAATGACACTGCTTAATGTTGGAGATTTAGACGTGACAGAAAAAACGTCCGCTGAGCGCGTTGAGGTGCAACCGGCAGTTCCAGTAGAAAATGGTGTTACTGAAGCCAAAACAAGTGAACCTGAGCAAGAAACTGTGGAAAGCACTTCATCAGATCAACAAGTAGAGAAAAGCCCTGAAGTTGGCAAAGAACCTTCGGACATTGCGCCCCAAGTAGCGGCAGCAACAGCAGCAGCAGTTCCTGCTGATTCTAAACCTGTGGAATCTACGGTCCCCCAAACTGCGACCGCAAAACACAAGGCTGACGCAAAATCAAAGACGTCTAAAACAACTTCCACTGCGAAGCAAACTAAACCACAAAGTACTTCAAGGCCTCAGTCATCGAGAGCTTCAAAACCAAAACCAGCTACAGCAAGTTCAACAGCACCTGCTGCCAATACAAAAGCCACCGCTCCTAAAAAACAACCTCAAAGTGCAAAGCCCTCAGCAGCAAAACCTACTGATAAGACAAATGGGAAAGCAGCCAACACGATGGGGAAAGTCAGTGGAAAGACTACAGCATCGGGGGCAACCAAGACTACTGTCAAGCAAACAACAGTTACGTCGACTCAAGGTCTAAAAATCACAACTAAAACCACCAAGACTTCGACATCAACATACGACAGACCAATTGACAAGATCGTCTTATTAGTGAAGGGAGAACAGAGTTCGATCCCCGTCGAGGAGCCATGATATGGAACATTGTTTTTTTGGACATTTGAACAGTTATGATATTATATGTAATTATTAACACTTTATATTAGAATTTTGTTTTTTGTTAGCCTCGGATATAGACATTTTTTTATGTTAAGAGAGAGAGAGCTCTCTTAGGGGAGCCATGTTAGCGCCGTTTGGCGCCAAATTTAGACTTAGTATTTCTTTGTCTTCACGTATTGTTTTCGTACAATAGTCTTTGTTTTTTTTACGTCCTAATTGATATTCTACTTTATTGTCATTTTGTCGTTGTTCTTATAAAACTTTAATTTGTAAATCGTATAAATTAGTGTCACATCGTCTACCGTTCGACCCGTATACAGCGTTTTGTAAGTACAGTTTATTTATTGCAATTTTTCTTTAATTTCTTCGTAATTTACTGATATTTATGCTTAAATGTTTGTTGTAGCAACCGTGTTCGTGATTAAGAAATAAATAGAGAAGAAACATGTGTGTGATCGCTGTATAACGTAAAAATATTAAAGTCTACCGTTACATTCCCTTATCAGCACTTGTAATTCACTTTTGAATTTTAATAAATATATTTGAACCTCCAGCTCCAAGTGCTCCTGCTGTCATTGTAAACATTCCATCTGCCTCAAGTTCAGTCCAAGAAAATCATGACGATGTGAAAAAAATACACTATGGATCATCATCTGAAGAGTCTGACTTTGACTCAGACAATCAATTAAATTATCAACAATTTGATGACCCAGAAGTCTTATTGAAAAGAACAAGGAAAAGGGCTAGACATACTAGTGGTAATGAAGCTGTCAGTGAAAGGATAAAATGTATTGCATTGACCAGGATTATTTATGGTGATAACCACTGGATGCTTGCAAAAGCTTATGCAAAGTTGGCACATGCTTATTATTCAACAGGTATTTCTGCAAAGTTGTAATCTACAAGTCATGTTATATATATGTACCAATATAGTCAAAGTCTATTTTGGGTCTGTGATTGGGTAGGAGGAGAATCACATTAACAAATTTACTATTCTCATGGCAACAGATCTATGTGGGGAACATCATTTATTGTAACGATTTGAAGCTATATACCCAGAAATACAGCCTTTACTGAGCTAATTATCCACCTATTGTAAGATCTTGGTTGCACATTGTGACCATGGTACTTATTCAAATATGATTGTGTATGGTTATAAATGTGATTCAAATATATTTTATGAATGCATCTTTTCATTAGGGTTGGTATTACAAGCATTAGGTCATGCTGAAAATGCAAGAGATGTTTTAGTCGCAGCTGATGTAATGTCATATCAAAGCAGACAGCAGTATGATCGAAAGGATGTCATTCCTGTAATTGAGCTGACATACTTTGTCATGGGACAGGCATATATAGCACTCAAACAGTAAGTATAGAGGGATTTCATGGCAGCCATGTCTGTGGGCAAGTACAATAGAAAATGTTTGAATGACAAAAGATTTCATTTCTCATGGGAGAAAAGGTCTATTATTTTGACCACAAACATGGCTGCCGTCAAATCCCTCTATATGTTAATTCAGATACCATTGAAATAATGATTGGTAGAATTAGCTAAGTTTACAGTGTGAAGTTTAAAACTGACCAGCATTAATATATTTGCATACTTTTGTGTCATCATCCTCCACTTAGCACTTAGATAAGAGATAAGATATTAGATATGAGAATCCTTGGATCTGATTGGATGATTGCTCTTTCAAAAGAATGTGAATACAAATTATACTTGGTCATACTTTGGGGTTTTAAGGATCATGTAATATTATAGTTACAGACATGCATGCCCATAAAAACAGTTCAAATGAACTTCTTTGGGGGATTTGAATGATTCTATCAAATTTTCTCAATTGCTTCAAAAAGGATATTTGGTATTTTTTTGAATACACTGTATAGTACATGATTACACATTGCTTTTTAGACGTTCATCCATTAGATAGCTTTTTGGAGCAGATACATAGAATTAAGAAACCCATAGAAAGTTTGAAGAAATGGTTAAAAAAGTCATTTGTGACATTTTCATGGCTAAGTGTTCAATAATTATTAAGAGCACATACAAGTATTGGTCTGCACTGATCCAGTTTTATAAATTACAATGTATTAACTAAGAAAGATGCAAGAAGAGAACATGACAACGTCTTTAATGAAGCAAATTAACATGTGTACCACCATGTGTTGAATTAAGCAATAATAATATTCTAAGTCAATGGAGTAAAACATTCTAAAATGACAACCATTGATATTCACATTAAAATCCAGGTATAAGAAAGCTGAAAACAGCTTGAAGAAAGCACAGCTAGTATCCAGTGAAAGAAGTACCTTACTAAAAGAATACAGGCATACTGAAAGAGCTGTTAAGATTGGTGTATCATTGGGTAAAGTAGCCATTAAACTTGGAAAAGCAGGATATGCACTGGAATGTCTTGAAAAGGTAAGAACACAAAGTATAATTACTACAGTGTATATAGTCAAAACTTAATAAGCCCCTTGTAGCATGTTGGAATAATTTCAGCTCAATCTGGTGGACAAAACAATGAATTTTAATTCTCAAGAGAGATAAGATCTTTTGTTTTGTTCCCCAGATTGAGCTGCTCTGACCTCACATGTATTCAAGGGGTTTATAGATGCAGCTCATTAATTGATACTGTTTGGAATTAAATAACAACATTTTTATATTGAGCCATACATGTAGTAGGAGTTTGACCATCTTAAAAGTCCTAAGTAGTACTTACATGCCTTGCTCATCCTAACTGTCAGTATGGTCTGTCCATGGTGTTAATCATGTCACTCTGTATGTTAATTTTGAAAACATCTGGAAAATTATGAATAATCATCACTTGTTTTCAGTAATAAATCAAAGATTTCCTTGGTTATTTACTAATAATATATCAACCTATTATTCATTATTATTATTATTTATTATTATTATTATTTTTTTATTTAAACACGTATCGTCCAGGAGCTAGAAACTTGTTCAAAATACGAACGTGTGTGAACAACATAAATTAATTATAACTTGGAAACATAATATAGAAAAAAATGGTATGAAATTATCAATAGTTATAGAAAATAAATTGAACTGAAGAATCTAAAGAATGGCTTTCTTAAGGTTGCTTTTGAATTCAGTTAGACTCGCTGCATTATGACTTTTGTTGGGAAGACTATTCCAAACGTTAGCAGCCATATAGCTAAATGATTTTTTCTTCATAGTAAGTTAAACCTAGGTATAGCTAGCTTATATCCATCTCCCCTGAGATTATAATGTGTTTTTCTAAAGCTAAAAAGATTCTTTATATACTGAGGACCATCTCCATATAAACTCTTATAGAGTAATACCATTGACTGATAGATACGTCGTTTCTTGAGATTAGATAGTTCGACGCTACTTAATATCTGCTCATATGGAACAGTTTTACCATAGCCTAACACAGATCTAAGAATATAATAATTAGCGTTATCTAGTCGGTCGCTTTGAACTTTACCTAAACCTAGCATTAAAGGACCACAGTATTCTAGGTGTGGAAGAATAAACGCCTTGTATAGCATAATCATCTTATCGATGGGCAAAGATCTTCTAATTCGCCTCAAAGCAGCAGCCTTAGCATAAGCTTTCTTAAGTTGCTCAGAGATGTGAATCTTAAAATTAAGTTTACTATCCAGGGTTACCCCCAGGATCTTAACATTATTAGTAATGTCTATCTTAGTGCTGTCCAAATAAAGTCCATAGTCGTACTTGCATGGGCCAATTAACCTATGGATAACACATTTTTAAAATATAGTGTTCAAAAACCCTGTTTAAGTTTCTTATGTACTATTCCTTCCAATCATACGATGCTCAAAACAAGTTATTGCAAAAATTGCTTTTTACACACCAAATATTAGAAAAATGTTCCAAATTGAGTTTAGAGTTTGTAGTGTTTTTAGTCATAACTTGAATGAAAATGCTCACAGTCATAATTTTGTGCTTTTTGAACCTGATGAGCAGTGCAAAACAGAGATATCAGGCCAGCTTAAACATTTTTAGCATGTACACTTAAAAAAGCCAATGAATTGCAAACAATAAGTGAGTTGACATACAATGTGACAAGGTTGTTGTTTTAAAACTTGTTTGCAGGCCAGTACACTAATTATCAGAATTGTACTTACATGGTTCTTCACTGAGATAAATTAGCAAGTTTTCATTGACCTATCTTATCAGGCTCTGGAAAAGGTTAAACTTTTGTTGTTGTTGTTGTTGTTGTTGTTGTTGTAAAGTGCCATTTAATTTCTTGTTTCTGATCTTGCCACCTAATAGTTAATTCAGAGATTTAATTTGTTTCTACACAGGCTCTAGAGTCAGCCCAAGATGAGTTTGGTAATAAAAGTCCACAACTGATTCACATATATCAGAATATTGGTCAAGCTGAGATGCACCAGGGCTTAGGAATCACAAGTAAAGAGAGAGCTTTAGAGGCCTATCTACAGGCACATGGTATTGCTCTGGAAAAGTGAGTTGGACTGTTTAATTTGCCCTCCATCTATTCATTCATTCATTTTATTCATTCATTCATTCTATTCATTCATTCATTCATGTCATGGATTCATTTATTTATTCATTCATTCATTCATTCATTCTTTCTTTCTTTCATCCATTTATTCATCCATCCATCCATTCATTCATTTATTCATTCAATCATTCCTCTGTTTGTTTGTTTGTTTGTTTCAAATTCATTCTTTTGTTTGTTTTTATGTTCTTTCATTCATTTACTGCTTGTGGGAGGAGGGGAATGGATAAAGGGTAGTTAACCTTGTCATTAATACAGAATTATTTGAAAACCGGCAGACTCATGATCAGGAGTACAGTTTCCATGAGTATCAATATCCCAGGCTGACAACTATCAAACTATGGACATACAGACTACATTCTATAGATAACTAAACTTGCTACAGTTGTGTCAGTCAGAATCTTTGAGCATATATTTGAGTGGAGATAGACATAAAATAGAATAATTATAATCATTAATTGATTATATTCTATTTTTTTTAAATCAAATTTTGATATATATACAGTATCATCAATCAGTGCAGGTGTAATATAATGTGACATATCGTCTATGTGTCATTCTATAAATGTAGATAAATAACACACAGTTCTTGTCCAGAGTGTTAACAATATACCAGACTTATCTTTAGTTAATTATATTTTGCGATGCAGTATATACTTAGTCTAGTATAACCAAATTCCATTTTCTAGGTTTAAAGATGGTTCCGTGCAAGTTGCTGACTCGTCATTAGCATTAGCAGCTATTTACTCTTCATTTGATGAAGAAGAGCAGCAAAGTAAAGCAGGAGAACATCTACAGACTGCATATGATACATACCAAGCATGTGAAGGACCTCACTCCCCTAAAACCATCAAAGCACAGGTACTAACATTAGTATTGACCACACTTCTAGGCAACTGTTTTAGGAACTAAACAACTTATCATAGACTGATTTTGAAGGTTTTTCACCAGTTGTCAAGCTCAGATAAAAGTTCCTTGCAACACAATCAGCATTAACATGGTAACAACAAACTAATAAATGACTGAACAATCCTCCATTCTACATGTACATGCATTAAGCCTTCTCCTGAATGAGAATAATTGGAATAAGCCCAAGGTCCCCTCCATAAAGGTTAAAGTTTGACAAGCACCCAGGACCAGCATTAGTTACAATATATTAGTTGTAATGATTTATTATTCAAGATGATACAATTAATAAACTTCAAACCATTAGGCAAAGAAATTTAGAGTTTTCAAGATGTTTTATCAATATGTTATATTATAATGCTCAACATAATTATTTATTTCTTTTGTCCTCAGGAAGAACTATGTCACTTTCTAATCAGAAACAATTCTTTACAAGAAGCCATCAAGCTTTTGAAAAGTCTGCTTGCTTCAAAGATTGCTAGATATGGTGATCCAAGTGAAGAGGCAGCCAATGTTCACCACTTACTTGGGAGTATTTACTTGAAGAAAGGAAAAATGGACTCTGCACTTCAACACTTCATGTCATGCAAGTCCATGCTAGGATGTGTCCTGGGAACAAACCACAAGAAAACCAAGAAAATTCAAGAAACAATCGATGTCATTAAAAGGTACAATATTTTATAATGAATCAATGTTTTATTAGAGTGAAAAGGATTGTTCATTGTGGACGATAAATAATAAAAGGATATTTGATTGTCTCATGATCATGATCGTTTGTAGATGAAAGCAATGTTTCAACTGCTGCTACTGCTAGTCTTCATCAGGCGATGGTGTAGACTGGATGATGGCTTAATGCACCATCACCTGATGAAGACTAGCAGCAGCAGTTGAAATGTGACATCTACAAATGATCATAATTGTGAGACAATTGAATAGTATTTTCATTGATAATTTATTTGGTTGAATGTCTTTAACTTTGTTTTTTGATGAAAAGTTGGCAGACGTTTCAGTAACTGGTAATTAGTATTGACCAAGCTATGACACAAATCCCATTGGTTTTGACGTCAATTAATTTAAATATTAAGGGTAATCAAGGGCAACATTATTTAGCCTGCGTGGCGGCCCTAGGGGATTGGGGAGGAGGAGAGGGGATTGGGGAGGAGGGAAAAGGGAAGGGGAGGGGGGGGGGGGGGAGGGGAGGAGGAAGAGGAGAAAGGGAGAGCCTGCACTCAACCCCCAGGTTTTCGTGTACCACCCACTTCAACATATCAAATAACTCAGCCAATCAAATCTTACCGGCCCTTACCGGAAACTATATTTCATGTGATATTCAACTAACAAAAGTTTAGCTTAGAAACTACGGAAATACAGTGGAATCACCACAAGAAGGAAAACTTAAGCTGGTTTAATTATTCTACTGTTTACACGACAAAAAAAGGCCAAAAATACATGCTTTCAAGCAGAAAATCACACAACTAATCCAGGCACGCTAGCTGACAGATATCTGTCAGATTATTTATATAATGCTTGTCTTCGTAGAAAAGACTACCTTAGAATCATACTTTTAAAAGTAAATTTTGATATTTTACATAGCCTTTTTTCTTTTTGAACTGAATGCCACAGTAGACAGTATGTCTTATTTAAGTTTGTAAAAATTTGTCTTTTCCTTGCCACCAAAAGAGACTATGGAGAGGACAAAAACACTATGGAGACAAAAGCTTACTAGTCTTACTCTAAGAATTACCAGGTCTTAGCCAATCAAAATCGTTTACTTTGAGACGCTTTTGACCACAGTAACATTACTGCAAACTATCCAATGACATGCGAGCTGAGTGGTAAGAATTACCACGAACAGTAATGTTACCACTCGCTAGCTCCACATGTTAACGAAATGTTGTTAAAATGAAGCTGAAAATTCAATGAAAACGTCCATGGCACTAAGTTTATTGAAAAAAAAGTGAAAGCCGGCCATAATATATTGTGTTTGGTATAAAACAAAACTTATCATGAATTCGTCCTTATGACATGTCGTTTCCGTTATCTGACAAGCTCGCGCAAAATGAACATTTGACAGATAAGGTACGTGTCACGAGAAAAGACTGCCAAATTACGTACTTTGAAATACCTAAACATCGGCATCGTTCAAATCAAAAGTCGTTCTGTAAAATACAATCATAGTCCAACATAATAAAAAATAATCGTAAATTACTAATTAAAAATAACCGTAAATCATATTCGTGAAAATTGAAATACTGGATTGCAAAGGTTTATAAATACTGTCACCATCTTCGCGGCTTTTCTTTGGCTGTTTAAAATACGATTGAAATACGTACCAAAACAATTACAGTATAAAAGTATAATTGCATCAGTCCTATTCTTCTTCTACTGATCAAAACTGGCTATCAGTAGCACTTACAAATTGACACTCTTTGTAGACAACTTGATACACAATTAATGTCGCGCCATTTCTTTGCTCGAGTCTCGTCAACAGAAAATGATGTACCGATCGTGTTTTCATCTGCGATCTGAAATTGCACATGCACTGATCAAAACTTTTCCAAAAAGTGGGACTAAATAGAAGTGGAGATGGAACGAGTAAAATCGTAAGGTTCAACATGTAACATTTAACTGACCTCGTAATTGTAATATTTTCCCAGTCACAACAGCACGTGTTTGCTGACTCTGTCAGCCCTTCCATGCGGTGTAGAACCCTTGTCGTAAATCAAGCGAAAGACATTTTTTTAGGTTTGGTACTGTCTTTCATCCCAAAGGCTAAAAGGAAGAAGCAGCTGGAATCGTAGAGAGATGCTACTTTTCAGCTCCACTACTCCGCTCAAAGCACGTGCCGAATCGTCGACAGCGAGGCTTACTGTATAAACAGATCAAGATCGAATTTCACACAAGAACTGAAACTGGCATTTTAGCTTATTTTAAAAGATCTAAAGAGCCGGAATGTTTTGTATTGCTTAATTCCAAGCAAGTTACCGATATACATGCATATATACGCATATATGCTTTCTCTCTGGATCCCCCAGGACGTTAGAACTGATTGCTTAGTAACGTTACTCGATGGCTGCCTTTTAATTGGATACGCTGTAGTAACATTACTTCAACTTGGTAATACAAGCGGGAAAAATTCGAACAGAAACAATGCTGCAGTCTTTAAGTATAAGTGATATATTTTACTGTTACGACCTACAGTTCAATAATATTCATATTTATTTACAGTTAATGCTGATTCGCTGTTGGCTATTTTATTTGACCGGCAGCCGGACATGGACCTCAAAATACTATTTGTCCTGCAGTTTTTTATTCTTGAAAATTTCTCAACGGAAAAATGTACTCGATTCAAAGTATTCTATCGTAAATAGAGCTGTTAGCTAGTAGAGCAGGTAGAGCTAGCTATTTCGACATCACCACACAATCTCTTACCATTTCTAAAGAAGGATACAAACCTTGAACCGAACACAATTTTCGTTTTAGGGGAAATTTCCGAAAATTGAAAACGTGAGATAGACCAGCTGCCGTCGTTTAAACACTTTATTTGTGAACTGATTAGTTAGAGGTGCAAATCTGTTATTGAACTGGCTCCTCTTAATTTATAAATCAACACGGTATGCCCGATTAAGGCTTCACTGTAAAGGTGACCTCTCTTCTTTAATAGTAACATTACCAACGAGTGCTCACATTTTGCTGTCAGAAAGACTGGCTTTCGACAGGACTCCGTGAAAGTTGATCTTAGTAACACGATAAGACTCAGTAATTCTTACACTGATCGGTAACATTACCAAATGGAGGAAAACTCTTCTAGTAAGTTCAATAATTCTTAGTCTTCGTAACTGGCTATGAACGTTGCCAGAATGCTTGAAGTGCTTAATGAAAAATGAGACAATCATATCAGCTTATTTTTTACGAGTGGCAGAAGCAGAGGCAGCTTTTCGTTTCCTTCCCCTACCACGGGCGGTTGGTGCCGCTGATTTTCTCTTCTCTGGTGCTGTTTGTTTTCTTTTCTTACTAGTAACTTCAATCTGTCGTAATTAGAAAGTACTTTTGTCAGATTCAGTATAGCGACTGTTTTTTCAGTATAACTGTTTTCGGTCAGTCATTTACAGAAAAGCTCAGATTTGATTTGTCAAATGACCCCAAAGTGACATATTTCGTTGAATAGCTTACCGGAGGGAACTTATTTTGCTTCGAGAGAAGATTGGCTATTTGTTCATTTTGACGGAACTCCTCAGTACCTGCGGCAGGGACCATTGGCAGGTCTTTCTCGGCCATGGGCTTGAATTTAATTTTCTGCCATTCTCTCTTTGAGAGAGTGGCAAGACTTTGTTGGGTCATTGGTTCCCACTTTCCCTGAGAGTCAACTTCTTTGGCAGTGAATTCCTTGAAGAGAAATTATTATTGCGTGAATTAATTTTTGCTCTTGAACATTAGCATTCATAAATTTCTTTTCGCCCAATTGTTGAAAAAGAATGTATTTCGTCCTATTAAAAGATTTCAGCACAAATTATCGAGGTGGTTTTGCAGTTTCCAAAATGTCAGGAAGATCAGCAATTAAATTAATAAATGTTTTATCTCTTAAAAATAAAGTATCATTGTAGGACCATTTCTATAATCAAAACACTAAATAAATTGATGCTTTTGTTACCTAATGCTAGCAACTTAGCGAAGAACAATCAAACCCGTCCTTTTGCGGTCATGGCGGTTACATCTCGTTTACATACGCCCCAGTTTATTAATCTCAAAATAAACCTGCAGAACGCTCATGGAACTCGTTTTCCCATAAATACAATATATAGGCATATATCGGAAATACCATACCTTCCACCAATCCAATTCCTCGTTTGTCATTCGTTGGCTGCATTGTTTTATTTTGTTTTGTAGCTCATTCACTGTTAAAGCCTTCTCCTTTGGCTGAGGCTTTAATAGGGATGGTACTCCCTTTGGGAGGGACTCAAGTAATACTAGAGGTTCTCCTTGTGGCTTCCACGTTTTATCTTGGGCCCAGTTTTTGTACTGCATCTTAGCTTTTCCGTCCTCTCCAAGAAAGAAACGAAATGCATGAGGATAGATGTGGTTTTTTATTTTTGCAATGTGAGGATCGAGCCATCCCGCAATATCGAAAACCATATCTATCATCGAATTTTCGGGTTTCGGCATGAACGAGTCATGTACAATACTTAATAACTGTGGAACAGTCATAGCTGATTTCCTTTGTAGCTGCACAGCGATTCTACTAAAAAACTAAAAAAACAGCCGTAAAATTAACAACAGACTCAGAAATACCAACAAAATAAAGTTAAAATAACTTACCTGGTCCACATCTTCGTGTGTATGGCCAACCATCAAATACGACATCTGAACCTGTCATTCAGAGCAGGAGGGTGCATATGATGACAATCCGTATATATGATCATAAGGACAATATTTAGCTAACTATTAGTCTCCTATACGAAGCCGCAGTACGTGTGGCTGCGTAGGAGATTAGATAGCAATACATTTAAAACAAAACTGTGGTTCATGGGTACACGAGTTCAGTTGTCTTTACCCTACCTCTCTAAAGATTTCTTTTTTTACCAAATATGAGGCAAATGCCATGATAAATTTGTTTTTACACTCGCGCCAGCAATTATCCATTTGTAAAAGCAAATATGGCGGTAGCTGCTCAGTCTGTAAATCAACATACAAAGAACGTACATCAGTTGCTATTATAACAAATTCTTATAATAAATTCATAATTTGGTATTTTATATGGCTCATTTGACAACGTATCAGTGCGTTTTACTTGCTACTCGACCCTTCTACTGTATACAACTGACCTACATCCTTTATTCTTGTCCCTACTTGTTTTGTACGCCCACATTTACCTTAGATAATGATTCAAATATCCGCAGAAGCACATTCAGCGTCAGGTTGGAATCATGCTTCCACTTCAGCAGATCCAAGAAACCGAACACTCTTTTGTGTCCATGAGAAATGGCGCCGGTAACGTGGGTCTTAAGGAAATGGGATGGCTCACTCTAACATTGTGAGAGAGACAAAGGAAAGGAATGAGTATTAAGAAAGAAAGGAAAAAGCCTTCATTATGTTTCAGGATTTTCAGCCAAATCAAATCAATTTGGACTAGTGCGGAATACCTTAGAGATGCGTGTCACGTGTGGAAGGTTTGTTTTAGCCTGATCCATACCATCTACAATCAACGATAAATACTTCTTTGGTTCTAATTCTGCCTTTAGACGGTTGCCGTAGTAGCAGGTTCTCTCAGCCCTGTAGAAAATTATAGTTTTTGCCGTGCTTAGCCTATGGTGCTGGTGGAGAGGAAATTAATGAGGCTATTCATCTTAATTTGTTTACTTCTTATTACTAACAAAACAGGTTTAGCCTGGTCACTTAGCCTACTGACAGTAAATGTTCGCCTATTACCTTAAGACCTACCTTTGTTGTTCTAGGTGGATTTGTTTCTTCCTTGTCAAGTTTTGGCGTTTTTCTTTATCGCGCGTGCACTGCATACTGTGCCGTAGAAGGGTGCACACTCCACACTTGGTAAATTTGTTTTGCTACAAAGCAAAGGAATCATGTTTTACTTGGTAATAAAAATTACCATCAAAAGACGAAATAGTACTCCCGCGGTTTGATATTGGATTATAGAAAAGAGAAGTACAACGGTTCTATCCAGTCTTACCTTAGGAATAATAACATTTTTAAAGTTTTTTCGCCACATCATTTTGAATCCTGACCATGAAATGGCATCAATAGTTGCATTTTCGCAATCCTGCCTATACATTTGGAAAATGTCTTTTTTTGTATCACAGCAAGGCAGGCATAGACGGTCTTCGTGAGGCATTCTGTCTGCCGTTTGTTCGATGTAAACTAGAGAAAGAATGGAAAAGATAGAGAAAGGGTTATAATAAGCTATTGCTACGATATATGTGCATTAGAGTGGGTTAGAATCACGTAACACACACCTCGAAACCACGTGATTGCTTTGTTCATTTTTCCCGTCATCCACGTAGAACCTTCTCGCGCTTTTTCCACATTTTCTTCCATTTTCATATTCAGATAGTAGTCCGTAAAACCTAGGAAATTAAAGCTTGGTTAGCAAAATTAATGCACTGATTTTTTCAAAAAATGTCGTCTTATAGTACCTATATGAATGATAGGAAGAATGAATGACCAACTACACTTTTACACGAAGCGTCGATTTTATAGATGAGGTGTAGAATGTATAGATTCTTACCAGCCATTTGAGATACCTAAAGCTCGATGCCATGCAGTGGGACACATGGGCTTTCCATGGCATTCGAAAGAGTAGTTTCTTTTATTGTTCTCAGTATGGTACGTGTTGAGGGAGAACGCAGTGAGAAGATATTGCCTTTGTCCATCCTCAGTCAGCTCCCAGAATGTCTTTCGCCATTCCGTAATTTCCGATTTAGAAAATTGGCTCAGACAGTTCTTTTTCTTACAGCATCCCATCTGAAGCGTTTTTTCCACTTGTTGAAGATTAAGAGCTCGATGGCGTCTCATCTTACGTTGACGCTTTGAGTTTCCCTAGATATAAGAGATGACTCTTTCTTATGAACTATACTTACAAAACAAATGCACTGAAAATATGACTACTTTCAACTATGAATCTAACTGCAGGACTCCATACATTATTGAGCTGAGTAATAATCTCTGCTTTGCTTCTATTAATTGACCGATTCGAAATATGGTGGCAAATTTGAATAACTATTGTTCTGGACTGACTAGCCTCGTGTTCACGTGGAAACACAAAAGCATTTTCACATGAATGAGAGGCTAGTCAGTATAAAACAATAGTTATTCAAATTTGCCGCCATATTCGAATCGGTGTATAACACCTGCAGCTTTATTATAGCTTACCGGCTCAACACTGCACCTTCCATCATCATCATCATCACCATCAGACTCATTTAGGGTAACTAAGGGTACGGCGGAAATTTGCCTTTGACGCTGAAATTCTTGAAGATTGTGAAGAGCTTCCGTCTGTAAAAGCAAAAATACGAAATCAGTCTTACTAAAATAAATTTTAAAATGTGTTGTCTATGAGGATAAGATTGGTAACCTGGGTTTACTGCTGTTGCTTTCGATTTCATCTAATTAATGTGCAAAAAATATATACATCCCATCTGTATAGTACTAACCTCACTGCATTGATTATTTTCTTTGTCGCTAACTTCCGAATCAGCAGTATCTTCATCTGATTCCGTCGGAGACCATCGCGAATTCATATCCAATAACTCCTAGATTTAGAAACTTAAAATTAATGTTTGCATAAAGTTGAAAGATGTAAAATTGGGAAACAAGTGAAATGTCAAATGTATAATAAAAATAACTATCCCTAATCTTTATTCGTGTAGAGCTCACAAATACATGTTTTTTTGATAGAAACAGATTATTAAGGCACTGTAAGTTTATCAAAAATTCAGCGATATGGATTAAAATGTAAGGACACTAACTTGCATTCCTATATCTCATTCTATTCAGTAATACTTTGCTACTTTTCATTTTGCAATTTTGTCGCAAACAAATGTATATGAAATGCATTAATAATTAAACAAATACATGCATAAAAAAATAGACGATATATTGATTATAATTAAAGCATGGTTAACTATGATTAAAGTCATGAAGTAAAAATTAGCTAAATTGATCAATGATATAACCATGTTATGAGACAATAGCCAACTTACCCTTCGGTCTGGGTCACTGCTCTCATCATCGCTGTTAAAGCGACACACTGGCTTTCCAAAAACTTTCTGAGTTTAGAAATACAAGCATATGACATTAATATTCAGTATGTCTAGCCTTGTGGTGAGCTGCAATATCCGCAGATATTTTCTTACCTCTTTAAAAGATTTTGCCATTTCCTCTGCAACATATACATTCAAGGTCTTAAATGTCTTTGTGAAACACAGTCGCTTCCATATAAAGAAATACGTGGATGACTGAATACAAATGGTACTGAAAAACCTCAAACAACGGATTTATTGCTATGCTACGTATTAGCAATAAATTCTGTTCGTATAAATCACAGCTTTACAAGCTCGATTTTTTTCAATCTAGATGTTGTGTGTTCTGCTCGACTGGAATACAGGAAGAAGAATGGCAAGGTTCAAATTTCCCGCCTCAGATACTTTCACGCAAAATACCAAATATGGAATGTTTATCCATATAGGGTGTCTGATATTTACCGCGAATTGCTAACATTACTACAAGGCGATTAGTAATCTTACCGTTCGCGCTAACACTGATCTAATATACAAAGCGCCGCATGCATCGTAAATTTAATGCGTGGGAAATTCTTAGTTGTCCATGCAATCTTTGATGGTTTTGTACAAATATGTAGTATTCAAGGTGACTTTCAATCTAAGTGTAATGTCAACAATTTAAAATTCAAAATTTCAATCACGGTTCTATGCCATACTGTTAACGTTACCGGCCATAACTTCACAAAAAACAAGCTTAGAGACACTTCAGTATCTTTGTTTGCAAAGTGTTGTTCAGGGGCTACATGACACAGCTAACTCTAAAACGTCAGATGGGCATGCTGAGCATACCACCCAGAGAGCAAAATAGCTGTTTTCACATTGTAGGTGTCGGCTGTGAAATATATACGATGGTATCGTGGTCTTCGTCTTGAATCACATTCTAGAACATAGTTAAAACTATATTTCATAATCATTAGTATCATTCACGTAAACCTCAAGATAACTCCCCTGCTACACTTCTTCAGCCTGCACAGAATAGGAAGTATTGCATAAGAGAAAATGAGTGTTGACAAGTACGAAACAAGGCAAGTAGATGATCTGTAGATAAGGAAAAATTAGGTGAGTTGTAAGTTCCTTGCTGTTATTGTAGCTACATTGTACTAGATCTATAACCGGGATGGATGTGAACCGATTTTGTCCAACTTCGTTTTCGCAAGACAACACTAGTTTTTCCACTTCTACAATGACCCCGCTTCAAACAAGAGTCGGTCGTTTTATTCCAATTCCATTCGCTGGATCTAGTCAACCACAAGAGGCTGGAATGATCCGTACGCGCCCTCTTGGAGCTGTCCCTGGACCTAAGATGAACAGTACACTGGAAACTGCACCAAGACGTCTGGAGTTCAATCCTACAACGGGTACGTCAGACGGATGTCAATTTGTGCCAATTGCACCATTGCCTGGCGAAATCACCACGAGGGATGAAACAATTCCGCAAAAAACCGACTTTTTGGCAGCTGTCGTATGGATGAGAAGTGAGCTTTTTCATCTGGCAGGATTAATCAAAGGAATTGATGAACCCCCGACGAATAGATCTCAGGTTGAGCGAGGATGGAAGGAAAGTGTGAAAAAGCGTTATGGGACGACACATGTAAGTAAATTAAAAATGTATACTCTCCAAATTGTATTTACATACTTCATTCATTTCACGTTGTCAATTCTTTTATAGGACTTCAAACATTATTTTACAACCGCTCGATTGAGCAATCGCTGTTTCGAAAAAGTCCTTTCCATTGGAAAGGCTATAGAGAATAAGAAACTGAGGTCGTTGACAACTGCAAAGAGGTGTACTCAACACACTCTTCTGCCAGTTCTATATGGCCACAGTGAAGAGAGACAATACGATCTTCTCTGCGAAATGGAGAGAGGCAACGTGACGGTGACGGAACTAGGAGGGTCCAAACTAAGTAAGGTAAGTATTTTCATTTTGTTACTTAAAATGTTATTTTTGTCAATAAGATCACTGATAACGTCTTATTCAAAGTGCTTAGGTTATTAAATTGCCGGTGTATTTCTTTCTTAGTCCACACTGCAATGCTGGGACTGTGATAATCTACAGATTGTTTTACCAACAATTGACATTTTACTGACACTCAGGGTTTGATTACCGTTTGTAAAACCGCGCTATTGTTTTGTCGATTAGGCTCAAAAAGAACGTGATGCCTTAAAAAAGGAGCTGTCACAACTAAAAATCAAATTGAGAGAGGTGAGTTCATTGCTGCAAATTAAAGTGCTCCGGTGAAATTCTAAAATGAAAAATTCTGATTTTTTATGAAATATTCATTTCCTTAGGCTCTCGAAGACATTGAAAAAATAAAGCGAGAAAAAGAGCAAGTACAAAAAGAGGAAAGAAAGAAAAATAACGTAAGACCAGCTACGTAAGACAAACTAAAACTCTCTTTTAAATCTCAGTGCTCGGGAACTTAGGCCACTAAAGGGTGATACTGAATGTATTTCCCAATTTACTCTTTCACATTCTTTACGAACAAACTGCTCTCGACCTGGAAAATCAGAATGAAAGCGAGGACGGAGGACTGACGTTTTCGACAAATCATAAAATATCAATTTTAGGAATCACATCTGCAACCTCAGTTAAAGGAATTAACATATACGTAAGAGCATTAATCCCGACGGGCTCAGTCGACAACTTGTGCCCGCGTCTGTGTATATTCAGCGTTACGTGAACTGCTATTGATGACATAAACTCAATTTGCAGGAAATAAACAATCTTAAGGAGGAGTTGAAAAAAATTGTGAAAGAGCGAGAAAGTTGGAAAACGTTGTACGGTGAAGCAACTATCCTCACACAAGCGGAGTGCATAACAATTGAGGTAATCTGGTAATTCTCAGTTCATGACCCTTACCGCCGTTAACATTTCTTGATTGCCACTGCAATTGTATGCAAAAACGAACGTTCCCCAAAAATTGCCAATAAATGCCGCTGCGTATCATTTATAGTAAAAGAAGGTATATAGGATCTAGCTGAAGACCAGCAGGAATGGATTTATCCCGGAGCGGGCTGTTTAGAGTTGTCGCCGAGATAAACCGTCAATTCCAAAAGCTTGTGTATATTTTCTGATTCCAGAAACCTAAAGAAAAGCCGCCTAAAAAGAAACAACAGAAAGCCGCGGAACAACAGGAAACACAGGTACATAACCATGGAGAGTAACTATAAGTTAATAAGGCTATAGCTTATTGTTCTGCTTTATTAATTAGGCATCACACAATCCTGATGAAAATGAACAGCTTTTGAACAGTTCCGAGGACCTGCACATTGCCAGAGAGGTTGGTAGAAACAAAAAAAATTATGAGCTTAGTGCTGTTATATCTATCTTGTTAAGGAACACAACTTCCTTCCTTTTTCGCATTTATCTAGATTTTTTTTATTACTTTTCATTGAGTTATGTCGTTTTTCGTTATTTAGGAAGAAAACGATGCGGTAATGTCATTTGATGAAGACGATTCTGATATGAATACCTTTATTCACTTTGGTTCGGATGAAGAGGTATGTAAATTATATCCTACCCACTGTTTAGTTAAACCGCCTAAAAGTATATCTATAAAACTAATATTTACTCATTGTCATAAACAGGAAGACGACAACGATGATGATCCCTTTTCGGTATGTTTTAGTTATCAGCATAAAATTATTTTATAGAACATGAGAGAGGGTGCCCCTAGGTAGTAGGGATAACTCTCTTTTGTTTTCTTTTCCCTGGGGGACACAAAACAAAAGAGATAGCCCTACTACTTAGGGCCACCCTCTCTCATGTGAACGGGCCCTAATTCTATGTTTTATTGTTTCAATAGTGTTATTTATTTCTAAGTAGTGCAAAGTTTTGTGTGCTTTTTTCTTTGCACTCTAGCTTTCATCTAAAAGCTCTATTAAAAAATACCCTCATGCATTTTATCTTTTGTGGAAACAGGTTCATGGAGGTCCACTCAAACTGGGTATCGACAGTCTCAGACAAAAATACATGAAGGTAATGTCAGTTGTATCAGGCTACCTACCATTTTAGTATAATCAATTGTCTATTGCATTTGACCGCGTAGACACCCTTTAAATAATCAGTTTACCCGCTATTATTGTGCTGTGTGTCTGGTGCAGAATTCATGTTTACTGTTCACCTCTACAGAGGACAAGTGGAAACGCCCAAGCATCATCGCAATACATCAGTGATGGCGAAGGTGAGTGAATGGGCCAATGGTGGTTATTTGAAGGTATCCGAGGTTCTGAGAAGTTCACAATCGCTGGCTAAAACCATATTGGACTCGTCATATTGGGCGTGTCCCCTAGGGTGTGCATTAGAGTGATTTTAAAAAGTCCCTACAAGATAGTTAGCGTTTTTTACTACTTAATTCTTGTCTTAACTATTCAATTATTTCCACTCCTTGTTTGTTTCACGGGTTTATGAGCACCACTTTACAGTTTTATAACACATCTAAACTTTATTAATATCTGTGTTCTTTAAAAGGATTCATAGATCCAAAAAGGAGAAAATGTCAGGACGACGACAGAAAGGTATAGAGCAGTTTTTGGATAGGCGCTTTACAAATATCATCATTAATATTAATTAATTATTATTGGACAAAAGGGTGACATGTAAAAACGATTAAGTATAAATGTTAATGTTATTCATGATTTGTCGTAGGAAGAGGAAAGTCCAACACAAGGAGAGGCAGGTCAGTGTAATCCACAGTAATTGGCTACGCTGTTGCGGTCGCCCTGCCATTCATTTTGTCAGTATTATGGCGAAGCTAATAAAATAAAAATAAAATAAAATAATCAAATACCAAGTTTACCAAAGATCAGTTGGTAATTGACTATTGATATGCTTATTTTCAGACACCAATTCAGTCTTTGAAGATTACTGGGTAAGTTGTGCAAAAACAACAATTCTTTATAAATTATGTACCTTTGACAATAGTTTACATGAGTAATTTTAAATAGAGTAGGTACTGGCCCTAACTAATAACTTGGAAGCTATAATATATATAATATATATAAAAAGGATTGATCACTGTATAATTTTTATATCTGAACTAATATTTACACTCAATATATTTTTTCAGGATTATAATATCGAGCACCTTCATATAGCCTCATGGGTCGCCGTTGCTTATGATGACACCTTCTTTGTTGGGAAAGTTCAAAGGAAAGCTAAGAAGGCCAAAGTGCGGTTCGTAAAACACGAAGATAGTGAAGATGGCAGTGGGGATCTCTTCAAGTGGCCTGATCGTCCTGATGAGGACAACGTTGCGATGGACTATATATTCCATCCCAACGTGAATGTAGTAGAGCAGGCACCCGGAGTATTTAAAGTACTACAATATGAAGAGCTGAGGAGCATTTACAGTGGATTCAAGAAAAGATATTTTCGGAAATGAGGCCGTGTGAGAGAGGTTTTTCATTGGCAATGATAGAGCGATAACGGCAGTGACAATCGTTTGTTTGCTCGTTAGTTTGTTTCTTTCTTTGTTTTAGTTAAATGCAAATTGGAGTAGTTTGGTTACGGACCACTACATGATATATGGTTCGCCGGCAAAATCTTTATCGAGTGGCAAGATCATAGTCCTTACGTGTCTTCGGAACACGGAGAGTAATTTAATTAGGTCTTGTAAACGATATGCCAATGAACTTACTAGAAGAGTTTTCCTCCATTTGGTAATGTTACCGATCAGTGTGTCCAATATAAAGACGAGATCCTAGTAAGAATTACTGAGTCTTAAGATCAACTTTCACGGAGTCCTGTCGAAAGCTAGTCTTTCTGACAGCAAAATGTGAGCACTCGTTGGTAATGTTACTATTAAAGAAGAGAGGTCACCTTTACAGTGAAGCCTTAATCGGGCATACCGTGTTGATTTATAAATTAAGAGGAGCCAGTTCAATAACAGATTTGCACCTCTAACTAATCAGTTCACAAATAAAGTGTTTAAACGACGGCAGCTGGTCTATCTCACATTTTCAATTTTCGGAAATTTCCCCTAAAACGAAAATTGTGTTCAGTTCAAGGTTTGTATCCTTCTTTAGAAATGGTAAGAGATTGTGTGGTGATGTCGAAATAGCTAGCTCTACCTGCTCTACTAGCTAACAGCTCTATTTACGATAGAATACTTTGAATCGAGTACATTTTTCCGTTGAGAAATTTTCAAGAATAAAGAACTGCAGGACAAATAGTATTTTGAGGTCCATGTCCGGCTGCCGGTCAAATAAAATAGCCAACAGCGAATCAGCATTAACTGTAAATAAATATGAATATTATTGAACTGTAGGTCGTAACAGTAAAATATATCACTTATACTTAAAGACTGCAGCATTGTTTCTGTTCGAATTTTTCCCGCTTGTATTACCAAGTTGAAGTAATGTTACTACAGCGTATCCAATTAAAAGGCAGCCATCGAGTAACGTTACTAAGCAATCAGTTCTAACGTCCTGGGGGATCCAGAGAGAAAGCATATATGCGTATATATGCATGTATATCGGTAACTTGCTTGGAATTAAGCAATACAAAACATTCCGGCTCTTTAGATCTTTTAAAATAAGCTAAAATGCCAGTTTCAGTTCTTGTGTGAAATTCGATCTTGATCTGTTTATACAGTAAGCCTCACTGTCGACAATTCGGCACGTGCTTTGAGCGGAGTAGTGGAGCTGAAAAGTAGCATCTCTCTACGATTCCAGCTGCTTCTTCCTTTTAGCCTTTGGGATGAAAGACAGTACCAAACCTAAAAAAATGTCTTTCGCTTGATTTACGACAAGGGTTCTACACCGCATGGAAGGGCTGACAGAGTCAGCAAACACGTGCTGTTGTGACTGGGAAAATATTACAATTACGAGGTCAGTTAAATGTTACATGTTGAACCTTACGATTTTACTCGTTCCATCTCCACTTCTATTTAGTCCCACTTTTTGGAAAAGTTTTGATCAGTGCATGTGCAATTTCAGATCGCAGATGAAAACACGATCGGTACATCATTTTCTGTTGACGAGACTCGAGCAAAGAAATGGCGCGACGTTAATTGTGTATCAAGTTGTCTACAAAGAGTGTCAATTTGTAAGTGCTACTGATAGCCAGTTTTGATCAGTAGAAGAAGAATAGGACTGATGCAATTATACTTTTATACTGTAATTGTTTTGGTACGTATTTCAATCGTATTTTAAACAGCCAAAGAAAAGCCGCGAAGATGGTGACAGTATTTATAAACCTTTGCAATCCAGTATTTCAATTTTCACGAATATGATTTACGGTTATTTTTAATTAGTAATTTACGATTATTTTTTATTATGTTGGACTATGATTGTATTTTACAGAACGACTTTTGATTTGAACGATGCCGATGTTTAGGTATTTCAAAGTACGTAATTTGGCAGTCTTTTCTCGTGACACGTACCTTATCTGTCAAATGTTCATTTTGCGCGAGCTTGTCAGATAACGGAAACGACATGTCATAAGGACGAATTCATGATAAGTTTTGTTTTATACCAAACACAATATATTATGGCCGGCTTTCACTTTTTTTTCAATAAACTTAGTGCCATGGACGTTTTCATTGAATTTTCAGCTTCATTTTAACAACATTTCGTTAACATGTGGAGCTAGCGAGTGGTAACATTACTGTTCGTGGTAATTCTTACCACTCAGCTCGCATGTCATTGGATAGTTTGCAGTAATGTTACTGTGGTCAAAAGCGTCTCAAAGTAAACGATTTTGATTGGCTAAGACCTGGTAATTCTTAGAGTAAGACTAGTAAGCTTTTGTCTCCATAGTGTTTTTGTCCTCTCCATAGTCTCTTTGGCCCGTGTTTTTGTCAACTGACGAAGGTCAAAACAGAAAATCAAATTATTAAACGTTGGATTGTGTCGACAACAATCTTTGCAGAATATGTTTATCTTAAAGGAACTGTTGGTCCCAAATGTTCGTCGAAAAATCTCTACAAACCTCCTGCAAGCAAATCTTAAACTGCTTGTTCTTGTTACAATCAACTATAAATGGCGGCAAAGAGGCGACAAAACTTTAAGCTTGATTTTGCCTTGTCAATCAATTTCTCATTTCGACCAATTGGAACGCACGGCCTCTGGAGGCCGCACTGACACTGCACTGACACCGCACTGGGGATTGAGTGCAGGCTCTCCCTTTCTCCTCTTCCTCCTAACCTCCCCCTCCCCCCTCCCCTCCCCTTTTCCCTCCTCTCCAATCCCCTCTCCTCCTCCCAAATCCCCTAGAGCCGCCACGCAGGCTAAACATTATTTTGCTGAAATTATTTGCTTCATTCAAACCTCCCTGGTTCATTTGTGTGCATTTTCTTGTCATTTCATGGGCTGTTACCTAAACTCCCAAAAATAAATTATACACACAGTCAAGTCTGCCATTGAGCCAGATATTACTGCAAAATGTTCAGTTGGCAATGTGATGATTATGATGATGATGACAATGATGGCTACATATATATGTTGGTGTGACTTGGCTTAGTATACAGAATGCATTGAAAAGGAATTAAGGAAATTTTGTTAAAATTATTGATCAATGAAAATCATTTCCTCAGGGCTCCAAGTGCAAAGGGTTTTGCTTCTTCAGAGGAAAAACTAAGAGAAAGACCAAGATTTACTCAGGTTGTTGGCCACTCCAAACCTGTTGGTTCAACTTCAATAATGCATGATTGATTACAATGCAGAGCTGCAGGTATCCACGCCTGAAACACTGCATCAAGTTTTACTGTTGCAACATTTTCTGCATATATTACAGGCATAAACAAATGAAAAAAGCTTCAGCCATATTGAAAAAAATTAATCAAAACAAAAGTTGTATTGTGTGTTAGGCTTTTACTGGATAAAGAAGAACAGCCTGAGACTATTTAAGTCACATTTTAAGTAAAAATATTTAATGAATAGCTGTTAGCCTGCATGACTTGTCAATTGGAGTTTTTTGCAAGATATGATGCATGCTACCTTAATTGCTTCTTAATGTAGACTGAGGTAGTGTGTGTGAGAGTGCAGTGTCCCCCCAATTAGTGAGCAAGAGCTAGAAGACTTGGACACTAAAATAAACAGTTATTGGTTGTCTACTTGTAATCAATGTGGCATTCTAAGAACAAGCCCCAAGCATGCATGAGGATGTTTTGACCCCCTCTCTATACCAGAACCCTTTTCAAGAACCTTTCATATTCAAATTTTTAATTCCTTTGAGAATACAAATGATAGTTTAATTAATGAACAAAAGCTACTCGAAAAGGACTCTTCAGGACTGGTATAGAGAGGGGGTCAAAAGGTCATCACACTTGGGGCTTATATTGGGTCATCATTTTAACATCATTTAACACACACAACAATTATCCTTGTCACCCTGATGCCTGAGTAATCCCCTGGGAAACAAGTATCACACATATTTCTTAGTTTATAGCCTTTTAAATAGATTACTTATTATGCAAGTATATTGTATACAACTAATTAAGATTAATTATTGCGGATCATGTATGCATAATCATATTGTTTCTCGACCTCTCTTGAAAATGCTCTAAAATGCCTCTAAATTGTCAAATCGCTTTTACATTTTATAGTTTGTCTACTTTAACATTTTGTCACATCATGTGATGTCATCACATGATGTCAATGCTACAGAAAAAAGCCATTATAATTTTCTTTAGCAATGTATATTGGAGAACTTGAAATACATTCAAAAAATCTTGAATCATGGCAGAATTTTAAGAATGAATTTTAAGAATGGTTGCCAAAGTTGCCAAATAAATTTAATATAATTTCTTGATTTTTTGGAAATCCAATGCTTGGCTTTGAAGAAGAGGCTGTAATGAATAAATATTGATGAAACACTTAGTTTTGACAAAACCTGCCAAAGATTATTAGCATTTTAAAGAAACCTGAAGTAAATTGTCCCTAGCATGCATAATAAGAACAAAAATGGGTCCTTTTTGTCAGGTGTGCATTGCTCTACTGGAAGTCAAAATTAATGATTCCTGCCAAAAACGCATTTGCGGGTCTATTCTGGCCAAAATGAGAGCCTATTTTGCATAGCAACCATTGCACTGCAATGATCGATATGTCAGTACACCCATAATACCATTGTTGTCCCATTTCAGACTGATGACACCCTTGGGAGTCAAATGATTTTATATGTAAACATTTTAACACATCATAAAAGAGCAGACTATATCACTTAACCCACAGCTATACCTTGTGGGACTGATTACTCAGTAAAATAATACTGAAGATTCACATGCAAGGAAAACTTTTGTTTGGTGTTATTTAACTGAGATAACAGTGGCAGAATACATTGCTACCCAGGGTGGGGGGATCCATTGTAAAAGGATCGGGTATGCTTGTCATATCTCTTAGGGGCAAAAACCAGCGATTTGGTATCTTTTAGGGTGTTAAAATTGAAGTTTAGAGTTTTGGCATTTCCTGGTATGTTTTAGGGTATCAAAAGAGCCAATCGCTTATATTATCTTGTTCTCAAATGGAAGAAATTTGCCTGACAAAAGCATGTCGACTGTCCAATTTCATGTTCATAATAGTAATGTTCATTAGCTTGTTGTTGCTGGGATCTCTTAGGTGTTAAAAAATTGTCTGGACACGCCCTTTTAAAAAGACTTCCGGTATCTTTTAGGGGTATTTTTGAAAATTTCCAACGAGCATACCCGCTCCTTTTTCAATGTAGTACCCCCTTTGGGCATTGCTGTTGCATAGCTTAAGTCTTTTATCAAGGCATAATGACCACCTGGCCGGAAATGAGTAATTTAAGAGCATTTTTGGGGTAAAGGAGTCTTACTACACTAAATTATGTTGAAGGCATTTTTTCATTGGTTTAAGAAGGGTATGATGTTTCAGGCATTCCTGGTCCGTAGTGGTAATAGGAATCTGGTAGTTAAAAAATAATTATAATTATAATCTTTTCACAGCAGCATTTCCACTTAGTTGTTCTTCATCTGCTGGCACTCACACTCACAATGCCAGGCATTCCTGGTTGAGATGGCAGCCCTTCAAACAATATTCAGGGGTGGATCCAGGGGGGTGCCCATAGGTGCACTGGACATCCCCCTAGCGCCATAAGAGATGATGTCATCAGATTCCATTGTTAGGAGGCCGCCTCTTGGATGTGACGTCATCTCTCAAGAGGCCTATTTGAAACACCCCCTTTGCAAAATCCTGGATCCGCCCCTGATATTATTATGGTAGGTTCGATCTGAACTAGTGACAAAACAGCAACCAGGAACATCTGCCAATTCTCCAGCAGATTGACAATAAATTACAACATTTCAAAAAGCTAATAACAGGTATATTCATAATTTGATTACATGATTGAGTAGTTACTGTATATATACTGTGCAAAGCTCATGATGCAAACTATACTGTGGTAATTCATCTTATCTCAAACACAAACTATAATCAATATAAACATTTTTATCTCAAGATTTCACTGAGGATTGGGAATTGTGTGTCTGTGAGGAATAGCTGTTACTCTCCAAGTAACCTTAGGTAAAGTTGTTAATTAAAAGTATAGCTATGCTGAAAATAATCTGAAGCATCCTTGAATTATTATTGTAAACTTCCACTGAAATGATGATGCAGTTTTATATTTACTGTCAACTGAGACTGTTGGTCTACTGTTGGTGGACTGTTAGTGGGGTATCGGTCATCAATGGGTTAGGTATAATTGGCAAACAGTCGACCAATACCCAACCAACTGTCAGCAAACAGTATATGGTCTGTGTTATTTTATACTTAATTACTGTTAATAATTTGGACCAAAAGTCATCTACATGCATTCCTTGGATTATAATGTATCTAAAGTAAGAGACATCATGAGAAATCTGTCCAAGGTTAATTATCACTGATAAGTATGTTACCAAAGTAACAACTTTAATTGTACAGACTGCCAGCAGTCCTTGGTGTTGTCTTGTGCCAGTTGTGAATGACTGTGAAGCAAATGAAAGCATGGGAACAAATGAAACAAAACATTCTCAGTAAATATTACCATCAGCTTGAATATCAAATCCATCATTTATGAACAAATTTAGGCCAAATATAAACCTTAGTCAGAGAGATTATTAATAGTATATTTTATAAGATAGAAAAACCCCACAGCATAATACTGCATCATGACCATGTCATCTATCAAAACACTAGCTTACAGGGCAAATTATTTGAAAAGTGCTTATGCCAGTGTTTTCTATTGTTTCATACAATAGATTTTAAGATAGGCCTTGGCTTAGGCTTAAATATTTTAAATAATCAGCCCTTGATATTCTAATTTCCCTATTAATAATAGTTTCTCATACTTATATGCAATTTAATCTGAAATAATCTTATAGAAACCCTTGATAACACCTTTGTAGGCAACTTAAGGTGGTATTCCTGTGCGCAGTTTAAGGGAAAAGAAATGTGTCAGGGAAAGGCAGGAAAAAGACCTGAGTTTACCATCCAACAATTATTTTAGAAAACACTTTCCTCCTCTTTTTGTTTCTGTGAGAACAATATTCTTTAGCAGAGGTCTGTGAGGTCTGCAGGAGAACACTATAAATTGGCCTAGTACACAATACAAACATAAGCACAAGCAACATCTGCAGACCCAGAACCACTTTATCACTATTTATAGGTGTGAAAATGAAACTCTGTTGCTTAAATGTCATTAGACAGTGTGTCTAACAGCTGCTTAATGCCATTCACGAGCAATTAATTGCTATTTTTTAAGTGTGCATGTTAAATAAATGTAAAATAAAGCACATTGTTTCAACAGAGAGTATAATTTTATGCACACTTGTTAGCCATTTTGAGTAAAAAATGGGAATTTATGTGTCGATCTCAATAAATTAACAACTACATTTATATAATACATGTATAGCTATAGCTATGATTGATTGTTCTGTATATGTTGATACATATATAATGTCTGTTAAATTGCCAGCTATTATAAAGTAATTCAGTTCACAGCAGTTTAATTGTTTCACCAGGACTTGATTTCTCATGGACATGTTTTCCACAAGCACTAATCTTCAAGGATGCAAATGAACCCATATCAACATGTTTGGGTATCACTTACTGATTTTCAAATGAATCATCATTTTGATTTCATTTCTTCTCCAAACTGAAAAGGAAACACCCATTTCCCTGTGAATATTTTATAAGGAGTCCAGTCTCTTTTGAGAAAATAATTTTCAAGGTTAAGCTAACACGTGCACCCAGCACTTGTCTCTTCATTTGCTTCATCGACTTCTCTCAGTTTTGGGCCTCTATTTGCATTGTTATTGAAGACGTTATTAGGAAGAGTTGCTTGGTCTACACAAGTCTCCATTCTAACCATTACCTGTTGACATGATTAGTTAATCCATTTGTAAAATTCATGTTTACAGAAAGTTTTGTTTGCAATGGAATCAAAGCAATCAATAATTCATTGAAGTCTAGCAATATATGACTTTGTGTACTAAGTAATAGATATCTATAGGTCATTGGTCAACTAACCAGCTAATACAGCAGCTGTGTATTTTTACAACTCACCCTGTATTTTGGTGAGCCTTTAGGCGAGCCAAAATGCAAGTGACACGTAAAAATTCACAGCTGTATTCCCTGGTTAATCAGCCAATAACATTTTTATGATACAATTCAAAATCAATACAACTGATGTTGCTTTTATTGCCACTTTTGACTTTGATTAGCACGTGGCTTTGCTCCAGGAAGCCATTCAAATGTTACTAACCTACCTTATTCCACTTTATTTTCGCTGCACTTTAATTTCGCGATTTTTGCGATTTCGCGATTCGAAAAAAAAAAAAACGCGAAAATTTAGTGCCGCAAAATTTAAGTGACGCGAAAATTTGCATGCGCGAAAATTACGTGACTATGCACATATACACTGAACCCTTTATTGAATCAAAGGTGTTGTTTCAGGAGAGAAATCACTTCCACCAGTTGACCCATACCAGTCAATTTATTCATGAACCAACACCATATTTTAAAACACTTACATTTTCACTTAGTGAGTCAATCACACCGTTGTGTTACCTTGCTAATATAAACTCATGAATAAAACGAAATAATTGTACCTTAGCCTTGTTTATTATTGTACCTAATTGTATTATACAGTGATTTTTTGACCAAATCGTGAAAATAAAGTGTCTTTTGTCTAGTACATAGCCCGGAACGCGCTGCATTCTGATTGGCTGTCGTCCGACCTTGCACAATTGAACACCATTGGTCAATTTCTTTGTCTTCCCGTGTCAATATGGCGGACCAAGATGGCGGCCGAAGAAGACAAAGAAAACGCAGAAAATCAATTTTCTTGCTTCGAAAATGCAAACATTTGTCAAGACGAAACTTGCAATGGAGTAATGAAGCATTGCCACTGCAACATATGCTTCTTCAAAACTCAGAATGTATGTATAGTGGAAATTTGACGGTTTTTGACGCGAGAGTACCAGCTTTTTTGCCTATTTTGTGGAAAACAAAACTGCAAGAACCAAAACGAAAATGCCAACAAAAACTCCTCGAGGAAAGTTCTGATCAGTGTTTGATATTTTGCGCAGTCGGTCGCTAAATGATTTTGTTGTTTAATCTGTAGAGGCTCTTGTATAGCGTTTTTAAAACTGTTTTGAATCATTTTTTATTTCCTCGAAAAATTTCTGAAACTGATAAACTTGAACAATGCAATCACAATGCACATTACGGAAAACGTAAAAACACAATAATTCAACATGATTGTGACAGGGCTGTTACTAACCCCCTCATAGACCCAAAAAATTCAAATCAACATGAATGTAATACAATTTTTCTTGTGTATAAGTAGATAAACATTTCATAATTTTGTTGCTGTTTAAGTGTGTGAAAGCTTAGAGTAAGAGTAGCTTAGATGTGCTACCATTTCCCTTATAATAATTTAAAGATATCCATAACATACACACACAGACATATAGTAACAGGGTGAACATTTCCTACACTTTCCTACACTTAAAAAGATAAAGGTATTTACAAATAAATTTACAAGAGGGGGCATGCAACATTGGTTTCAAAAAAGATATTTAAAAAAGTCAAAGCTGTCAATGAGACAACTCATGGATACTGCACAAAACCAATGAGTAAAGCAAAAGTCAATTAAAAAGGCATACAGTAACTCTAGGACCAGCACCTGGCCTTGCCTTACTTTCAGGACAAGCTCTTGGTGCCTGCCAGCCTCAGAGAGGTGTCCACACTAGCTAGTTTCATTTCAGACAATATTGGACCATCTAAAAGGAAGTGCTCAAAGCAGGTTGGAGGATTTGTGTAATAATAGGCTATTCAGTTACACATTTTTTTATGCCATAAGAAAGTGATAGCAATAACTCACATAACAACATAATAATCCTTTGGAGTATGAGTGAGTCAAAAAGGTATTCAAAAAATGGTATTCAAATTTCCAAAAGGGAAGGGATGTGTCCCCTTTGCCCTAACCTAAATCCATCCCTGTTTTCTGTGAAAGAGCAATACCATTATGCAAAAGTTAATTGAAGGATAGGGATAAGAGGGAATACATGCAAAGACGTGTGTGGACATGCACATAAACAGCATGTGCAGTTTAAAACTAGCCCATGATAAAAGGATATTGGTCAATATTTTACTGAGTGTTCTATTTAAGGGGAACCCAAAAAGTCAGTTGTAAACCTTTAAGAAATTGAAGGGTTCCCTGTGAAAATGACCTGAGTGACTTTTTGATGGATGTCCTGAGATTAATTTTTCCAGAATAGGAAAGTTAATTATACCATTGAAAAAATATCATCAATAAAGTCACTTAGGCCATTTTCAAATGAAACCCTTCATGAAAATCCTTTCAGGTCTCAAAACAATTATTATGAAAATGGAATTGCTGCTTTGCAGTAAAGCAAACGGAATGAATGACTGTACCAAGGAATATCTGCATTGATTAGTATTACAACCCTTTATCTATATTAATATGCACATAAATTTTGTGTGCATATGGTGCACATTATTTTCTTGTTTGTAGGGTAATAGCCATCTTAAAGTTCACATATCTTCATGTAAAAAGACTGTGAAGGAAGGAAATAATGAGTTTAATATATGCATGCACAAAAGACATTTTCAAGAACAAACCTATCAGATAACCATGAGATTCAATACACACATTCTTGTTTGAAGAGTGCAATATACCCAAGGTTTGCAGCTTGGTCAAAAAATACCTTTTTATACTTTCTTTCAATTGATATATTATCTCATTGCTATATTCTAACAATTTCATATACTGGCCACTTCTTATCGAAAGTGAAGTGCTGCAAGCGATACTTTTGTCAGTTGTCTCGCCATCTTAAATTCTCTATTTTAACATGCATTGCTGGTACTTGGAAGGGGGCTGGTAAGGAAAGGGAACAATATTGGCTTTCCTCTATCCCATTTTCCCCCAAAGCATAATGAGCTCCTGTCTATACCAGAATCCTTTTCAAAGCCCTTTCATGTACAAATAGTTTAAATTCCTACAAGAACACAAACAATAGTTTTAATTAGTGAGCTACTTGAAAAGGATTCTGTTATAGAGAGATGGTAATATGTAATCACACCTGGGGCTTATTCCCTTCCCATTTTCATCTATTTTATGATGTTCTGATTAAATGAGAGAATATTTTGTGAAAAGCAAAGGAGTTTTACTCAAAAATCCACTGGCACAAAATTTGGTGAAGCAACAAGATATTTGACTGTTTTGATAAGAAATCTGGAAGCAACATTTGCTAATTGTTTTTGAAAGCAATGTTCTGAAGGGATAGCATTTGTGTTAATGTAAAGTATGTAAAATTTTTGTAGCAAAAATAGAAAACATCTTAAATATCTATCTATTAGAATAATAGAAGTACATGTGATAAAATGATGTATACAACAGTTCATGAACGCAAGAGTGTTCAAGATTTTACACAACAATAAAGAAACACGCTCATCTGAAAAGAAGAGAAATGAAGCCAGCTGTTTAACTTGTAATCTATACATGATTCTTTTCACCATGTACTGATGGGAATATTATGATTCTATTAATAAAATAAATGCCAAAATTTGTAAAGTAAAGTACCCTGATCCTCTAGTTGCAATCGCATCTATGATTGGGTCGAGGAATGCTAATGACAAAAAAATATTAATTTAGCCTATCAATACAAATCCACAAGTGCAACCTTTATTTAAACGAGTGAAATTTATACGGAAATCGTCTTTGAAACTGAATCAGTCATCAAAAATGACTTGCATTTCTAACTTTTTTATCTGAAAGACTTACGTACACATGAAAGCTAAGCTCATTTTTTCGTCCATTTTTGAACTGCAGTGTGCAAAATTCGTCAGGTAGTCTTCACAAGTGTCTGCTCGATCGTCACACTCCCATCTAGTTTCAGTGTACACACCTTGGATTAATATTATCAACGCTAACTGTTTGAAAAGAGCGAACTAGACGTCCTTCCCGCATTGAGCAAAACGTCCGCCATATTGACACGGGGATACATAGTTCCCAGTCCCGACCGAGCCATGGTGTGCAAGAGAGTCACGTGACAGGGCTATGTACTAGTCAACTTAGTTTTAACATATTTTTGAAAATCGCGAAATTAAAGTGTTGCGAAATATTTTCATCAAAAAATCGCGAAATTTAAGTGTCACGAAAATAAAGTGGAATAAGGTAATACAGTCTCATATTTTTCGCATTCTTGTGCATATTACATGCGTTCTTTTGAGAATTGTATATTTATAATAAAAGCTGTTTATTTAATTGGCATCTTGAAACTGAGGAAACAACAGAAACAATGATTCTAATTTGTTTAGCGAGAAGCAACAGTATTCTATTTTCTACAAAATAATTATCTTCCAAATGATGGCATACAAAAGGCAAAAATACCTGTTTATCTTCAATGTCATTGGTAAAAATATAATCAAGAAGTAAAGAAAGAAATGTTTTGATTAATATTAAAGACTTACAGTTTAATTACCTACACTGTATTGGTTTTAGGCTCTTTCTTGATGTTCCTAAAGCACACTGTAAATCACATTGCTCGCTATCGAATTGGCAAATCTGTCAAATTATGTCTGAATTATATGGCTAAACATCCAATAAAAAATAAACTAGGCTGCTTAAATAATTCATTTAAGTGTATTCAAGGTAGTAGACATGCCTTTTAAACAACACCCAATGAGATGCTATATAACTGAAAGATAAAATTAAGCAAACAAACTTGCATATAAAAAACGCACTGACTGAATCTGCCAATTATTGGAAATGCTATTACTTTTGTAAATGTACAGTGTATCTTTCTAGACAATTTTTGTCTTGGACTGCAATGTATACTGTGTGTAATCTTGACTTATTGCCATACCACATCCAGCAAATAAAAACATAGCCTTATATAAGGCAGCTTGTATGAATGAATTATTCACTTTTAAAAGTTAGAAATATTGATAATTAAAAGTTGTTTGCTTACATAATTCATTTATTAGAAACATTTAAAAAAATGTTTCCATTGTTTCCAGTGTTTCCTCGATTTCAAGATGCTGGGTTATTATCTGTTAGTATAACAACCAAGGCTATTGCAATTAAGCCAATCTGAGTTGTTACCTGATCAAGTAATGCTTCCACTGACTTGATAACATTTTGACCTGTTGATGCACTGGTTTCAAAATACTTAAATCCAAGGTTTTCTGCAAGGGTTTTGGCTTCACCTTCATCTACTACTCTTTGATCTTCTAAATCTGCCTTGTTACCAAGTAATACTAGAAAACCAAGACAGGAGTTATTTCCATTTTATGAGTACAAAGCAGCCACAACAAAAACAACAAAGCAGTGAATATTAAATATTAAATGCTCTTGACTAGCTTAATTTACAGCACAAATCAATTTGCCTCATTTTTTTCTAACTTCAATAATTTTTTTCAGTTGCTCAATCATCCTTGGTGGTGGTAGAGCTTAAGCAAATTTGACACACAATCACATCATTGGTTGATTGGTTGATTTCTCAGTAAGGTCAAGGCAAGTTTTATTAATTCTCACAACTTAAGTCTTGGAATTGATATGACAGTAACTTGTAATTACAGTACATTAATGTGTACTAACAAAAGATTGTACTGGTAACAACCATTTACTGGTTCTACATACAATGTAAAGGCAACACTCTCTTCAGTTACTTTATGATGGAGGGAAATAAAAAAAGAGAAACACGTCTAATGTTGCTATGGAGAACTTCTGTCAGAAAATTGAGAATTGTGTGCTTTATTATTTGTTAATTACCAACTAATAAAGATATAGCATCATGATTATGATGATGTTGATGATTATGACTATGGTGGTGAGAATGTCAATAAAGAGGTGACAAGGAAATATAACTTGAGGAACAGTCCAGAAAGGGACAGATGAAGTGGATGAGATATGAGAAGAGAATGTGAAACTGAAATGGTAAGAAACTAAACAACTTGACGTTTAAACCATCATATCTCACCAATATCAGGGTTTTCACAATATGCATGTGTTTGCAGCTGACTTAACCAGTTTCGTATATTAACAAAAGACTGTTCATTAGTCAGATCAAATACCAACAAGAATCCCATAGCATCACGGAAAAATGCTGTAGTTAAACTTCTAAACCTGGAACAGATTGAGTCATACAAATTAATGATTATACAACACAGACCACTCTAAGACAACTCAGATGGTCTGTAGTGCTGGATACTTGATACATATGTAAACCAGTACTTAGCAAGGGAATAACTGAGTTTGTCTTACATTTATATAAGCATTGTCAAGTGAAGTATTGAAGTTACCTTTCTTGTCCCGCTGTGTCCCATAATTGTAAGTGTATTCTTTGCCCTCTTGTTGAACGTGTGCCATCTGAGTTAAGAGGATGATGGACCTGAAGAAATACATCCAAACATTCTTATTTTAAAGCAAAAACTTCCCCCCTCTAAACTATACTACAAAGAAGTTAATCATAATTTTTAACTTGATTCTGTCTCATCACGATAGGCAGTTGATGAAAGAATTGGTATAAGTAAAATGGCAATGGAATAAAGATTTAATGTGATACTGAATACATTACACACATACAGAAGGTAATTTAAGACCTGTAGAGAATTTAATCAGATTAGAGTTACAAAGGCTTACTTATGGCCTCCACAGACTAGGTGAAATAAGTAGTTGTGATTGACACCTAGAACATATTGACAATTAAAATGCTCCATTCTAACATTAAAATAAGCCCAGTTTGTTATCAACAACTACCTATTTTTTTCAGTGAGTGGACTAGTCATTGACAACTAATAGTAATCAATAATAACCATGCCCTAATCTGTACAGGTCCCTAAAATAATACACAAACAATTATTCCTAAAAATAGATATAATTGTCAATAAAATATCATCCATAAAGATGTCAAATTTTTATCTATAGATGGGAAATATAATGGACTGATAGAGTACAGACACTAAAAGCGTGCAACATAAATAGTACAAAATAGTCATAAATTATGCAAATCTTTTGTTTTCTATTGTTTAATTAGTGCTATTTAGTACTAAATACTGCAAAGTGTTGCACGCTTTTAGTGTTAATTGTACTCTGATACCATACATGTACTGCATCAACATCCTTATAAAATTAAAAATTGTAGATCATAATCGATGACAGCTAACTATTATTGTACCTATAACCCATGTACAAATATTGTTTCTAATGAAAGGCTAAGATCTATATACTACATTCTAGAATGTCATGAAGGTAAGCCTATTATATGCCTTAGTGATACAAGAACAATCCCCAACCACCCCACCCATACCAAATCTAAGTTAGCAGGTGCAAAGCAAACAAAGATATGGGTTCAGTTTTAAAGTAAATATATACAAATTATACGTGAGCTTTGACAGTAAACTACCAATAAAAGGCCAGTTTACATATGAACGCACTCAACCGACGCAGAATCGAAATTATTTATTAATTAGCAATGTAAAGTGAAAGGTTGGAATCTAATTGTATTTAGGCAAGCTTCAACGGGATGCCGATTTATTGAATTATAAAGACATTACAATCCCACGTCAAGTTTGAATAAAATAGTAAAAAATTCCACGACAAATAACAAAATAATGAGAGTATGAATCAGATAGGGACAGCCCTCGCCATACAAATGGAAATGTACAGTGAACTGATTTGATTTTGACGCTTCAGCTCAACGAAAAGCGACGAAAAATGAGCCAAATGAATATACATTAACAGAAAGGGAAAGAGAACGTACACAAATGTGAAATTCGAGCAACAAAACATCAAGGTCTCTGAACGGAAACAGTACAAGGACAGCTGGTTGACTGATGGACGAACACCACGACTCACCAGAATCGTTTAGCTAAACTATACACACATCGAAAACAACTCAGACGACAATTAAAGATTGCTACTTCAAGCTCTTGTTAAACAACTACGATTACAATCAAGGGTATTTTTTATTTAACAAAAATGAGCTCGAAGGGTGAACGAATTAGGGCTCGCCCTATATTCAAACTTACCACTCGTTTGTCCCTAAAATCTATTCCAACAGTCGAGATAAATTTGGGATTAAAAGATCCATCTGTGTATTGATAGAGTATACTCGTTTTACCAACGCCTGAATCACCAAGAGCGAGAAATTTTAGCAGATAATCATAATCTCCTCCAGGGTCCGCCATATTGAACACAATTTTTACCAAAATATAAGAGCCTTGACGTACGATATAACACTACTTTTGATTGGCTAATAAAACTCAAACAACGATTTTGATTGGTTTAAATTGCTATGTAAATTATACAAACCTCGGGCGGCAAAATTAGAGTTGCTTCTTGCAGATTATTGTAGCTCAACCGACAAGAACCGCCACTGTTTTAATTTATTTTACTTTTTTAGTACTTTTAAGAAAAATAAACTTTGTGAGCTTTTCACACAAAATTCACCAAATAGCATTTTAATAGGGGCCACAAGAAAAATGCTCTAGACTGCCTTCGAGTGTTGTCAAGGCAACCAAAGGCCAGATCTTGCATTTAGCAATTTCTTCTGCGTTGGGGATAAATGGCAGTTGAATGTTGAAAATTCATTATGAGAATTATATGATTACCAACAGAAATAGGCCATTCAGCTACTTCAGATGGTTCAAGGGAGGGGTAGTTAAACTGTTTGTGTTGCAGTAAATTTGAAAACGTACTTTTTTGTTACGGTTAAGTCTTAAAACCGGGGATTTTTTCTTTTGTTGAAAAACCGAAAATACCCTTTTAAATTCATCTCAGATTGGTTGGTGTGGAGGTACGTTGTAGGCTGAGGCCTCACCCACACGAAAACGTTGCCTGTAAATGACTAAATGTATAAAACGACTAAAAATTAAAGGTATCCGGCATTGAAACGATTGTTTTCAATAGAAGCGTTTACATAGATACTCTAAAGTTTACGGAGCGTTTTCGTGTGGACGCGACATATGTAAAACGGTAAAAAATATAAATAAAGTTTACGTACAGATGAAACGTTTCCGTGTGGACGCAGCCTGAGATCTAGATCTGTCCCTTTGAAATGGCTTGTTCTATGGCTATAAGTGCAAACAATATGACCGTGAAATCCAAATTAGAGTGGTTTCACTTAACCCGTGAAATAGATAGTAGACTAATAGACACTATATATCAGGCCTTATTTCTATTGTTGTCTTTTGTGTCCATCTGACTATTACACACTAACTATTAGATGTTGTTTCACGGGTTAAGTGAAACCACTCTACTAAATAGTACAAAATAGTGCTAATTATACAATAGAAAACAATAGAATTTGCATGAAATTGCGCGATTTAGTAGACTATTAGACATCAGTAGACACTATTTCCATTGTTTTCTTTTGTTTTGATTAGACTATTAGACACTGACTAGTTTTGTTTCACGGATTAAGTGCCATCACTCTAAACCCGTGAAATACACTTTAGCGTATTAGCCACTACTAAACTGTAATTCCTTGTGTTCATTTGTATTTTTCTGACTATTACATTTTAACTAACACGCTTTGTTTCACGGGTTAATAAAAACCACTCTACAAATATTTCACGGATAGAGTGATTTTTCCTTCAACCGTGAAAGAAAAAATGACTTATATAGTTTGTACTAGTTGATAAAGAACAAAAGAAAACAATAGGTTTAGAGTCTACTAACTATTAGTTTGTCTATTCCTTCACGGCAGAAACCGACATGTGTTTCTGTTCACGGTCAAATGAAAACCACTCTAGAGTGATTTTCACCGGACTGTGAAATAGTTACTAAGCTAATAGACACTAATAGACTCTGCACCCATTGTTTTCTTTTGTTGCAATACAACTATTAGACACTATTAAACACTGACTATTAGTAATTGTTTCACAGTCCGATGATAATCACTCTATACTGTTTCACCCTAAGTGCTTGATTATATGAACCGGGCTGGCCCGGGCCGGTTAAGCGGGCTAACTTCTTTTGTTTTGTGGCCCCAAGGGAAAAGAAAACAAAAGAAGTCAGCCCGCTTAACCGGGCCAGCCCGGTTCATATAATTAAGCCCTAACCATTGCAAATTTTCGCGCCTATGTGATGGGCGCGAAAATTGACAATGGCTAGCTACTAGACAGCCACCTAACGTGGGATTCATTACCAAAAAATAGTCGTGAACTCCTTACATAATGAGATGCACGAACTTATATTTATCTAAAACTATTCTAGTTGGACTGATGTACAAAATAACCTTTAATCGATAGACTTTTCCCACACACTGATATAAGGCTGAATCAAAGCAATCCTGACAAGTTCCTATCGCTGTGAATTATTTTCAAATAACTCTCAAACAAATAGAACACATTGTATCCATGTTCATTTTAAAATTCACATTTTCAAGCAGTAGTTGTTTTTGTTTTCACTGTCACTAATTGTTTACTGCTCTCAATTATTGTTGTAGCGATCGCTGATCTGCTTTAAGTTAAGACTGAGAGACGAGGAAACACAATTACGTACCACTCTTTTTTCTCTGAAATCGATTCCAATCGTGGGAACGAATCGTGGGTTGAAGCGATTGTCGGTGTACTGGTAGAGCAAACTTGTTTTCCCGACCCCTGAATCTCCAAGAGCAAGGAATTTTATCAGGTACTCTTTGCTGATTTCCTCTGCTTCCTCGTCAGACATTGCCCTTGGATTCTCAGGATTTGCTGAAAATCCCTAAAGCTTAGAAAGACAAGACAGGTTGGAATTCTACAGATGTGCTAAGAGTCGCGCGGAGAATTTGGTATCGGTTCTATGAGGTCACTTGTGGATTTACTATACTTAGATTGTGATTTTATTCCACGGCAAATGTTACTCATGTATTTTCTTAGTATAGCTAGTTGTAGATTTTAACTAAGAAATACTTGCTGAGCTTTTAAATGCATTTAATCGTTACTACCTAGGAAAATTCCCTTTGAAGGTTTGTAGTGGAAAAATAAAAAATCTAAACCCGGAAGTTGTTAAGAGTGACGAACATGTAGGGCAACAGGTGGTCGTCACAATGAAGGTGTGTGTGTGCAAACACCAGTCATCATCTGCCAGCAACTCTGAAAATAATTTACAAAACTGCCAAAACAAATTTCATTTTAAAACATGATATATAATATTGCACCTAGATAAAAAAAACTGTAATCTCTTAGATCTCAGTAATTGTTTAAAAGAAAACGATTTCGATCGTTTTTTGTTTGTTTATATTTTTACTGAGTGTGCTTGATCAGCTATATGAGATAGAGAGATAGTTTATATTAGTTATATACGGAGACACATCAATAATGATAATTTCAGAAATAAAACTCCACAACTGAGTTATGCAATATCTAGCAGTAGCAAGTTTCTTGTGCTGGACGATGGGCCAGGATGTGCTGGGCCAGGTGAGACTGAGCGAAATATGTGAAATAGCTAGAACACTCGTAGCCCGTCTCTTCATTTCGATAAAATAAGGAATGGTGCTTTTCCTGTTTCTCGTTTCAAGGAAAGAGACTGATACAAACCTTTTTATATCAGCAGTGATCGACGATATCATACTCTGTGAAGAATTTGTACGTGTCATTCATCAGTTGTTTACATTAAAATCGCCATTTCCCCAAACTCAGGGTGAGGGGATACACAGAACAATTTATCCGCTGTCCACCCCGGTAGGGTTGGCGGGGAAGTAAAAAGACTGTAGAAATAATTAATAATTAAATAAAATAAAAAATAAAGTCACCTGTAAATCTGGCTGGCTGACAAACGTTTTGCCATACCGTTATCGCTCATGCATATACTTCCAGAACCAATCAACGTGAAGTTGACTTACTGCACAAATCGTACTGAATGAGCTTTAATTTATCAGGTATTTTTAAATTCGTAAAACAGGAAAAGAATTACCATAGCTGGAAGGAGCAAATTTTAGTCCAGTGCTCAAATATGAATTAGCTGTGCAGCCAAATTAAGATTTGTCACCTGCCACGCCGCAGCATAACGGCGTGTGCAAAAAAACTTTTATAGGAAAGCAGGTGCAGTGGAAACTAAAGTAAAACAACTCTACCTGGCTTTACGTGGTATTGCCAAAGTCAACTGCACAAGAATATATCCAGGTAAAGTAAGCATTGCCCACAACACTCCTTTACATCATTGGTAAAACAACTAATGCCAATATACTCTATTACTTGGTACACTAAGGGTATTTTTCAGTACTGGGAATTAACCAGCGCAGCCAGCCACACCTCGTTTTTTAGGTCTGGTTCTTCCCAGCTAATGCTAACAAAGAAATATAACCTGCTTGTTCCACTAAATGGAAAATACCCTAATAACAAGAGAGTGATATCTTTCTACCAAGTATAGTTTAATACAAGAGGAAATTATCATATACAGCCGCAAACAGCTACTCCGTAAAACCCACTCACTTTTTACGCATGTACGGACTACTGAATAGCGCTAAACATGTTGCACACGGCTGCTTTTATTTTGAAACGCTATCATCGGAATTAAAGATATTTCCAATACTCGTCAAGTGATTCCAGTGGCCCTAAATCGGAAATAGTTCATTTTCATTACAGCTAAGCCATTTACATAAGTGCTTGAGAGTTCATTTCCAATTAAACTCTCATCGCTTTGTTCACCGCAGAGTCAAATTACCCTACCAAGAGATTTCGAGCCTCTTGCCCCAGGGTATATAGGTTCGTTATATCGAGGTCTCAGTTTATCGATATGACACATTTGATTTGCTGTTTACCAAAAAGATACAAGTTTAAAATGTCAGGTATTGTTCATAGAAAAAGGATTGGGACGATGAACTATTGCGGATGGGACTCCCATAGTCTGTAGCACGATTTCTTGTTATCAGTGGTAAAGGTAAAGGTTAATTTATTTTACTTCGAAGACCGGTGAGTGGTTGCCCAATTCTCCCGAGCCAGGGGCTCGTGTTTAAGCGTTCGAAGGTGTGCCCTCTACCCCCTCTTTCCATCAGTACTCCTATTACGGGTATTTAAAGCTAATCAAAGCTACACAGAAAGGAAAGAAGTTGAAACAATTAAGAATGTGAAATCACTGGGAATCGAACTCGGGACCTCTCGCACCGAAGGCCGCGCACTAATCAACTGCGCCATCCTTGCTCGAGTGTGTGTCGAGTTAGAGTGTCGTTGAAATTAGAAATCAAGAATGAGAACTCAAAAATATGTCAAGAATTTTGAATATTCCTGTTAGTGAAGGAATATGTCTATTGTGTTTATCATCGTGTACAAATAAATTCAGGAATCATCACGACCACGTGCACAGAACGCCCGAACACTAGTATTATCAAGAATCATCGTACACAATCATCAAGAAAGAATCGAAAATACAAGTTCCGCCCACTTGGCACCCCAGTCTAACCTTAAAGGTGGAAATATATACTTACCAGGGTGGGAGGGAAATTTCTCGATACACTGGTGGCAAAGCTGTCCGAACTACAAACTCTGCCAGAACCCTAGCTGAGCCAAGCGCCGCCCCCCCCCCCCCAACTTCCCCCAAACCGACAGGGAAACCGACCCGCAAGGGAAACCGCTGGCGCGCCGGAAGTAATCGGTTTTAACTTCACCTAAATTACATTCAGGCCCAATACTCTTTGACCAATTGCAGTATTGATAATTATTATCGATATTTCATGCATTTTAGGGTAGAAGCTGGTAATATAATTGTTACCAAAGCCAATTTTGCGAATTATGGACATAAAAGACGTCATAAAGTATTGCACCAATGCTGATGACGTCATGATAATAAATAAGATGAAAATATATCAAATTAGTCAATCCTGATGTTGCCAAAATATCCACTCAGATGACAATAATGTTGGTATAAAGCTGAGTGTAATGATGTTAGTGAAACTTTACGCTTCAATGCTAGCTAAGTTGCAAGCACAGTTGGTCCCAGTCCCTTCAAATTACACACTTGATAACAGCTACAATGAACATGAATCAAATCGTGCTTAAATTCATATCTTTGATTTATTATTGTTTTGTAGATATTGTGTTCTAAGCTATATTACGCATTGAGTAACGCCATAATCACTTGATTTACTTCATTATAAAAGAGGAGAAATAACGTTGCAAGGAGATTAAATGCACCAATACCTGCGCGGTATAGCTGAACAACTTTGATCTTCCTTTAACTGATTTGCTTTAAAAATTTACTGTTAACACATTTAATTAAATCCCTATATTCTAACTAGTAATGCAAAATATAGTTTATCTGATTACGGTTCTATACTATAACTAAAGGTATATTTTGCCGATATTTTATTAATGGTATATTCGATTACTATAAAACTGGAAGTATTGCTTTTTAGGTGTGGCTCCATATCTAGGATTACTTTGGGCCTAAGCCTTCAACAATGTGCAAGATTTCACATGTACACCACGAGAGGAAAAACCTTTTATATCAACTTCATGTATAATGTATTCCATAGCTATAGTTCTCCAAGTAGCATTTATGTATTAACATTAGATGCTCTTTATCTTTGTTTCTGCAATATAATTCCAAAAATATCGATAAGTAAGTAATTGATTTCTGGGCGTGGCTCCACCTCCAGAATTACTTGGGACATGAACCACAATCATTGTGCTTGTTACACAAATTTGAACAATTCCACATTAAAACTGCACCATTTTCCTGGACTAATTTGATTAACACTTATTACACCTGTTTATATGTTGCCAGAATGTCGATACATCTCTTCACCGCAGAATCACTCGCGCGTGTTTAAGTAGACTTAGATGTGAATTTAGCATGTATCGCACTTGAGTTTTCATGATATGTCCAGAAAGGGTTCTCAATTAGCCAGCATATACGAATTTGAAAGTCAGGGGCTCCGAATTTTGAGTGCGACACCACTGCGAACATCTACAGTGGAATTAGAAACAGAGTTGGAAGACTGCGGAACATTTGAAGTTTTTAGTCCAAACTTTTTTGTCGAATCTTGCTTATCTTTACATTACCAATTAAGCTTAACTTGCCTTTAGTATGGCTCGTTATGGCTCTGGATAAACGAGGTAACACTATATTTTGGTAAAGTTGTGTTCTAGGTGGCTGAACTTGGTAACGTATAGATGCATGTTAATAGTCACCGGAATATACTTTGTGGCCGGAGACGTGTTTCTTGCGTTGCTAAATTGGAAGACATTTAAGAACAATCATATTTTTTGGAAGCTTGTTTCTTTGTCTAATTGTTGGCATTTCTTTGACAGTGTTGGTATTTCAGTGACAGTCAGATTCCAACGAAGTCGATGAATGTGAAGTGCTGATAACTGAAAAAAGATGCTTTTTTGCGATTTTAAAAACTGTTCTCCTACTAAATTAAAATTTCCTTAGTTTATAACTGCATCTCACGTATAAATCTTCATTAAAACGTTTAAATTTTTGACTGAAATTCCTTGATAGTACAACCGGATATAATGACGTCATAGTAGCACTTCACAAAATACGTCATTTTCACCCTGAAGATCGCAGAATTGGGTTTGGTGACACTCATTTTCGGATTTAGCGTGAAAAATCAGTAAAGAAAAGTTGTCTTAATTTGTATTAATTTTGTGCCTAGTCTATTTGAAATCCCCAGCCCGGGGGAAATGGAAACCTTTTTTTCCTGCATTAAAAATATTTCTTTTTTCGACTACGGATGCCCTCATGTATCACTCCCAGGGGTGGAGGCCATTTGCTTGAAGTTTTTGTCCGATTTTGACCAGGTATGGAGTTATTCTGTGGGTGGCATGGTTGGCCAAGGGGTTAGAGCGCTGGCCTTTCACCGCTGTGGTCCGGGTTCGAGTCATAAACATAAACACGAAGAACAAGTTTTGTCGGTTTTTAATCTTCAAACTTTAACATGTATCCATATATCCGCAAAGGCGCTGTTACACAATACAATGTTTTCTGCCACTTGTCTCGCAATGGCGTTGCAAGATCGAAGAGTTGCACAAAACGTTCAACACGTAACAGTGCCTTCACTACTTAAGTGTTATTCTTAAAACTTAACGCGACAACTTGCTACTACTAGACTAATGCTGATAACAATCAAGTCTCTAACAACAGCTAAAACTTTAGAAAACGTTTACAGACTGCGCAGAGCATGTTTTTGAGAAATGCACCGACTCTAATAGTTTGACTATTTGTCCGATGAAGTTCTAAGAATCCATAATGTGTTCAAACACCTCCATCTCAGACACTAAAAACTGGCCTCCTGCCAAAAACGTACTGCCTGATTGGCCCGGAGGACAGTAATACGAGTTACCAAGACCGACAGAACAATTGTAGGAGTTTGGGTTGTTGGTAATGTGTAAGTCATGTCCACCACCAAATGTAGGTCCATAACTGGAGTTGCAATAAATAGCGTTATTTGCTTGACCTCCAGTTTTGATGACACTCATTTTTGTTGGTTCAGTCCCTGCATAGTTTACGAGGCTGAACAGGAAAGCTGCTTCATCAGGCTTGAAGCTTGAAGAACCTGTTCAAATAAAACAGATGTTATTTCCTCGTGTTTTCTCAAGAATCTTGCGTATGACATGCAGATTTTTATTTATATCATCATGAAATTGGCTGAGGATTGAAGGCAAAGTAATTTGTCAAGAAACCATAATACTCTCATATGTTCTCTAAACCTTTTGGACTCCACCATTGTACTGGTTTGCTATTGCCAAAGTGTTTCTAAATTTTTTAAACATTTCGCACCTTGCCGGGAAGGCGGCTCAATATAATAGAGAGATTAGAAAAATTTAAAGTTTTTAGAACTGAAGTTTACAAGCATTTTTTAAACGACTAGACGCAAAATGTTGCGTTTACTCGGGCTAATTGCAAATGAGTCTCTGGTCGTAGCCCAAGTGAACGCAATGCCTTCGGTTTAATTGCAAGCTGTTATCATAAATTTTGCTAGTACAATTTGGGCCAAAAGAGAACAGACAACTGCTCCTGATCGAGATATTTTTTCATGGTCAGGAAAAATCCTTAAGTTGCTTGCTCCCCTGCAAGCGAGTTGACAACAATCGAATACCCCTGCTAGAAAGAAAAGCATGTCTGGGCATGAAGATTATTGAGTACAGAGATAACGATGAGCTGAAGAAGCCAGTCACCAATAGTGCTCCGGTCTGTTCAGTGGAAAAAGACAGTGGCCCACCCACCAAAGAGGAATTAATTGCATTGTTTCCAGAGGTCTTTGCAAATGAAGTTGGAGAATTAGAAGGAGAGTATCACATACGGATTGATGAAAATGTTACCCCTGTACAACATGCACCACGTTGCATAGCAGTAGCGTTCAGATCTCAGTTCCAGGGCACTATTGAAGACCTGACAAAAAAAGGTGTCATTGTCCCAGTATCTACTCCAACACCCTGGATTAGCTCTATCCTTGCAATTCCTAAAAAGAATGGCAAACTGCGCATATGCCTAGATCCCAAAGATCTCAGCAGGACGGTACAAAGAGAGAACTACCAGTTGCCTACAATAGAGGATGTTGCTACGCGTTTACATGGCGCGAAAGTCTTCACGAAGCTCGATCTCCGAAATGGTTTCTGGCACGTCAAGCTGTCTGATGACTCTTCATACCTGACGACATTCCAAACACCGTTTGGCCGCTACCGCCGGTGAAGAATACCTTTTGGTTTGTCGTCCGCGCCAGAGGTAATTAATTCAGCGTGAGATGCATGAGTTTGCTGAAGACCTGACAGGAATCGAGGTGGTAGCGGATGACTTTATTGATGTGGGTTTTGGAGAGACCGTGGAGCAAGCCAACAAAGACCATGTTAACAATTTGCTGAAGTTTCTTCAGAAATGCAAGGAAAAAGGGGTGCAGCTAAATGACGAAAAGCTCACTTTACGACAATCAGAAGTATTGTTCATTGGCCACGTGTTAACAGTAGAAGGTCTTCGCCCTGACCCATCAAAAATCAAGGCCATTCAAGGCATGTCAACGTCCTCAGATAAAGCAGGTGTACAGCGACTATTAGGTATGGTGCAATACCTAAGCAAGTTTCTCCCACACCTAACAGATACAAGTAAACCTCTGAGGGAACGTACACAGCAGGATGTTGAGTTTTGCTGGGAAGAGCATCATCAAACCGCACTGGACCAGCTCAAAGAGATTGTCACTCACACACCAGTATTGAGGTACTACTACGTAGCCGAAGAAGTGACAATACAATGTGATGCGTCACAACATGGTCTAGGAGCCACACTCTTACAAATTGAAAAATAGTTATTAGCAATAGTGCCGTGTCTTAAATTATAATTTCTTCATTGTGATTTATATGTTTATTTGTGCTAATTTATGCGGTCATGCGCAGTGTGGAGCTGTTGGAAGTAACACATGCAAATGGCAATAAACAGTGATGATTAAATTTGTAAATATTTGCTTCTTTTCATTTGGAGTATATAACCAATGTTTACAACTGGTACACAGTACACATCGTTCGCCTGTTCAGGGTGTTCATGGTGCCTGGGTTTACAGGGACGCCAGGTGTACATGTACAAGTGTATGTTGTCCATGTACACAGTGTTCGTCTGTTCAGGGTGTTCATGGTGTTCAGGGTGCTAGGGTTTATAGGGACACCAGATTTACATGGACAAGTGTTCGTACTGTTCGGGGTGCCAGGGTTTACTATTCTAAATTGTTTTCTAATTGTTTTTTGAGCCTGAAGAGTTGAGACTGTTCAATCATCGCAAAAGATTGTTCTTCATTCACAATGGACAACAACATTGAGACTGGCAAAAAATATCTCTTGTTCAACACCAAAATTATAAAATTGGGCACTGCACTAACAATATAATTCAAACAAAATTCAGCCTTATCCAGATAACCAGGTACCACACAGCTTCATAAACCAGGGGCGGATCCAGGGGGGTTTCCATAGGTGCACCGGACACCCCATAACTCCGTATTCACTTATTTTTTCTACAGGCTTCTTGCGAGATGGCGGTTATCAGATTCCATTGTAAGAAGGCCACCATCTTGAGTGTGACGTCATCTCTCAAGAGGCCTATTTGGGACACCCCCTTTGCAAAATCCTGGATCCGCCCCTGTAAACGGCAAATATCCAAGCACAAAATGACCTTTCGTCGGTTCGACAATGTGGTTGCTCTTGTTGCCGTCTTTTACACCACGCCCAAGAAATATAGTCATTGGTTTTCTATTAAGTTGGCGACTATTTCATTGAAGAACATCCTCTTCGATACCTCAGAACTATTCATGAAAACGAAGAGTTATCTTGTCTTTAGAAAGCACCATTTTTCTTTCATTTTAGCGAAAGTTTTCTAAGAGTTGTGTGTGAGAGTACAGTTTCTCAATTAGTGTGCAGGTGTTACAACTTAAATATACTGTTGCTAATATCACTAACAACAACTAAAGGATTTTCCATTCCCAGCAATAAATATATCTCGATCAGGAGCGGTTGTCTGTTCTCTATTGGCCCAAATTTCACAAACTAAATTTTCGGGTGTAGGAAAAACGAAGACAGATTAGACCGAAGACCCCGGAAAAACGAAGACCCGACCCCGGTAAAACGAAGACTCCCTAAAATCTAAAAAATAAGAGCTTTTTTAATTCATTTACCTGACAGTTTGCACGAACGCATTTGTGATCGCCATTTTGGAAACCGACCTGCACACATGGCCATGTATATATTATAGTTTTTGTTGGATCGTTTCTTCAAGTTCGCGATTCTGACCATGCATATCATGGATGAATCCGCAAATCCGTTCTTAAAAATATCATTATCCGAGAATCCACACGTAAAAGAAAGCTCAATCCGCCGATCCGCAACCCCCCATGTCCGCCTCCAAACGCCCCACGCTCGATGCATTCACCAAATTCGGCGATCACCATTCCATTCAAACGTCGGGAATCTTTCACCTAGAACATTTTTCAAGTCGTTGTGAGCTGGAGAAAATAAACGGACAGCGAAACTGCGGAAATTTCGAAGCCATTGATCATGATGAAGTTTCAATATAATTGTAAGCTTATGAGTATGTTTCAAAGAATCACTTGTCTGTACCGCGCTGAAACTAAACTCAAATGCTGTTTCAGTGGCAGCGGAACAAAAGGCAAAAGTTTTTCAACTAAGTAGTTCACAACATCCGATCGTTAGAGACAATAGAGTCCCCCCCGGGGGATTCAAAACTCCCTGCAGGCCTAAAAAAAGTGGGAGAGCTCTAGCTCCGCCTCCGCCACCTATGTGTACAAAGGCTATTAAGATAAATCTTATTTCCATTGGATAGACTTGAGCAAGAAGTTTAGCATGTATTCAGATTATCTTGAAATGTTTACTGTTCGAATTACACACCATGTTCGTTATTTATCGACATGAGCCGGGAACACGAGTTACAAACTGTTAGAAATTCCTCTTCTGTTCATCTCGTCAAAAAGGCTAGATCCATAGACCGAAAAGTTCATTAGATGTACTGAATAAATAGCTCATTTTTTTAGATTTTAGGGGGTCTTCGTTTTTCCGGGGTCGGGTCTTCGCTTTCCGAGGAAGGGTCTTCGTTTTTCCGGGGTCGGATCTTCGTTTATCAGGGGCCTTCGTTGTTCCGAGGTCGGGTCTTCGTTTTTCCGGGGTCTTCGGTCTTCGTTTTTCCGGTCTTCGTTTTTCCTACACCCCTAAATTTTCGATAACAGCTTGAAAACCCAAGCTGTTGCGTTCACTCGGGCTACCAGCAAAGAGGCTCCTTTGCTGGTAACCCGAGTGAACGCAACTTTTGCGTCTAGTTTACGTAGCTTCATCTGTGGCAAGTGGAGCAAATATCATGAGTTTCTTACCATCCCAAGACTGCTCAGTATAGCCTCCAAATATGTAGTTTCCAGACTTAACCACAACAAGGGTAGGACCTTTGCCGTCACAGCAAGCATGGAAGTTGCCACTCGACCATCCGTTCCTTGAGGCACGGTACAACAGCTGTACTTTGTCAAAGGACTTCCCTACTGCTTCATTAAGCCAGACTCGATGCTTGGTTGACAATATCAATGACTCGTTGTAAGGCTTTGGCTTCAGCTTGTCAATGATCCCTTGTATTTGATAGAACTCTGCCTCTTCCAGCACATCTTTGCGGATTACCTCGTCGGCTGGAAGGTTCAGTTTTCCGGTCCTCAAGTAGTTTAAGATGTAACGAAAGCACGTGCCATCTCGGTCGATGAAGTAGCTGCCATCTTTCAATGGTTTGGTGTCAAAACGACCAGAAAACATGGCATGAAGCATCGATCCAGCATCTTTAGTCAGTGTTTGAAGACTTGTGGTGAAGATTTGACCACCAACATTGAGATTAACGGTTGAAGAAAAGTGGACATGCTTCAGCTTCTTGGCCACTGACTCGAAAGCTTCCCTTTCTTGGCGAACACGAAGTTCCTCATTCTCCAAAACGCCTTGTAGTTTGGTAATGTAATAATGAGCTTTCTCAAAAGGATCTTCAGTGGTATCTTTTTTAGTATCTTCCTCGGAATCGGACATCGTTGGGAAATACAGTAGACAAGGGAGTTTAGCAAAAATTTAGTCCCCGTGTCACTTCCAAGAATTCCTGGCTTGTAGCTACAATACTGACGTCACTTCTGGTCTGCTCAATGACAAGGTTCACCACAGGTAGCCCAATCTTTGATCGATATATTCTGCAGAAATTTATCGAAAATAAAATAAATCACATCTTTTACCTGTATTTTAGTGTTCTATTGCATTCTTTGTGGTTTTTGGATGGTTTGGTTGCATTTTAAGGTTGTACTGACATATAAAAATGGCCCGTTGCTAGGGAAATTTGAAAATTCAATAAAATGCCACCAAATTGTCATATCGCTTTCATATTTTGTAGTTTGTCTTCCCTGAGGAAACTTTCGCATTTTATGACGCCATTGCATGACGTCATCATGTGACGTCATAGATACAGTAAAAAGCTATAATTTTTTTCAGCACTGTATATTTGAGAATTCAAAATGTATTATTTTAATCTTGAGACCAAGGTGCATAGAATCGAGCATGGGTTTTAAGAATGGTTTCCAAATAAGCCTTTTATGATTTTTTGAACGTCAAAAATGATCGACTTATGCCAATAACTTTCGTATTTCTCAATTTTTCGCAAATCCCATGCTCTGCTTTGAAGAAAAGGCTGTAAAGAATATAAATATTGAAAAAACACTTCGTTCTGATGAAATTCGCTAAAGATTATAGCTTTTTAAAGAAACCGGAAATAAAGTGCCCCGCGCATGCGCAATAAGAACGAAAATGAGTCTTTTTTGTCAGGTGTGCGTCGGTCTACCGGAAGTTAAATGATTCGCGCCAAAAACGCGCGCGCGTGCGTCTATTCAATTTTGGCGGCCAAAATAAGACCCTATTTTGCATAGCAACTGTTGCACAGCAACGATATATGTCAGTACACCCTTAAGGCGATTTTAGGAATTTTTAACTTTCCCACTAAAGAAGAAGAAGTCTTCATGATCTCTCCGGCGAAATCCCTCGCTCAGTGCAAGTGGCACTCCGGTGAACCCTTGGTCGCCATTGTCTTTCCGGCGAAAAACTTTGCCCAGTGCCATTGCGCTCCTTAATTGTTTCATATTAGCCATGGTTCTTTTTCGCTCAAGCAAACAATCTCTATAGGGGTATGTCTGATATCCCGCTTTGTTACCTGTTTAGAAAATTCCTTTGGCGGTTTTCTTCTCTACAAGGGTGGCCGAGCGGTGAGAGCGCCGCGGTCTGTCACCGCTGTGGTCCCTCGTTCAATCCCCGGACGGGGCATCACATGTGGCTTGAGTTTCTTGTTCGTTCTCTCCCTTGCATCGAGGGTTTTTTCTCCGGGTTCTCCGGTTTTTCCTCCCTCAGTAAAAACGAACTAGTTTCGATCTAAGCTGTGCTCCGTGATCAGACATGAGTCGTATGGTGGCTGCTACGTGTATGTGTATGTAAATTTGTATGTAAATGTGTGATTGTTCAATTGTTCGTAATGAAAGCGCCCTTGTAAACCTTCGACTCGATCACGTTGAGCTGCGCCCTTCGTAATTCAGCACTTGGCTGCGAAGAAGGGTGTAGACTGATTCCATAAGTCGGTCCCAGTTCGCTCTCTGACGATTTTTTTTTTCGCTCACGGGTCCGACTTATTTGCAAACATACTCAGAAATGATCCGCATCTCGAAAAAACGAGATAGCCAATGAAATCGTTTGTTATGCCATTCAAAACATTTTGACCAATCACATACTATGTCTTATTATACCGATCTGAAACTTCACTTCCGGTAAGACGCCATTTTGTTTTTGAAAATGAATTACCAACTAAATGAAGATAACGTTAAAGCCGTTCCAAAGAAAAGCTATTGAACAAGTTCTAGAGGGGAAAGACGTGTTTGTTTATCTTCCCACAGGATGTGGCAAAACGTTTTGCCTGATCTATTAGATGCAAAGGCCGCCAACGGCAATATTTTTGTATCGCCTTTGACGCCTTGATGAAAGATCAAGTGGACAGTTTTAGGAAGTTACTAGATTCCCGCTGCCTTTGCCGGCTTTACCGGAGAAGGAGAAGACGATTCCACCGTGACACAAGAGGCCAAATTTGGCAAATACAAGGCTAGTAATGATTGTAATATTATCTGACAAAGCCCAGTGGTTTTGGTCATGCCCTCGTGAAACAAGTTCTGCAGTTATAAGCCGTTTATCTCTCTGGAATTACATCGAAGGAGTTTAAAAATATTCTAGGGTGTATTGATGTTGATGAGGCTCATTGTGTAACTCAGTGGTAAGCTTATGTTTTAATAAAATTTGAATGTTCCATGATGTGTGTTGTTATCTTTGTCTAGATTCACGCCGTAAAGATTGTAAACTAACTCTTCATTCTCAGTGCCCACAATTCTTCTTTTTTCTTTCTGAGAACTGCAAACGTCCTCAGCTCGATTTAAACAAACTTTATAGGAGTACTTTTATGAGAAAACATCGAGTTGTAGAAATAAAGAAACGTTGAAATGACTTGCGAAAAATTATGGAATTTTACTTCCGGCTCATTAGGTATTCAAGAGCCTCGTTTTGGTTTGTACAGCAACGGCTGATGAATGAGATAAGTCGGACCCGTGAGCGAAAAAAAAAATCGTCAGAGAGCGAACTGGGACCGACTTATGGAATCAGTCTAAGAAGGGTGATGAGCTACCCAAAATTTATTTATTTACTATCCTCCTCGTGGTACAAGATAGAGTACATGTTGGGTCGTAGACCCACAAATTCCTCAATTGGGAGACCATGAGTTTCGTCTTTCATCTTACCCAGCACGTTTTTATTATGGGTGCTGTGTAAGGGGTGGTCTCTGGGGTACTCAGACGTGTCGTACAAGTCTAAGTCCTCGTACATGTCTCTGTAAATTAAATGTCCTCGGGTTTAACGTCGTAACATAAACTATCCGTATCGGTAAACAAAAGGGTGGCTCGATTACCGTATTTTTGCTTAATGTAATTGTAATGGAAGTTGAACATGAGTACTTTAGAGAGCTCTAAAATACAAAATCCTACATAGATGGGGCGATTGAGGTACAAACTGGTTTTTTTCATGTTCAGAGCCACCAGCCGGATTTTCGTCAAAGATGCGAAAATAATCAAAAAGAGGGGATGTTGTCAGTTTTTTAGTTGTTTTACTGTATTTACCAGTTTGACATTGACGCGTTTGCGCAAATTGTCCATTGTTTTACCAATGACCATAGGGGCTACGTGTTTGATTATTTTGCTAATACGTTTTTCTCCTTCTAATAGACACTGTAAAAATTGATCTACGCAATCTTCCCCTCTATACACCACCTGGTCTGGGGTCGGTTGTATCGGTCGTCTGTGGAGACTACCACATAACCGAACCCGCACGGTTGGTGATGTTGGGTCTTTTGTGTCAATCAATCAATCAATCAATAACTTTATTTGAGTGTCAGTGACTTCTAGCTGGCCACGAGTAGCCTACTAATTGGGGACACTGTAAAAATAAAAAATAAAAATAAATAAATAAATAAATAAATAAATAAATAAATAAATAAATAAATAAATAAATAAATAATAATAAAAAAATCTAAATCTAAATCTGCTAGTAAAAAAAAAAATATATATATATGTATGTAAAATCTAATATAAAAATTAGGTACTACCTAATAGCGGAGCTCCCATTTCTATGTTCTTGATTCAAATGAATTGGGATTCCTGTGTTAATTGCCCCAATTGTAAAGGTCTTGAAAGATGAAAAAGTTGAAATGAAGATTATGAAAATGAAAATTAAGGCATTTGCTTTGGTTTGTATATACTCTCTCCCTTTGGTCTCCTGTGAATTGTATGGGCTTGTAAGCTTGAAGTGACCTTTATTATAGTATATTTCAATATTCAGATACACTGTCAGATCTCATAATTGACTTTGTAGTGGTTCATAATTCTCAGGAATAGAAAGCAAAAATCTCCAAAACCTTATTTCATTGTAGACTGATTCCATAAGTCGGTCCCAGTTCGCTCTCTGACGATTTTTTTTTCGCTCACGGGTCCGACTTATCTCATTCATCAGCCGTTGCTGTACAAACCAAAACGAGGCTCTTGAATACCTAATGAGCCGGAAGTAAAATTCCATAATTTTTCGCAAGTCATTTCAACGTTTCTTTATTTCTACAACTCGATGTTTTCTCATAAAAGTACTCCTATAAAGTTTGTTTAAATCGAGCTGAGGACGTTTGCAGTTCTCAGAAAGAAAAAAGAAGAATTGTGGGCACTGAGAATGAAGAGTTAGTTTACAATCTTTACGGCGTGAATCTAGACAAAGATAACAACACACATCATGGAACATTCAAATTTTATTAAAACATAAGCTTACCACTGAGTTACACAATGAGCCTCATCAACATCAATACACCCTAGAATATTTTTAAACTCCTTCGATGTAATTCCAGAGAGATAAACGGCTTATAACTGCAGAACTTGTTTCACGAGGGCATGACCAAAACCACTGGGCTTTGTCAGATAATATTACAATCATTACTAGCCTTGTATTTGCCAAATTTGGCCTCTTGTGTCACGGTGGAATCGTCTTCTCCTTCTCCGGTAAAGCCGGCAAAGGCAGCGGGAATCTAGTAACTTCCTAAAACTGTCCACTTGATCTTTCATCAAGGCGTCAAAGGCGATACAAAAATATTGCCGTTGGCGGCCTTTGCATCTAATAGATCAGGCAAAACGTTTTGCCACATCCTGTGGGAAGATAAACAAACACGTCTTTCCCCTCTAGAACTTGTTCAATAGCTTTTCTTTGGAACGGCTTTAACGTTATCTTCATTTAGTTGGTAATTCATTTTCAAAAACAAAATGGCGTCTTACCGGAAGTGAAGTTTCAGATCGGTATAATAAGACATAGTATGTGATTGGTCAAAATGTTTTGAATGGCATAACAAACGATTTCATTGGCTATCTCGTTTTTTCGAGATGCGGATCATTTCTGAGTATGTTTGCAAATAAGTCGGACCCGTGAGCGAAAAAAAAAATCGTCAGAGAGCGAACTGGGACCGACTTATGGAATCAGTCTAATTTCATTGATACAAATAATTAACCCTTTTCAACATCCTGGATATTGCAGAACTACATCTCTTGATTTGCTTGTTTTCACTATATTGTGACATCTTGTTTTTTTTTTTTGTTTTTTTTTTGTGGTTTAGTGTTGTTGTTGTTGTTGTTGTTGTTGTTGTTTTGTTTTGTATTTTTAATGACACACTAGGTGAATACTTGTCTCTTCCAGATTACACTGATAATACAATTTAAAGCGATGATAAAAACAGCTACTTGACACAACAAGAAAACAAGGAATTACTGAAGTATTTTCAATTTGCATTTACTAGTAAGGTCTCATATGGGTTCGAGGAGCAACTTCATGCTCAATGGTAAAACAACTCTATTTTGCATGCAAATTCTTTCCTTTTTCCTGTCATTAGTCAATCAGTTTCATTAAATTCCAGACCGTTCCAAACTTGAACTGTATATACACATTATCCGGGTTGAAATGAGTTCAAAATCAATTTTTTATAAATTTTATTATTAAAAGTAGTGCAAAAAGTTCACTGTAAAACAATGTCATTATACATTTATTACTTGAGGGTTTGTCTAAACTTAGCCACAGTTCAACGTGCATAAGCGTCTATTTTTTCAAAGTCATCAGTCCCAAATAAAAGATAAATGATCAAACATAGGTACAACGGACTTTTTGACATCAGATTTTTTTCTCTCAGGGTCTTTACCTTGAAGTGCTTTCCTTGTTGTCTTTCGAAGCGTAGTCCTCAGTCCTTGTTTCACACTCGATGCAGACGATTCTTAATTTTCAACTTTGGCTAGATTTTTAATTAAGCAGCTTTACTGAAGGCATCTTCACGAAACGAAGAATACACAATCCTCAATGACTCATTCCTTATGAGAAGTTTTTTGAAGCTACGGATCCAACTAAAAAGTCGTCCAGTTTTGTAAATGTTCTCTGTGTCCTTCGTCTTTCGAGCAGTTTTTGAAACGACACCGGGCCCGAAAAAAAATTCAAACGTACGGTTTTTTTTGCTTTAACTCGTCAAGATTAGCACCGATTAATGATCATGAAAATCGCTAAATTTTTACGAGGTTTTCAGAATGATATTTTTAAGTTTTGCAAGTTTAAAACAGCAAGGAAACTTGTAAATTTTCAGTTTTCAAAGTGTCAGCGCGCGTCAAGTTGGCGCCAAAAAGCAATCAGCCAATCAGCATCGCGATGGGGCACGGACGGACGACGGAACGGAAGTGACGTATAGCTCAAGCCATGAAAAATCAACTGGATGGGTTACCATTTTTTCTTAGGTATGGTGCTCCGCTAAAAAATGTATAAAATCTAATATAAAAATTAGGTACTACCTAATAGCGGAGCTCCCATTTAAATATAATAATAATTTTAAATACTTTGTTTTATTTTGACGTTTTTGATTCAAATGAATTGGGCTTGCTGTGGTAATAGGCAAACAAATATTGCATTTTGTTGTAAAAGTTGAAATAAAGACTATAGATCAAGCTTTATTTCTTGCCCTTCAGTCTCCTGAGAATTATAAGGCTTTCAACTCAGTGACCATAGTGATATTTATTCAGATATTTGTGTCAGATTTTATAATTGACTTAGTAGTAGTGCTTCATAATTCTCAGAAATAGGATGCAAAAATCCCTCAAACTGATTTCATTCACATAAATACTGAACCTAATTCAACATCCTTCAATTAAACAATTAGACATTGCAGAAAATTATATTTAGATTTTTCTGTCTTGACAGTATTGTGGCATCTTGGTTTTTTTTTTTTATTATGTAGAGTAGAATGACACTGATAAATAGTTGTCTTTACACGAAACAAGACTTCTCTCTTCCAGGTTACACTAATCATGACTTTAGATGAAATTGTAAAACAACTCAAAACAACTACTACCTAAAAGCAAAGCTCCAATTTCAATTTTAATTTTTTTATGTTCTTGATTCAAATGAATTGGGCTTCCTGTGGTAATTGAAAAAGTTGAAATGAAGATTATTTAAAAAGCATTTTTAAAATAAGTTTTGGTTTTGGTTTGTATATTGTATGGGCTTGTATGCTCAGTGACCTTTGTTACAGTAAATTTTAATATTCAGATTCACTGTCAGATTTCATAACTGACTTTGTAAGGGTTCATAATTTTCAGAAATAGAAAGCAAAATCTCCAAAACATTTTTTTAAATTGATACAAGTAATTAAACCTTTTCGACATCCTGAATATTACAGAACAACATATATTGATTTGTCTGTCTTCACTATATTTGTGACATCTTGTTTTTTGTGGTTGTTGTTGTTATTTTGTTTTGTTATTTAATGTAGAAAAGAATGACACACTAGCTAGGCGAATACTTGTCTCCCACTTTTCTCTTCCAGATTACACTGATAATACAATTTAAAGTGATTATAAAAACAGCTAATTGAAATAACAAGAAAACAAGGAATTAAGCATTTTCAGTCTGTATTTAAGGCTTCACAGGGCTCACTGAGCAACTTCATCCAGATGAATAAAGTATAAAAACAATTCTAGTTTGCATGGCAAAATTCCTTCTTTTTTTCCTGTCAATTGTTTCATTAAATTCCAGACCAAAACTTGAGCTGTATTTACACATTAGTGGGGTTGAAATAAGTTCAAAATCATTTTTTTTCACTAATTTTATTATTATTAGAACTAGTGCAAAAAGTTCACCGTAAAACAAAATGTCGTTGTACATTTCATGTAAGGCTTGATCGAGTGTTTCTTTAAACTTGGCCACAGTTCAACGTGCATAAAAGGTTTTTTTTTAAGTCATCAATCCCAAATCAAAGATAAAAGATCAAATATAGGTACAAGAGACTTTTTGATATCATTTTCTGGCCAGGGTCTTTACCTTGAAGTACTTTCCTTGTTGTCTTTTCGAAGCATAACTTACTGTTCCTTGTTTCACGCTCAATGCAGACGATTCTTGATTTATTTCCAACTTTGGCTAGATTTTTAAGCAGCTTTACTGAAGGCATCTTCACGAAACGAAGAATACACGATCCTCAATGACTTATTCATTATGAGGAATTTTTTTAAACTACGAATCCAACTAAAAAGTCGTCCAACTTTGAAAATATCCTCTGTGTCTTTCGTCTTTCGAGCAGTTTTTGAAACGACACCAGGCCCGAAAAAAATTCAAACGTACGGTTTTTTTCGCTTTAACCTGTCAAGATTGGCACAGATTAATGTTCATCAAAATCGCTAAATTTTTACGAGGTTTCGAGAATACTATTTTTAAGCTTTGCAAGTTAAAACTGCAAGGAAACTTGTAAATTTTCAGTTTTCAAAGTGTCAGCGCGCGTCAAGTTGGCGCCAAAAAGCAATCAGCCAATCAGCATCGCGATGTACACGGACGTATGTACGTATGTACGGACGTATGTATGTATGTATGTACGGACGGACGTACAGCCGTTGGGCTCCCTGTGTGTCCATGAAAAATCAACTCGATGGGTTACCATTTTTTCTTAGGTATGGTGCTCCGCTCGCGCGGGCCTTCGGCCCGCGCGGGAGCTCCGCTATAAACTGTTGTTATATCTTTAGTTACAATATTTGTATATAATAATGTATACTCAATGCTAAGAGAGCGAAACCCAGCACCAACGCCCGTGAGATGTCCGCGGCGACCAAGGCACCAACCCCAATCTCCAACGGCACCCCACAGACACCAGCTCCAGGCTCCGCCCCCCAGCATCATGGTCTCTTGGTACATTTACCTTGTGCAATGGATGTTAGATCCTTTTTTCTAATGCGTGATTTAAAGGAGGCTAGGGAGTTTACTTTTTTATCATTAATATCTAGTTTTGACCATAAATATGGCCCAAAATATTTGAGTGAGTGTCTTCCATAACGTACAGTGTTGTATCTATTGATGAAGAAGTCTGAGTTCCTAAGGTTGTAAGTATAGGGTTGTCTGCTGAAAAGATCTCCTATGTTGGCAGGAAGTAGGTCGTTCTTTACTTTGAACATCATGATTGCAATATCTTGTAGCCTTCTGTTGAAAAGGCTGGTCATTCGAGCACGTACCAACAACTCTTCATAGGGTTGGCTCCAATCGCAGAATACAACTCTTAGTCCACGCTCGTTTACGCGTTCTAATTTTCTCTTGTCTGAAGATCGACAGAAGTGCCAAACCAGTCCACAGTAGGTCAAGTACGGTAGTATGGCTGCCTTGTAGATGTTGAGCTTTGCCTGAATAGGAATCGGTTTTCGGAGTCTCATAAGAACTCCTATTCGACGACTAGCTTTCTTACAGACTTCTGAAATGTGCTGTGAGGGATTGGACAGTCGCAATAAAACCAATGCCGCAGGCCTTCCCCCAGAGAATACGAATTACGAACATCAAATAAATAATCGTTTATTCTTACATGATACATTAGATACGAATATACGAATATACTTCTAAATATATATCCCTAAATAACTATTTCTCAGAAAAATACTACTAAGTATGCGATTAAAAAAAATAAGATAATTACTTAAACTAGTAAATGTGGCTTTGTTTCTTAATGTTCTAGAGAGCTCTTTAGTCAGGTTCAGTTCTTTCTTTTGTATTTTGATTGTGTTAGAATCACTCAACGTATTTCCTTGCTCTTGCAGCGGCTTAATCTTTCAATACTAGCAAAGTGACTTGTCTGATATCTGTTTCAATACCTCAAGTTTTGTGCTTTAGTATTTTCTCTTCAAGGGGACACTGAAGGTCTGCTCCACTTGGTCTTAGATTTAGCCTCAACTTCAATACTAGCAAAGTGACTTGTCTGATATCTGTTTCAATACCTCAAGTTTTGTGCTTTAGTATTTTCTCTTCAAGGGGACACTGAAGGTCTGCTCCACTTGACTTGAGCCATTCTTACGAAGAGTTTCAACTTCTGTAACACTTCTCTCTCTCTCTCTCTCTTTTAGCCACGCATAGGGCGTATATATACCCAAGTTCTGAATTTGCATACCTTAAGGTGACTCGAACCAGTTGTTTTCAGACCGCACCGCACATTTTCATTTGGCGCAATGGACAACTTAATGCGCACCAATGGACTTGGTTTCTACACCAAATGTGAGGATAAGATTGAAGTTTTAAATGATGTTATAATTAAATCGATCAACGTTTTCAAAATAGCGAAAATCGAACATCGTCAAAAATGGTTTTCCTCTAATATCTCGCAAAATTGATGAGCTTCAGACAAGCGGTAAACTGCATTGAAAAATTCAGACAAATGCACAACATTTCAAAGTGATTTTAAGAGATTTAATCTGTTTGATTTTCTTTAAATTACAATAGTTTCCATAGATGCTGTATTTCTATACTTGGATATAACGACAGCGTAAGGAATACTCGAAGTACGCAAAACACCACAAGAACACTGTGGAAATATTGCTAAAATATACACTTACCTTACGTGAAAAAGCCGACTTCCAGCTCTGCATCGATGTCAAGATATATTTTTTTCTTTCCATGTCACTTGTGAGACATTTTCTCCGCAGCTTGTACATCAAAAGTTGTCCTTGAAAATCTCAAAAACGCAGCATTATTTTTGCTTGGCGTTTTAGTAGGGCATTACTTGTTCTATACACAGCAATATTGCAACAGCTCATTCAAATACAAGCACTAAAACGACCCGAAACTTCAACCTGATGTTGACCCGAACGCCAACTCAAAACTTTGCGTTGAGACAACCATTCGACTCGCTAATTAGCATATTGCACTCGCAAATTGTTCACAGCATGTGCACGTGCATAGCAAAGAGTTCCACGCTTCATGCATCAGGAATCGGAAATATAGAATTCGCTTTAGAATAACTTTCACTTCTAATATTTATATGCTTTTAGGTTGGGAAGACATGATATTTTTTTAAAAAAAGCAAGCATAATATTTGAAAAATAATATCAACTAATTAGCAGTAAACATCACCAAATAAACAGAAGAAAAGAATTTAATCTTATTTCCGGTTCCTGATGCATGTAGCGTGGAACTCTATGCTATGCACGTGCACATGCTGTGAACAATTTGCGAGTGCAATATGCTAATTAGCGAGTCGAATGGTTGTCTCAGTGCAAGTTTTGAGCTGGCGTTTGGGTCAACATCAGGTTGAAGTTTCGGGTCGTTTTAGTGCTTGTATTTGAATGAGCTGTTGCAATATTGCTGTGTATAGAACAAGTAATGCCCTACTAAAACGCCAAGCAAAAATAATGCTGCGTTTTTGAGATTTTCAAGGACAACTTTTGATGTACAAGCTGCGGAGAAAATGTCTCACAAGTGACATGGAAAGAAAAAAATATATCTTGACATCGATGCAGAGCTGGAAGTCGGCTTTTTCACGTAAGGTAAGTGTATATTTTAGCAATATTTCCACAGTGTTCTTGTGGTGTTTTGCGTACTTCGAGTATTCCTTACGCTGTCGTTATGTCCAAGTATAAAAATACAGCATCTATGGAAACTATTGTAATTTAAAGAAAATCAAACAGATTAAATCTCTTAAAATCACTTTGAAATGTTGTGCATTTGTCTGAATTTTTCAATGCAGTTTACCGCTTGTCTGAAGCTCATCAATTTTGCGAGATATTAGAGGAAAACCATTTTTGACGATGTTCGATTTTCGCTATTTTGAAAACGTTGATCGATTTAATTATAACATCATTTAAAACTTCAATCTTATCCTCACATTTGGTGTAGAAACCAAGTCCATTGGTGCGCATTAAGTTGTCCATTGCGCCAAATGAAAATGTGCGGTGCGGTCTGAAAACAACTGGTTCGAGTCACCTTAAATAAACAACTTAAAACAATACTACAATAATATAATACTCTTTAAGAGAATGCTAAATAACTTGCAGTGAGCATGAAAGGAATTTCATGACATGTGCTCTGTAAAGAGCAGATTGCTGTCGATGGTTACACCGAGCAATTTTAGACTTTCCAATGGCTTAATGATGGAATTGTCAATAGTGACATTAGATGGTTGTGAGTTCTTTGAAATTACCATAGCTTGATATTTACTTGTGTTGCCTTCCAGGAAATTCTCACGGTACCACTTTGATGTAATTTGTCCATCGCTAGTTATTACCTTAACTGCCTCCTCGGGATCTTGATGTGAGTAGTACAGTTGATGGTCGTCTGCATAGGCTGATAACTAACACTTGCGCTGAACGTAGAATAGATCGTTCTGGAATATATTCCAGAGTATCGGTCCTAACGATGACCCTTGTGGACATCCTCTTTTTACGCTTTTCCAGGTGCTTGTTACATGTCCTAAACGTACTCTATTTTCTCGGCCAGTGAAATATGATCTCATGAGTTCTAAACCACCCTGAGAGAGTCCATAAGCCTTCAGTTTGGATAACAATAAGGATGGTTGCATGGAATCAAAAGCTTTACTCATGTCTGTTGACATTATTGCAACCGACTGTCTATTGTCCAGGTTGTGCTTCCAATCTTCAACTAAGCGAATTAATGTGGATTCGCAACTGTAATGCTTTCGGTAAGCTGAAATGAAAGGATCAAATATTGGATCAAACGTTTCAGCAAACTGTTGACACAGCAACTTTTCGAATATTTTGTCAATCGCTGTCAGGACGGTGACTGGTCTATAATTAGCTTTATCGTTGGGATCTTTAATTCTTTCTTATGAACAGGTGTCCATTCCCCCATCTTCCACTCCTTTGGCCACTGTTTTTCTTTGATTATCTTGTTAAATACGTTAGTGAGGGGTATTGCCAGTTCCTCAGCAGCTAGTTTTAGGACACTTGGTGGTAATAAGTCATGGCCAGTTGCCTTTCTTGGGTTGGTTGATTGCAGGGCACTCAGTACCTCATTCCTTGTGATAAGATTTAATTGGAATTGTCATATGCTAGTTGGGCTTCCTGTGTAAGCTAGTTAGTTGGGAGCCATGTTGGTTCCAGGTTGGTTAGTTCGTAACACAGGTAGCCCAAGCTCACTATTTGTCTCAATTTACAAGAGAATGTATGGGGATTTTTGAACCCTCAATAAACGACTCAAATTGTAATAAAATTCAACAAAAACTTATCAGTGTCTTGCTTTATTCCTCTTTAGTCCCCTGACGGCGTTTCAGTCGATTTCGTCTGGGTTTAGCTACTTTTTCCCTCCCCAACTAAGAAGGAGGAAAGGTAGGAGGCGAAGGCCAATTTCACGACTCCAAACAGCTGAACTCAAACCAAAATAAATCCTCGAAAAACCATTCCAGCAGAAAATCTTTCTCACAGTGAGCTGAAGGGATACCTTGGCCACCCAGTTTTACCAATAGAATCGATTCGAAGAAATTTTACCAGCCGCTAGCCTCCACAAACTTAGAAAGATACCTCACTAAAATTGCCTCAAAAACCCGTGGGGGAAATTTGTGTGGCCGCTCCTGGCCGTTGAAAATCGGAGAGGGACTGGATCGAGCAATTTACCGGTTCTCATGTTAAGTTTTTATTCCGTGTCCACCCCCAACAGACGGTAAATTGCTCGATCCAGTCTTGCTCGATAGCGTTAAGCGAGGATAATGCAAACAAAGACGACGTTGAAGCTCGAGAAGAGAAAAGAAAAGCGATACTGCTAAGTGTCATTGGACCGTCGGCATACAAAGTTCTACGAAATCTTACTTCACCTGCGAAAACAACAGAAAAGTCTTACGAGGAGATTATCACGCTCTTGCGAAGTCATTTTGCACCAAAGCCGTCACAGACCGTGCAGCGTTTCAAGTTTCATTCACGAGTTCGTTCACAAGGAGAAAAAATTGCTGATTTCGTTGCCGATTTACGGAAACTCGCAAGCGATTGTGGTTTCGGAGAAAGTTTCAAGTTTCATTCACGTGCTGGTGCTCTTTACTGTGTTAAATTCCCAAACATCTACCAGAAGGCTGTACAATCATACAAATGATGCTTATGTATCGAGTGGTCTTGATGTAAAGCTTTTTCCATCGAGAAATTCAGGTTTACCGTGGAGTCGCTCCAATGAATTTCAATTACCGCCATCTTTAAAGTTCAGAGCTGGGGTGTTCATCTCAAAAGCTGGTTTTTTGGCTCTCAGTTTGGTTACTCTTGCCGGAGATATAAATCCTAATCCTGGCCCTGTTTCAGATCCTTGTGCATTGTGCTCTAAAGGCTGCCGTAAGAACCAGAAAGCGATTCAATGCGACGATTGTGATCGATGGCACCATGCTAAATGTGTTAATATTACTGAAGCTGAGTATGTCTATCTCCAGAATGTTGAACATTCAAATTGGTCCTGTAATAACTGCCTTTTTCCCAGTGTAATGTCGTCTCCTGAGAAAGAAACTCAAGATTCGTCGTCGGATGTTTCAACAACAAAAGAATCTATTGAATATCCTAAACTTAAAAGAGGCCTTAGTATGGCTCACTTAAACATAAACCGCCTGCTGGGAAAAATGGATTCTGTTAAAGAATTGCTATCTGATTTTCCACTAGATATTTTTACAGTCTCTGAGACCTGGTTGTCATCTGATATCTTTGATGGTGAATTAAAAATAGATGGATATACTTTTGTTCGAAGTGATCGGGAAAGCACTGACAAAAATCGAGGTGGTGGAGTGATGGTGTATGTACGAGATGGAATCAACTATTCACAAAGAAATGACATTTCAAATGGTCGTGTTGAGGATTTATGGATTGAGGTTAAGAGGGATAAGTGCAAAAATTTGCTTGTTGGAACATTTTACAGACCCCCTGATCAGAATTTGGACTACTTTACATCAAGTTTGACTGAATCCCTGGAGTCTTTAAATAATGAGTTATTTGGTGACATTGTTCTCCTTTTGACTTTTCGTCGCATAAAAATTCCAATTTAAAACGAAGTCTCAAACTGTTTTTTGAAAGCAATGATTTGCATCAAATTATTAAACAACCAACTAGAATAACTGAGAACTCAAAGACTCTTATTGATCTCATTTGTGTCAATAATCAACACCGTTTTATCCAGTCTGAAGTAGTTAACTATAACATAGTGATCATGCAATCGTTGTTTGTGTCCTAAAAGTTGGAGTCCCAAAGGCCCCCCCAAGAATGTTTGAAGCAAGAACTTATAAAAACTATTGTAAAGAATCTTTTGTACTGAAAGACTTAAAACAAGTGCCTTGGTCGCTAATTGAATGCTCTGATGACATTGATGACGTGGTCTACCTATGGGAACGCCTTTTTTGTGAAGTGGCAGATCAACACGCACCCATTAAAAAGAGAAGAATGAAAGGATTAAAATCCCCTTGGTTAAATAATGAGTTGGTAAGTCTTCGGAATGCAAGGGATTTCCATCATAAAAGAGCAATCAAAACAAACTCGAGTTTACATTGGACCCGTTACAGAAAACTTCGTAATTCTTCAACTAGACTAGAAAAGAAACTGAAATCAACATATTTCTGTAAACCTATTAACGATTCCATGTCCAATAGCGAGGAAATGTGGAAATCATTGAAACAAGTATTGCCTAACTCTAAAAGTGTTGAACAGATACAATCAATTACTGTTGGAAGTAAAGTTTATAAGAAATGTGAAGAGGTCGCGGAGGCACTCAATAAACATTTTTCTACTATCGGTGAAAATTTGGCTCGATGCTTTGACAGTGTTTTAAACGGAAGTGACGCTTTTCCATCTCAAACTGGTCTTACGTTTTCTTTATGCCCTGTGTCAGCATCATTTGTCTTGGAACAACTGAAAAATCTAAAGCCAAATAAAGCTATTGGATTAGATCACATAAGTGCAAAGCTGTTGAAGGATGGCGCTGAAATTATCGCACCTGTCTTAAAAGACATTATTAAACTTTCATTTACAAGTGGACGTTTTCCTGAAAAATGGAAACTGGCTAAGATCAAAGCATTGTGTAAGAACAGTGGAAAGACGGATAATTGTGATAATTACAGACCGATCTCAATCTTGCCGACAGTTAGTAAAATTGTTGAACGTGCTGTCCATAGTCAACTATATGAATATCTCACAAGGAACAATCTTTTATATATCAAGCAGTACGGCTTCAGACGTAAACGATCAACATCAAGTGCTTTACTGCAATTCACCGATGAAGTACTTCATAACATGGACCAAGGTGAAGTTACTGGGGCAGTATTTCTAGACCTCAAGAAGGCCTTCGACACGGTAAACCACCGTATATACTTCTCTCAAAACTGCAATCCCTTGGAGTTGATACACTATCTATCCCATGGTTTAAGTCCTATCTTAGCAATCGTGGTTATCAAACTGTAGTGGACACTTCCATTTCATCTAAGCGCCAAGTCAACATTGGAGTACCACAAGGAAGTGTTCTTGGACCCCTGCTGTTTTTAGTCTATGTAAACGATCTTGCTGATGTCCTGTCGAAGTGCCAAGCTTTGTTGTTTGCTGATGACACTGCTATTTACTGTTCAGCTCGAAATGCACTTGAACTGGAAACTAAGCTTAATGAAGATCTAAATCATGTTAAAGACTGGCTAAACAAACACAGACTTACTCTCAACGTTAAAAAATCAAAATTAATGCTCATTGGTGGTCCAAAGAGACTGAAGCAGCTGAGCCAAGTCAATCTACAGATTAACCATGAAACCATTGAAAGAACTGGACATTATAAATACTTAGGAATTGTGATAAATGAAAATCTTAGTTGGGCTGATCAGATAGATTTCATATGTGAAAAAGTATCAAAACGTTTAGGTATAATTAAACGAATTAAGTATTTACTACCTATTAGATCTAGGGAAATTATTTTTAATACAATTATTTTGCCCATTTTTGATTATGGTGACCTTGTGTGGGGTGATAGATTTAATTCCACTCTTATGAATAGACTTCAAGTCTTTCAGAGTAAGGCTGCTAAGATAATTATTGACAAAGCTAGTTTTTCCTCAAGCCATGATGCATTAGCTTCCTTAGGATGGAAGGATCTTAGTTATAGAAGAAAATTTCAGGTTATCTTTTATTTATAATTCTTTTAGAAATAATAATGATTATATTTATAGTAACCCTAAGGGTGAAGATATACATGCGTACAATACCAGAAATAAGTCTGCCATTTCTTTGCCTCCAGTAAAGACAAACTGGGGCAAATCAAAATCTAATTATATGTTTTTAAATGAATGGAATTCTTTGTCAGACACAATTAAGTCTTCTAAGAGTTATAAAATATTTAAGAAACAATATTTTTCTACCATATAGAGCGATAACACTAAAACCGTGAAATAACTTAGCAACTAAATAGAGACAAATAGCAGCAAAACCCTTTGTTTTCTATTGTTTCATTAGTACTATTTGTACTTTTTAGTTAGTACTTGTTTCACGGTTTTAGTGTTATCGTTCTAGTAAGTAATTGAATCTATAATTATAATATTTTTTATCTAATTTAGTTTTACATATATACAGTATATTAGCAATTTTTTATAGTTTTATCTTGTAATCATGTGTTTTATATGGAGGTCCCTCATGAAAAACACTTAAGGGTGATGAGGTCTCCTCCTTAAATAAAGTTTTCATTTCATTTCATTTCAAAGTTTGGATGACATGCTAAGAGATATATTGGTGTGTGGAATCAACGACGACAAAATTCAGAATCGTTTACTCATCGAGCCAGACCTAACCTTAAACAAGGCCTACAAAATCGCTATCAGTCAAGAAGCGGCAGCTAGAGATGCCACCATCCTGCATAGTGGAAATAGCGAGTATTCTGCTACGGTTAACAAGGTATCAGAACGTACGAATCCTGTAACAGAGGCGCCAAAACGACAAGAAGAGAAGAAAAAGTTGACATGCTACCGATGTGGATCACAAGACCATTTGGCGCCAAAATGTCGATTTCGCTCGACGAAATGCAATTACTGCCACAAGGTAGGACACCTAGAAAAGGTATGCAGATCACAAAAATTTTGCAGAGATGATACAGATACACAGAGTTCGTAAGCGAATGCAGTTACCACGGAAGAAACTGACAGTGACCTGGAAGAGATAATGTCAGGCATGTACCACCATGAAAAACAAATAAGTATGAATACTAATGAGAAAGCCACGCTTTTGATAGCTCTGTACTTTCTGAGCTGTTTTTGCTTCAGAACCGACCAAAAGTCAACTGAAAACTTAACATCATCTTTTCAACAAGTACTGAAACTAATTCACGACGTAGAGCTGAACCCAGGGCCGCAGAAATCCAAGAAGTTAACTTATGTTACCGTCGCTCACCTCAATGTCCGCTCCTTAAAATCTCGTGAAACATTTCACTTGGTCTCAAATGTAATTACTGAAAGCAGTTACGACATTTTTACTATCTCGGAATCGTGGCTTGATACTACTACAAGTAATGCAGATATAAATATAAATGGATATCTTATGTTTAGACAGGACCGTGGTGAACACAAATCTGGTGGCGGACTTGTGGTCTATGTTAAAAACACCTTCAAAGCTGTTGTCATCGAACAATCGTCGTCAGTCTCTGAAACCAACTTCCAACAACTCTGGCTCAAGATTCAATGTAAAAACCTTAAATCATTTCTGCTGTGCACAGTCTACAGACCCCCAAACTCTCCAATTGGTGCTCTAGGAGACCTAACAAAAGCACTTGTAGATTCTTTGTTACTAGGACTCGACATCATATTAATAGGAGACATGAACATAAATATGTTAGCAGAAAGTTCAGACCGTGATACATTGGTTGACCTTTGTTCCACCTTTAACTTCACTCAACTAGTAAAAGATCCAACAAGGATTACCGAAACTTCACGAACATTAATTGATGTCGCCCTCACTACAAATGAAAATATTATTCAAGATTGCAAAGTGATAACCACATCAATAAGCGACCACAACTTAGTATCTCTGACACTAAAGTTAAAAACGCCCAAGCCGAAATCAGGTTACATTACTTCAAGAAGCTATAAAAACTATGACTCAAATAAATTCGCTAAAGATTTGGCAGATGTCCCATTCCATGTTATCAGTATTTTTGACGAAGTAGATGACCAGATCAATGCATACAACCTATTGTTTAATCAAGTCCTCGATACTCATGCACCCGTGAAAAAGATGAAAATCAGATCAAAGCCAAATCCCTACATTACGCAAGAGATAAAAGCTCTAATGAAAACAAGAGATAAATGGCATAAAAGCGCAATCAAAACAAATGATCGTTTACATTGGAATGCGTATCGCTTCTTCAGGCAAGAAGTCAAGCGGGAAATCAGGTTTGAAGAAAAACAATACGTGCGTTCTGAGTTAAACAACAGCAATGGGAATACAAACTCGATCTGGAAGACCATAAATCGATGCCTACCCAAGGAAAGATCTCCTCTAGCGCCAGTGGAAGACCCAGTTCTACAAGCCAACAGATTTAATGAATATTACACCTCAGTAGGTCAGATCACGGCAGAAAAGGCAAAAGCTCTAGCTGAGCAATTCAAGTTAAATACACCTCCGGCCGTGAACATCTCACCGCTTGTCGCCGAAAGCCAATCCTTTACCCTCAAGCCGATCACAGAAGAGGATACTCGCAAAATAATCCAGAGCTTGTCAACGAACAAAGCCCCAGGAATTGATCAAATCTCTGCGAGAGCGCTGAAAGACAGCCTACCTACAACACTACCTGCTATCACTTATATAGTAAACAACTCTTTTTGCACAAACTCTTTTCCACTTTCGTGGAAAATGGCCAAAGTAATCCCTTGTCCCAAGACTAAGGACTCAGAAGAACCATGTGACACTCGCCCACTTTCATTACTGCCTATCATGTCTAAAGTCTGTGAAAGAGCAGCCCACTCACAATTAACGTCATTCCTTGAAGAAAATAATATCATTTCAGAATTCCAAAGTGGTAATAGAAAACAACATTTAACTGAAACAGCGCTCCTCTATTTTACCGACGAACTCCTAAAGAACATGGACCAAAGGAACATTACCATCGTTATCCTGTTAGACATGTCCAAAGCTTTTGATAGCATTAAGCACGATATCCTTCTATCAAAATTGCAAAGATATGGCATTTCAGCAGCATCCATCCCATGGTTCGAGAGTTACTTGTCCAATCGCAACCAAGTTGTACAAGTAGAGAATACAACATCTGAGCCACTCCCCCTTACGTTTGGTGTCCCGCAAGGAACAATCCTCTCCCCTGTACTATTTACATTGTATATTAATGATTTGTTATCTATCCCCAGGCACTGTAAAGCAATGGGATACGTTGACGATACAAAGCTTTTTCTAGCGCTTCCCCAGAAAGACGTGCCCGAAGCCATTCCATTACTAAATGATGATCTGAGAGTTATCGCACAATGGTGTTGCGCGAACTCGCTCCTCATCAACCCAGACAAAACAAAGGTTTTGGCCGTTGGAGTACCACAGCGCCTGAAATCCCTGCCTCCATTCTCATTAACACTACTTGGTAAAGACATCGAAGTTGTCCCAGCAGCTAAAGATCTTGGAGTTATCATCGACAAATGTCTGAACTACAACGAACATGTAACTAAAACCGCATCAAGCTGTTTCTACAAACTTAGTAGAATCAATAGAATTAAGCACCTATTAGACACTAAGACTTTGATACTGTTAATTAGTTCATTTATATTCTCTTCATTATTTTATTGTTCTACCGTATGGAGTAACACTACGAAAGCAAACAAAAACAAGCTACAATTAGTACAAAATTACGCAGCAAGAATCGTCCTTGGTCTAAGGAAGTATGACCACATCTCTGAAGGACTCAAATCACTTAAATGGCTAAACATCCAAGAAAAACTGTATCTAAATGATTGCATTATGTTACACAAATGTGTCTATGGAAATGCGCCGCGATACTTATCCAACAAGTTTGTACGAAGGAACAAGATACACAAAAGAAATACCAGGCAAAACCAAGACCTCGATCTACCAGTTTGCAGATTAGCAACGGGCCAACGAGCATTCACATACAGAGGAGCTAAAATGTGGAATTCATTGCCAAATGAATTAAAGTCTACAGAGCAAATAAAGATTTTTAAGAAACGTCTTATTAATAATATAATAATATCTCGTTAGTATGTATAATTTTCTCTTTTTATATTTATATTCGAAATTTTTAAGAACTGTACAGTATATTTAGTATATTAGTATATTGTTGCTGAAAAGCCTTTTTAAGGAGCACAATAAAGTTTGTATGTATGTATGTATGTATGTACCACGTGAAATCAGTGGAGCAGGTGGAGGGTACACCGCCATTTCAAACAGAAGTTCATATAAACGAAATACCTGTGATATTCCAAATCGATACTGGAGCTGGAGTGACCATCATGAATAAAGGTGACTTTTGCTTGAATTTTGGTGAAGTGCCACTAAACCCAACACGCACAGTGCTACGTTCTTATACTGGAGATAAAATTAAAGTGTTAGGAGAGAAAATGGTCTCCGTGAAGCTTGGAGAACAACACCTTGACCTTCCTTTGATAGTGGTTGACGAAAAGGGACCACCCCTACTTGGTCGTTCGTGGTTGCAGAGGTTGAAGTTACCATGGAAAGAAATTTTTGCAGTGACCTCTGAAGATGAAATACAGCAATCCCTTAGAGAGACACTAAATGAGTATGATGAATTATTCAATGCTGAACCAGGACACTTGAAAGATTTCAAGGCAAAACTACACCTAGAGGAGAATGCAAAGCCTATTTTCTGCAAAGCAAGATCACTGCCATTTTCAATGAAAATGAAGGTAGAAGAGGAAATAGACAGACTGGAGAACAATGGAGTACTTCGCAAAGTGACACATTCAGACTGGGCCACACCAGTTGTGCCTATTGTTAAACCCTCTGGTGCCATCCGCTTGTGTGGAGACTACAAAACTACTCTGAACACTTCATTAGAAATGGACAGATATCCATTGCCATTAGTAGAAGAAATATTTGCAAACCTGGTCTGGTGGTCAAAAGTTCACCAAACTTGACCTATCTGAAGCCTACCACCAACTTAGTCTGGATGAAGAATCACAGAAGCTGACTACCATTAACAGGCACTGTGGACTGTATGAATATCTATGTCTGCCTTATGGAGTAAATTCAGCCCCAGCAATTTTCCAATGTGCTATGGAAAGTACAATGAAGGGTCTACCTGGTTTCAGTGTGTACATGGATGACATTCTCGTAACAGGTAAAGATGACGAGGAACACCTGTCAAATCTGCAAGGAGCCTTAGCAAGACTTCAAGAGAAGGGCCTGAAACTTCAAAAAATCCAAATGTAAATTCCTGTTGAAAGAAGTGGAGTACCTTGGCTACAAGATTTCTGGAGCAGGTATTCAGCCTACAGAATCAAAGGTGAGAGCAATACGTGAAGCATCAGCTCCAACAAATGTTACTGAGCTACGCTAATTCATTGGAATGGTTAATTACTATGCAAGATTTCTGCCAAACCTTGCTTACAATATGGCACCCCTATATGACCTAGCTAAGGATGCAATGTGGTCATGGGGAAAGAAACAAGAATCTGCTTTCAGAAAGATCAAAGAACTTATGTCTGAAGATACTTTACTGGAACACTATAATGCTGAAGCAGAAACTGTACTTGAATGTGATGCCTCTGCTACAGGGATTGGAGCAGTACTAAAACAGCGTACATTAGATGGAAAACTGAAACCAGTGGTCTTTGCTTCAAGACGCCTTACATCTGCTGAGAGAGGATATGCACAAATAGATAGGGAAGCCTTGGCCATAGTCTTCGGGGTGAAGAAATTTAGACAATATCTACTTGGAAAAACTTTCACCCTACGTACAGACCATCAACCATTGGTACGATTGTTTGGAGAGGACAAGGGGGTTCCACAGCTGGTAGCATCAAGGATCAAGCGTTGGGCTCTTATTCTGGCAGCCTATCGTTACAATGTAGAGTACATTACATCTAAGGACAATGTGTGTGCAGATTATTTATTAAGAGCATCTATATCAGACCTACCATCACAGGATGAAACTCTAGAAGACGAGGTAATGGTCATCAACTCTATCCTATTGAAGGAAGTTCCACTATCAGCAAAAACGGTTGCCATGGAAACACATACAGACAAGATTCTTGGAAAGGTTCTGAAATTCACCAGAGAGGGATGGCCAAGTCACTGCCCAGGTGAAGATTTAAAGCACTACTACTTAAGAAGAGATGAGTTGACTGTGGAACAGGGATGTTTGCTCTGGGGAGCTAGAGTTATCATACCGAATACATTGAGGCCACACATTCTACTTGACTTACACAGTGAACACTTAGGAATTGTGAAAATGAAAGCTCTTGCTCGCCAACATTTCTGGTGGCCTAATCTAGATAGAGACATTGAGGATATTACCAAACATTGCATCAGTTGCCAAGAAAATGCACCTAGACCAAATAAACCTCCAGTAGCTACCTGGAATTGGCCCTCAGGACCGTGGAAAAGACTACATCTTGATTTTGCTGGCCCATTCATGGGAAGTACCTTTCTCATCATAGTTGAGTCATATTCTAAATGGTTGGAGGTGATACCAATGAGGAGTACTACCAGCTATTCTACTATTACTCAACTACGCAAGGTTTTTGCTACATTTGGACTACCAGAACACATTGTTACAGACAATGGTCCTCAGTTTACAAGTAGAGAATTTGAAGAGTTTACAAGAAGAAACAATATCAAGCATACATTAACGCCACCAGGACATCCTGCAACAAACGGGATGGCAGAGAGATATGTACAGCATTTCAAAACACAGATGAAAAAGATGAAGGGAGATGAGGGATCCCTAGAAGGCAAAGTAAGTCGGTTCTTGTTCACCTACCGTACAACACCACATGCTGCTACTGGAGAGACGCCCAGTTATCTGTTGATGCGAAGACAACCAAGGACAAGGTTTTGTGTACTCAGGCCAAACCTCACAGTCAGAAGGAAACTACATCTTTTGAGGCCAATCTAAACTGTAAACCATCCTTCGTTATAGGTGATGCTGTCTTTGCTCTCAATCTGCGATCTGGACCAAGGTGGGTACCAGGCATAGTTATAGACGTTATGCAACGATCCTACAGTGTGCAAGTAAACCAAAATGTTTGGAAAAGACATGAAGATCAACTAAGGCCAAGATCTCTGGCTCTAGGCGATGAAAAGTTGGAATTACCACAAACAACAGTGGAAATACCTGAAATGGATAGCAAGTTTCCTAATCTCACAGCAGAAAAAGAAAATAAGCAAGAAGAAATTGTTCCTGATGTACCTCCTATTGAACCAGAAAGATCCACCACATTTGATGGGCCATCTCTGCCTGAACCAGATGTGCCACTTCTGCCTCAACCAGAGAAACGTTACCCAGCAAGAGTGAGATCAGCCCCAAGTTACTTAAAGGACTATGAATGTTAAGAGACTTTGGACATTTAAGTTACTTTTCTCAATTATAAACTGTTGCATTTTTCTATTTATTCTCATATTTGCTTGTAACCCTAGATTAAGTGAGGGGGAATTGTCATATGTTAGTTGGGCTTCCTGTGTAAGCTACAATCACGGACAAAAATCCTTGAGACAGTTATGAAATCCATACATTTCAGCTGTTACTTGATTAGGTCGCCTCTTCCTTACAAGTTATTTGTTGAACCCCCCTCCTCCCCCGGGTCAATGTTGTACCAGACGATAGCCCATTCTATGGACGACATTGTGCACCTACCTCAACATTGGGTGAGAGGGGGAGAGGGGAGAACAATTAAGTGAACGTGATGGGTTTACTCAAAAATCAACATGTTTTTCGTTTTGTCTTAACCTTTTTGTCCGGCATTGTAGTTAGTTGGGAGCCATGTTGGTTCCAGGTTGGTTAGTTCGTAAATAAACGGACAGTACACAACAGGAATGAATTGGGAGGATGTCTTTCCCCGATAATGTCAATGCTTGGATGTTTACAGTCCTCTGTAAAATTCGCCGACATGGGGCCTCCGATGTCGTCCGCAACTGTGGAGAAATAGTTGGCAAATTCTTCGGACACAGTTTTCTGATCAATCTGGATTTTTCCTTGGAGATATAGGGAAATTTCTCCTTTATCTTTATCACCCTTAGATGTCAAAAAGGGCATAAATGTTCCAAAGAACTTCCTAGGGTTTTTACTCAGATCTTCAGAAATTACGTTCCAGTAGTTTTTGATTGCTTTCCTTCTCATCCGTGTCGCATTGTTGCGCCATTTGACCATAAGCTCTCGAGATTCACTACTTCTGTCTTTGCTGTATTTCTTTGCGTACTTCCTTTTCATTCGTATGGCTGTTTTCCACTCGGCGTTCATATAAGGAACATCGCGTTTTCTTACTCTCATTTTCCTGAGGGGAAGATGTTTGTCGATGATGTTCGTGAAGGTGGTCTTCTAGTGGTCGTAAAATTCATCAGCTGATCCACAAGTTTCTTCTGGCCAATCGGCACCTTGTAGATCTCAAAATGTTTAGTACTTCTGCAGTTGATGGTCTTGGATGCGTGCTTTTTAACCGTCTTCCTAAAGAAAGAGAATACAGTGAATTGTGTACCACTTGCACAGCTGCTTTATTGGTCGGCATGTTCTTGATTATTGTTTGCTTCTTCTGAACTGATCTGCTTGAGAGTTAAAATTACTTGTGGAGTTTGGAATTGGTGGGTCTGCTTTAATAGTCGTGGTGTAACAAAAAGGTACGTCATCGTTTAAAATAGAAATTGATGATGTTTGGATATAACTAATGCTTGAATAAGTGAAAAAAGATGTTGAAGATGAACATTTTAGAGTTTAGAACTGACAGGTCTAAACCGGTACCGACAACTAAAACTCAGGATGATCTGCAAATGAAAGTGCAAGTTTAATAAACGAATTATCGATACATTCAATAAAGTCCAAGAAGTCTAAACGCAATCTAATTTCGAAAACAGTATATTACTGGAAGATTTTATCTGTGATTTTATTATATGTTTTTCCGTGTAGAATACTACATGAATTAAAGAAAACACAAACAAAGCAAATAATGATAATGATAATGGAAACTTTATTACATTTTTTCTCCTAACTACAATTGCAAATCTCGCTACATGTAGGTAATTTACAATTGGCTACTTGAATCGTATACAGATAAATAATAATAATAATAAATAATAACAAAACTGCTCTACCTTCCCGAGACATTAGGAGGAAGTGGCTTGAAAAATGTAGAAGACACATATAAAACGACAACGATTAAAATGGCAAATTACCTGAACAATTCTGAAGACAAAAGAATTCAATTAGCAAGAACAATTGAGATGAACAAGATCGACAAAGGAAGAAAATCTATTTTCAAACAAGCAATGAAATACGCAGAAGAATACAACATACAATGCAGATCTAATGCAACAGGAACTGTGAGTTAATCACTCACAACAGTAAAACCACTCATACCGAGACAGCAAGCCCACAAGCAATAAAAGATCTATTACGCTCGAGTGTTAACAGGAAGTACCTTGAAGAATTTCAAAGCCAACAGTGGTTAGGAGCACTGACAACTAAACAACTCAACGACCCGGAAATGTCAAAAAGAGCCAATGACGTTCACAAAACATGGAAGAACATACCCGACGAAGTACATAGTGTGAATAAGAGCATAAGACAACAGCTCCTGCCAACGAAGGCATACCAGCAAAGCAAGTTACACTATGAAATGCAAGTTACTGACAACAAATGTCGCATGTGTCATACAGCTATTTAATCTACAACACATGTGCTCTGTGCTTGCCCAAGAATTGCACAGACCTTGTACAAAGCCAGACACGACAGCATGCTTAGACCTATCTACCATTACCTCCTATACAGATACGACTTCCAAGAAAGCGATCATTTCAAGCCTTGGTATCAACAAAGTATTCCAGCATCAATCGTAGAGAACGAGAAAGCCAAGATAATTTGGGACCTGCCCTTTCACCTTGATAAAGCCCCTGAAAATGGAGCCAATAGAATCGACATGGCTGTATTAGACAAAGGAAACAAAACATGGATCTTGGTAGAAGGAACCATATGCAGCGTTGGAAGCATAGAAGAAAGAACAAGACACAAGCATGAAAAATACACAGAACTAAGAGCTGGCATAAAGAACATCTACAGAGACTGTACAGTTACCCAAAAGAACGTTGCATTTGATTTTCTCGGAGGTTATCACAATCTATTAGAGAAAGAAATGAACTCTGTGACAACGAATAGCCAAGAAACAGACTATCTCCTTAAGAAATCACAAAACGCAGAAATTACAAAAAAGTTCTATGAGTTCACAAAATAGCAAATTTTTTAAAAAAGTGATGTTTAGCATAAGAAAAAAAAAATACAACAAAGCACAGGTGCATTCCTGCTTTGTTGCATGCATGTAATTAGGATGAATTGAAAACAAAACTAGACGCACAATGGTGCGTTTACTCGTGCCCAGCCCAAGGAACTGAGCCAGCTTGGGATACCTGTGGTCTTACATAAGCTAGATGCCAAAGCTGCATGGTCTTTGGCAGCCATCAGTTTGTTTGCTTGGTTGCCCATCCAGTTTGTAATATTTTCAAATAATAAAATTTAAGTGTCTAATGTATTCTAGAGTTACTTTGCAGATGAAAGAAAAAGGACTATTTGGTTTGTATTAGTAATGTTGTCACTGAAAACAAAAGAAAACAAAAAGATTTACAGTCTGCCATTAGTTAGCCAATTCTTTGACTAGCAAAGGAATGTGCTCGATTGCCTAAGCATCAATTTGGGGAACAATGAATCAAAATTTCTATGCACACATTCCAGCTGACTTTTTTTTCTGGGGAGGGAGAACAGGATAATCCAGAGAAAAGGAGTCATCCTGCACTACCATTAGAATGAAGCTTCTGATTTGTTCAAATATCAAAAACAAAGAATATGTGGATTATGATGAACCATGCCTTTTGTTCTACATTTAATCTCTCTCCCTTTTTTGGTTTTGCCATTCTTTGTTACTTGAACAAATATTTGTATTCATTGATATATCAAAGATTGTACGCAGAACTATCGTTACTTCAACTATACGACCCGTCAATTTAACTTTTAATAAACATACTTTTTAAAATTTTAATATAAACTGAAGTCATGTTTGTAATGAATTATGTAATGCATGTATATGTATATATATATTTTACAAAAAAAACACTGCACTGATAAATTTAAAATTTAAAATAACTTTTTAACCTTTTTAAACTGGGGAGTAGCAAAGCGTTGTTGAACTGTTGGATATTGACGCTACATAAAATACTTTTATTATTATTATTATTATTATTATTATTATTATTATTATTATTATTATTATATTATAATTATATTATATTATATTATATTATATTATATATTATTATTATATTATTATTATTATTATTATTATTATATTATATTATTATTATTATTATTATTATTATTATTATATATTATTATTATTATTATTATTATATATTATTATTATTATTATTATATTCTTATTATTATATTATATTATTATTATATTATTATTATTATTATTATATTATATTATTACATATTATATATTTTGCTGCAGAAATAAGATTTGGAATGACCCAGAACTATTAAAATCCTAATTTTTTTTTTTTTTTCATTTAATTGGATTCCTTGTAAATATACATTTATATATATTACTCATGTATCAATTCAAGTAGCCAGTTGTTTATTGCCTTACGTAGTGAGATTTACAACTGTATTCATAAGCAAATAAAGTTTCCATTATTATTATTATTATTATTATTATTATTATCTAAAAATGCATAGCGTAATGATGTTGCTAGAATAAAATGAGTATCAGGGCACATCCCGTGCCCTCAGGTACCCAAGTAAAAACCCTTCTTTACAAATCTTAACCCTTAACATTCCATGTCCATCACTTTTCTTAAGATCCTTGCTGTTCCCAGTAAGCATGCTTTTTGAATTGTTTGCAGGTAGTTTGTCATCCCAATTAACTGCAGCCACTTGTCTAGTTGAGGAGAGACTGAACCTAATGCCCCTATTACCACTGGGATAATTTTTATGGTCTTGCATTTCCATATACGCAACATTTCTCTTTTCAGATCTTGGTATTTCTCAATTTTTTCCTTTTCTTTTTCATGCACTCTTGTGTCAAAGGGACAAGCTACATCTATAATCCAACATGTGTCCTCCTTCTTGTTCAATACTGTTATGTCCGGCCTGTTGGACTCCAGAGGCTTGTCTGTTTGAATTTTAAAATCCCAGAGGATTTTAGTTGTTTCTGATTCTAAAACAGGTGCTGGTGTGTGGTCATACCATTTAGGGCCTCTTTCAAAACCATGCATACCACACATATGCCAGTGTATTATTTGTGCCACCTTATCATGTCTCCAATGTCGGTAGTATTTTTGGGCTATCTTGTGGCACTCTGACACTATGTGGCTGACAGTTTCTTCTCTGATTCCACACATCCTACAGTTAGGGGAGACATCTTGGTTGTCAATCTTTGATCTGATGCTGTTAGTTCTTAATGCTTGGTCTTGTGCAGCCATTAACAGACCTTCTGTCTCTTTTTTCAGTTGTCCTTTCTTTAGCCATTCCCAGGATTTTTCATCCTTTTTCTCCGTGTTTTTCTCATATTGGCCGTGAGTAGTAGGAAAGTAAGAGTTCTGGGCCCGGTGTGCGCCGGTGCAGGGGAAGTCACGCCCCCGATAGAGGGGATGTCACGCGACGGTGCTGCAAGGGGAGTCACACAACAGCGACCAGGGAGTCATGCGCCGGGGATCCGCTTGCAGGATTGAAAACTCCATTGCGCAGCAACCAAACAAATATTCCGGAGCAGAAAAACAAAATAAATTCTTTTCAGTGCGTCTGAGTAAGCTTCCATCACTCGTGCGACTGAGAAACAAACGTAATACTGAGAACTCCGTTGCGCAGCAACCGAGCAACGTTTTCGGAATTTCAAAACATGCCACACTTAAGGGTCTATTGTGTTCGATTCAACCACCAGCAAAAAACAATATGGTTGACTATCATGTTGAAAGACATTCTTGGTTTGATTTGAAAAATTTGGAACGTTATAAAATCTTCAAAATACCAAAAACAAATTCTTGAAATACTAGAGTTGGCACACTAAAAACGATACATTTTAAAAATACTTGAGAATTAAAGACACCACCGAATGCGCGCCTTTGAAACACAGTGTTTTGAAAGAAACATAATTACCGAACAAAATGACCATAAGGGATGTGTGTGTCTTTGAAACACAGTGTTTTGATTAACATAATTAACGAACAAAATGACCACAAGGGATGTGTGTGTCTTTGAAACACAGTGTTTTGATTAACATAATTACCGAACAAAATGACCCCGACGGACGTGTGTGTCTTTGAAACACAGTGTTTTGATTAACATAAATACCAAACAAAATGACCGCGAGGGATGTGCGCGCCTTTGAAACACAGGTTTTTTGAAAGAAACATAAATACCGAACAAAATGCACAGCGAGGGATGTGCGCGCCTTTGAAACACAGTGTTTTGAAAAAAAACCTATAAATACCGAACAAAATGCACACTCATAGTGCCCACAAACCCACGAAGAGTCGTCATCCCCTTCCCCCCTCCCCACCCCAACCCTTCCGGGGAGGGGGGGGGGGGGGTTGGAGGGGTCACCACACGGACGGCGAAGCCGTCCGAAGGGGAACCTCTCATCCTCGGATCCAACACTCTCTTACGAATGAAATACTGGGAACAGTCCGTTGCGCAGCAACCGAACGACGTTTTCGGAATTCAAACAAGATCAAATCTAATTTTATTAAGTACAACAAATACTGTCTTCAGTTCCCTCTGGCGTTATTTATTTATTTTTATTTTTTTTCTCGAAAAAGATAGTCTCTCCAGCCGGATTTGAACCGGCGGCCTCAGGAACTACAGTCCCGCGCTCTAACCGACTGAGCTATGAAGAGAGTACGTAAAAAGAACAGTATATTTTGGCCATTTATCCTCAGCCCAAAATTTAGAACCACTAAGTAAGGAACAAATCAGTCTCAAAGTCATTCCTTTTATTCAAGTGATCGATTTTACAATTCACTTGATTCTTCTTGGTGGTCGTCCATGAGTTTTAATTTCTTGGTTTTTAGGGACTGTTGGTGTACAGCGTTACAGTCTGTACAGCGACAAAATTTAACTTTAGTGGTCTGAGCATTGGCTGGAAAGACGTGAGTACAAACATCACATTCGATGTATTCGTTTTCGCGGCAGTAATATGCTTCACGCCACAAACAGCAAGGGCATTCAACCACAGGAATTGAGTAAAACTTCACAAAGTCACGGCAAACGTGACACTCTCTGGGTTCCTCGTCCAATTCGGAAAGCTCCGGTTCGGAACTCTCCTCTGGCTCTAAGCTTTCACCAACACTTTCACCGTCCGACTCGAAACTTTCTCTTTCAGAGGATTCGTCACCTGTTTCACTGTCTGTCTCGTCCTCTTCCGGTTGCCTAGCAACCAGATCCGCCAGCAACTTCTTATTACGGATCAGTTTCTTGTCAACACCGATCTCCGATAATCCTTGAGTGAACGTTTTCAACCCACGGGGCACTTTAACATCTAGATTCAAAGGTAGCATGGCATACTCGATAAGCTCTGCCATGTTGGTGACGGGAATTCTTCGTTCGTGATACAGCATCTCACCATGGGAATTCCAATATAAAATACTTTTTGAAGCCACCAGAGTATGGAGAAACGCTAGAGCTTTATCTTCTGGGATACTCTGGGAGAGATCCTGTAGAACTTGTTCGATATCTTCCTTGTCCCACAAGTCCTGTTCTGAGTGAATACTCCCGTCATGAGAATGCTCTGAATCGTATTCAATGTCAGTGGAATCGCTACATGCTCTCTTCATGTTGCTCCCTCGAAAAATCAACGTCAAAATGAGCTTCTTCTTTATACACAGGAATATTTATAACAAAAACAGGCTCAAAGCCGACATCAGGGGTGACATGACATCGGATACAAAACCATCGCCCCGTTGAGCCAAAATTTGTTTCTTGGTTTTGAAAGGGACGGATGGGTTGGCTAACTCACGTATGTCGTCCACATGCTCTCTAAGTCTTTCTTTTTGTGCGTCCTTTATGGGGATCAGGCCTTTTGATAAATTCGAGCAAACTTCACTAATGGCATGAACCTGTTCCGGACTAGCGGTGATCAGTAAAACCTTTCTTTGGTTAGGTGAACAATTGGTTAAATGGCACAAATAGCCAAAATTTTCTCTTAGCAAGTGGCTCATGTTGTCTGCACAGCCGATTGCATCAAATGAAAGGACAACAAAAAACCATTCCTATTTATCCCTTTTTCCATTGTCAACTAAAGGCAGTTGGAATTTTATAATTTGAAGGATGTAATCTACACTAGAATCTAGCTAGAATACTAGAATCTAGACTACAATCCTAGAATCTAACTAGAATCTAGGTAGAATGCTAGAATCTACACTAGCTAGACTACTAGAATCTACTAGACTACTAGAATCTACACTAGACTACTAGAATCTAGCTAGAATCTACACTAGCTAGACTACTAGAATCTACTAGACTACTAGAATCTACACTAGCTACAGCTATAGAAAACTAGAATTAATCTACGTTAGAATATAGCTATAGAATACTAGAATCTACACTAGCTAGGAAACTAGAATCTAGCTAGAATCTAGTATCTAGTAGAATCTAGAATCTAACTAGAATCTAGTAGAATCTACACTAGACTATATTCAAATCTAGAAGATATTAGAATCTAGTATCTAGTAGAATCTACACTAGATAGAATGTTAAATCCATTCTATTCAAGTCTAGGTCATAGCCCATAAATAGCGTTTCCTTCAAGAATGGGTCTCATTCTTCAAAAGACGTGAGATGGTGCGGATGTGTCCTATATGCGGCAAGCCGCAACAAAACATATACACTCATTTAAGTAGAACTCATAAGTTGGACAATTCGCAGCGGGCGTATTGGCTTGGCCAGGAAAAATGCACAAAAGGGGGTCAGCGGTTTACTCCCTATCCCCAGGCGAAGCCTGTGGAAACCAAATGTGACCGTTTTCAGTTACTCCATCCCTTCACAGCCTTAGTGGCTGGAATGACTGGCTCCGGAAAGACGGTCTGGGTTCAGAACCTACTTGAGCACGGAGCTCAAGTCATTCAACCCCCTCCTCAACGTATTGTTTGGAGTTATTCCCAATGGCAACCAGCTTACGACCAGATGCTCAAAACTATACCTGGGATCGAGTTTGTCAAAGGGATACCTCATGACCTCGACGAAGATTGGTACTTTGATCCAAATATCAACAATCTCATGGTCATCGATGATCAAATGACCGAGACCTCCAACGACAAACGGATCCTGAATTTGTTCACAAAGGGTTCCCATCACCGAAATCTCAGTGTCGTCTTCCTCTTGCAAAATGTCTATTTTCAAGGCAGGATCATGCGCACCTTGAGTCTAAATGCATCGTACCTCGTCTTGTTTAAAAACCCAAGAGACAAATTGCAGATGATGACATTAGGAAAACAAATGTACCCAGGAAAGACGGAACAGTTTGTTCAAAAGTACGAGGCCGCCGTTCAGCGGTCGTACGGCTACCTGTTTGTCGATCTCAAACCTAACACCAGGGAGGAGTGTCGATTGCGTACAAATGTTCTTCATCCTCAGGGTCGTCCATTCCTCTAATGACCTTGTTGTCTGGCATTTTGATACCCTTACTCTCTGACAGCTTTCCTCTTTTCATTATAAGAGATGCGCACTTTGATATACCAAATTCCATGTTTATATCACAGCTAACTATTCTCACTGATTGAACAAGTGAATCAACCTGGTCTTCTGATTTTCCATACAACTTTAGGTCATCCATGAAGAGTAGGTGGTTGATAACTCCTTGTCCTCCACCAAGGTCATAACCAGCTTTAGTTTTTCTCAAGATTAAAGTAAGTGGGATCATTGATATTACAAAAAGCAAAGGAGAGAGACTATCTCCTTGAAAGATCCCCCTCTTAATATCGATTTCACCTAAGACTTCATTTGCGGCGGTTAGTACAGTCTTCCACTTTTCCATACTACTTTCCAAAAAACCTATCATGTTATTTGGGGCTCCGAACATAGTTAAACACTTAATGATCCAAGAATGTGGTACCATATCGAAAGCCTTTTTGAAATCTACCCATGCCATTCCTAAATTAGTTTTCCTTCTTTTGCAATTCCTTATGATGGTTTTGTCAATCAGCAGCTGGTCTTTGGTGCCTCTAGAATTCCTTTTGCACCCTTTCTGTTCATCAGGTATCAGGTTATTATTTTCAAGGTGTGTGTATAGTTCTTCAGATAATATGCCAGTGAGCAATTTCCACATCATGGGGAGACACGTAATAGGCCTGAAATTAGTCACAATTGATCCCTGTTCCTTGTCTTTGAGTATTAACACTGTTCGGCCCTTTGTCATCCAGTCAGATGTGCTATTTGACTGGAGGCACTCATTTAATTGTTCTGAGATCCTCACTCTTAATGAAGTGAATTTCTTGAGCCAAAAACCTTGTACTCCGTCTGGTCCAGGGGACTTCCAGTTAGCCATTTGAGATAGTTGTTTATTGACAGACTCGACTGTGATTTGTAGTTCCTTTTGCTGTGGTAGCTCCCTAAGATCATGCTCAATTGTCAGCATCCTTGTTGTAGCTGACACTTTGTCCCCATACTCCATTCCAAAAGTCAAGACTTTCTTTTTTGTCTGATTATTATTATTATTATTATTATTATTATTATTATTATTATTATTATTATTATTATTATTATTATTATTATTATTATTATTATTATTATTATTATTATTATTATTATCGTGATTTATTTCAACTTTTGATTTTCTAATGTTTCTTACAGAAATTTGCGGAAACTGACGTTCCTAAGCAAAATTCTTAGAATTTACATGGAGTCAAAAAGTGGCGTTTTCTAGGTACATGAGTAGAAGGCCTTAATCACTTCACAGTTCTGGGATATAATCCACTTTTGGCATTTTCTAATTACTATTTTGGCATTTTTAAGTCCTGCCCTATGAAACTTATTAACTAGATCTTTGTGGTATCCTGCTAGGAAATCAAAAACAACATTTATTTGATGAATGTCATAGTTATTGTAAAGTCTCTTTAGGCTGTTTCTGAGATCTGCATACTTGTCCATTTTCATCTTGTCTATTTCTTGTATTTGGCCAATGTTACAAACTGTCCCTTCGATGATTAACCACGTCTTTGTCTTCTTGTCCAAAACCATAATGTCCGGCTTGTTTGCACCATCTCTTGGAACAATGTCCAGATGTATGGGGATATCCCAAAGAACTTTGGCTTCGTCGTTTTCCATGTAGCTTTTTGGAAGCGGTTGCTTATGCCACGGTGTAAGGTTGTCATCTGCAGGAAACCCAAAGCATGATAGGATTTCATGATATACAGGTCGCAGCATGCGATCATGCCTTGACTTGTATAGAGTTTGGGCGATGGCTGAACAGCTACACAACAAATGCGGTATTGTTTCTTCGTAGTGGTGACATAATCTACAGCTTAAATCATCTTCTCCGTCTTTCAACTTCTTTCTACGGTATACCTTTGTTGTTACAAGTTGTTGCATAATACTGGTGTGTACACCGTACACAACATCGGGTATGCCTTTCCATATCTTGCTTATTACGTAACTTTCTTTCTCTAGTTCAGGGTCCTCCCATCGGCCAACAAGGTATTGTCCAACCCATGGTTGTTGTTTTACTTCCTCCACTAACAACTTGTCTATTTCCTTCTTGAGTATTGGCTTGATGTATCTCGGTTGGCACTTGGATACCTGTGTAGTTTTGTTACTAGTCACGATAGATGTTGTTTTACTTTCGCAGTCATACTCTAAGTTCAGGTTGAGTTGGCTGGCATATACTTTTGCGTCTTTCAATATTGATCTCAGTGACTTGCTTTCTTTATACTTTTGGAATGATGAAACTAGCTGGACGTGCGGGTCAGTGCACGTTGTCAAGTAGTGTGCTGTCTTGATCTTAGTAGTTTTGTACAACATCTCTAATTGCTGTAATCCCTTACCTCCTTTGTTGCATGGAAGGTAAAGTACAGGGTTGGACTCTTGTCTGTGCTTACATTGGTTCTCGTTCATTATCTGTCGTGTCTTTCTGTCAAGTTCCTGTAGGTGTTGAATGTTCCAATCAGTTGTCCACATGTGGTACAAGAGTACAGGAGTAGCAAATGTGTTTGTGGCTGTAATCTTTCTCGGGATAGATAATGGCGATGACCAGATTACAGATAGCCTTCTTACGTATTCTCTGCCTGATACATTTTGGACTTCCTTCTCGAGCTGGGTGGTATTTTCATATTTTCCAAGTAACTTGTAGTAGTCATCTTCCCCAAGTATGGGTATTTGCTGCCCACTACCTAGTGGGAGTCCTTCACTCGGTTGTTGAGTGCCTCGTTTGATATGCACAGCTGCGCATTTTTCGATTCCCCAGTGAAGGCCGATGTCTTTAAACATGCTTTCCAGGGTACTTGCAACTGTTGCGGCTTTGGTGCTGTTCTTATGGTAGGACTTCAGGTCGTCTACAAACAGACTGTGCGTTATCTTGATGGACTTGTCATGAGTAAATGTGTAGCCTTCTGTGGATCTCAGATACCACGCAACTGGGTTAAGACAAAGAGTGAACAATGTGACACAGAACGAGTCACCTTGGAGAATTCCGCGGTTGATCTTGATTGGGCCAATGGTTGTTGGTCCTTCCGCTGTTGATACATATAGAGTTGTTTTCCAAGTTTTGATGATATTGTTTATGAAAGACGTCAATTTCTTGTTTATTCCATGATCTTTTAACACCATTGACAGCCATGCATGTGATACGCTGTCGAATGCCTTCTTCACGTCAATCCAAAGGCAAGAGAGATTCTTCTTATTTTTACAAGCGTCTTCCAAGATTGCTTTATCTATTAAAAGGTTATCAACACAGCCCATTGACCCCTTTACGCCACCTCGTTGATCTAACTGCATAAGACGGTACTTAGACAAGTGACTCTCCAACTCGACATTTATCACAGAAGTGATCAGTTTATACATCGTGTTGAGGCACGTAATAGGTCTGAAGTCTTGCGCTTTGGGATTTTCTTTTTGCAGTAATTATATGATCTGTTTGGATGGTAAAGTCCCATAATATCTTAAACTTGTCATTTTCTACGACAGCTTCAGGGTCATGTTTGTACCATTGTGGTTCATGAGGGAATCCCTTTTGACGGAGGATATCCCAGTGTAGAGCTTTAGCCACAGTGTCATGTCTACGCTTATATTCTTTTTGTGCAAGGTTTTGGCACCCACTAACTATATGGTTGACTGTTTCCTCTTTTGATTTGCATAATCGGCATTTGGCATTATCTTGACTTTTGTCAATCTTCGCTTTGATGACATTTGTTCTTAAGGACTGGGTTTGAGCTGCCATGATCAGGCCCTCTGTTTCCTTCTTCAGCTGTCCCTTAACTAACCATGTCCATGATTCTTTACTGCTGATGTCTTCAATATCATTAATATATTGACCGTGTAAGGCTTTTGTTTTCCATTCAGCATATCTCTCTTCCTTTTTTCTTTGCTTGTAACTCTTAACACTTTCTATCTCAGCACTGACTCTTGCTGCTGAAATGAGAGGTTCTTCATTTGTCTGTATGTACTTTTCTAGACCTAAGACTGCGATATCAACACAGTCTTCTACTGCTATTAGCCCTCTACCACCCTCTTTTCTTGGTAAATACAATCTTGCTACAGAGTCTCTTGGTGCCAGTGCTCTGTTCATGTTCATGATCTTTCTTGTCTTTCTATCCATTTCTTGCAATTCTAATCTCGTCCAGTTTACAAAGGGAGCAGAATACCTCAATAACGAGACTGCCCAAGAGTTCACAGCCTTGATCGAATTGCCTCCACTTAGTTTGGACTGCATAATCTTGCGAACCCTCCTACCGTACTCCTTTCTCAAGATCTCTTTCATTTTACAGCTCATTATTTGGTCATCCTCAAGAACCCCTAAATACTTATAACCATCACCTACCAATGATTTTATTACAGTTTCATCAGGGAGTTTTATTCCTTCAGAAAACACTTTCTTACCCCTCTTAAGAGTTAGCACCGCGCATTTCTCAATCCCAAACTGCATACCTATATCCTCACTAAACACGCGTACAGTTTGTACCAGAGAGTCAAGTCCGTTTTCATCTTTTGCAAACAGTTTCAGGTCATCCATAAACAATAAATGATTAATTTTCTGTCCACCATATAGATAGTAACCAATATTTATATCTCTTAATACCAAAGTCATTGGTATTAGTGATATGACAAACAATAACGGTGACAGAGTATCTCCTTGGAAGATTCCTCGATTTATTTTGACTTCTCCTAACAACTCACCACAAGCCGACAGTTCAGTCCTCCAGCTCTTCATTGTAGTTCGGATTAACTGTTTTACATTATCTGCAATTCCAAAAAGGTTGAGACATTCTAAAATCCATGAATGTGGGACCATGTCATAAGCTTTCTTGTAATCGACCCATGCCATTGACAGGTTCTTCTTCCTGTTTCTTGCTTCTTTAAGCACCATCTTGTCAATGAACAACAAATCATGAGTCCCTCTCGCACCTTTCCTGCAACCTTTTTGTTCTTCTACAAACGCATGTTGTTTGTCTAGATGTTCATAAATTTCTTCTGCTAGTACTCCAGTCAGTAGTTTCCAAACCATGGGTAAGCATGTGATTGGTCGAAAATTGCTTGCAATAGAGCCTTTATTTTTGTCCTTTATGATAAGTACTGTTCTTCCTTTTGTCATCCAACTTGGTACATTACCATTTTTGATACAATCATCAAGTTGGACCACCAATCTCCTATGTACACTGGTAAAGTTCTTTAACCAGAAACCTTGTACTAAATCTGGACCTGGAGCTTTCCAATTCGGCATTTTCCCCACGATCCGTTTAACCTTACTCGCTGAGATGCTCACTTGTTGTTGTTTTTCAGTACCAACCTCTGCTTTCAGCTTCTTTAGCCATTCAGCATTGCTGTTATGTTCTTTTGACTTACCCCAGATATCACTCCAAAACTGCCTAGCTTCATCACCATCTGGTTTGATGTCAACCCTTTCTTCTCCCTCAAGTTCTTCATAAAACCTTTTCTGGTCCGTTTGAAAAAGTCTATTCTGGTGAAATTGTTTGACTCTAGATTGATAACGTTTAACCTTACTCGCCTTTGCTTTGATTCTTTGTCTTATTTCTTCTGCAACCCTTCTATTCCCTTTTTTATGTAGCCAATACTTTTGTTGTAATTCTTCCTTGCATTTCTTTTTAATATTCTTTCCTTCAAGTAAAAGTTCAACCATTGCAAGGTCTTTTCTCAACTGCTTTATCTGTCCATCTAACCTCCTTTTCCACATTGGTTCTTTTCCGTCATATTTTTGATTCAATTTCACCCCCAATCTTTCAGTGACAACAACAGCTCCAGCATATATCAGATCATTGGTAGAAGTAATATTTGTTGTATGGATCTTTCCCAAAATTGTGTCCACCTTCTCTAGTTGCAGATTAAGTAATTTCTTATTTACTTTCCTTAAATTCGGGATCCTGACCCTCTCCTTGCTGTTCATTATGCTCCTTATTCTTGTTACTATTTCTAGTTCTTCCATAGAAAATACACTATCTAAGTTTGTTTCACTGGGTTCATGTGGTACATGATGGGCTTCGTTTTCTACATAAGCATCTTGATGAGTGAAAGTATTCTCATCCTCAATTTCATTCAATCCACAATCTACTTCAAGGGCTTCCCCACTTTCTTCTATTATTTTTCTTTTCATTTCTTCAACCTCAATATCTGTAAACCAACCCTTTTTTAATATTTGTCTGACTTGATCAGCCAATCTCTGCTCTGTTACCTCAAACATTCCTTTGTCTTTCCAAGCCTGATGCATCCTTTTCCTGTAGCCTTGCTTTTCATCGGGCTTACTCTTTATGTAACATTCAATGACAACTCTATTGATATCCTTACTCCAAGTGATTCTTCGTTTTGAAATGGCAAAATTGATGACCTTAAAGTGTATGCAAAAAGTCACGAGAATCTGAAAATCGTCAATAAAACAATCGTAAAAGCTAGTAGTGACACAGGGGCTATGTACGGGGTGAAGAAGTGTGCAGAAGTGGTATTTGAGAGAGGGAAGATGGTTGGAGGAGAGGGACTTGATGTACTTAATGAAAGAATGCAAGCTTTGGATCCTGAGGCAAGTGAGTTTTACAAGTTTTTGGGCTGTGAACAGGCCAATGGCATTGACGTTAAGAAGGTTCTGGAAAGAGTGAAAAAGGAAATGGTCAAAAGACTAGATGAGTTATTGAATACAGGGTTAAGTGATAAAAATATGTTTAAAGCTATAAATGTATATGTACTCCCAGTGGCAGGATATGTAATGAATGTCTGCAAGATTCCTGAAAAAGAACTTAATGAATTGGACATGATTGTAAAAAGGAAATTGAGGGGAAAAAAGTTGCATGGAAGGCTATGTAGTGATGAAAGATTGTATTTGCATAGGAAATTTGGTGGGAGAGGTCTTAAGAGTTTGATACATAATAAGGAAACTAAGACTAGAATTGCCTGTTATTTAACCCTCTCTGGTAATAGATGGATGAATGAGGTTTGGAAATATGAACAAAGCAAGGAACACTGGTCGATCAAAAAGGAGGTAGAGGAAGCATGGGAATCTGTAGGCGAGCACCTAAAACTTGGAAATCAAGAAATACTACTGAATGGTCAGAGAGTAGTTGGAAACTGGAAAGAAGTTAAAAACAAACTAAAGAAAATTTGGCGTGACAAAATCACAAATAGAAGGAAAGAAAACTTGATTGCCAAGAATATGCAAGGGAAGGGTTATGGAAATTTGGACGAAAACTGTCACCACTGGTTGCAATGTAATGTAGATCCTCAAAAAGTTGGTGCAATTGTTGAAATGCAGGAAAGAATGATAGAAACAAGAGCTTGGAAGAAGGCAAGAGGTATTGAGACTGTAACTGATATGTGCAGACTATGTGGAAAGTACAAAGAATCTGTTGATCATTTATTGGCTGGGTGTGAAAAATTGGCAGGTGGCGCTTACCTGAAGAGGCATAACAATGCACTGATGGTTCTGGCAGTGGAGTGGGCAAAAAGAAATGGGCTTCTTCATAAAGATGTAAAGTGGTATGAGCTGAGTTGGCAGAAGGGTACAGTGTTGGAGAAAGATGGGAAAAAATTGATTTGGGATTTTGAATTTAAGATGAGAAAGAAGACAAGTGCAAGAAGACCTGACTTAGTTATTGAAGATAATGACAAAAAGAAGATTTATATTATAGATATGTCATGCCCTATGGAAGAAAATGTTGAGGAAAAGAGGAGAGAAAAACTGATGAAATATCAGCAGATTGCATTTGAGATGAGAGAGAGGAGGAGAGGGTTTAAAGTGTTTATATTGCCGGTGGTTATTGGATGCTTTGGTGGTGGAGGAAACAAAGTATTAAGTGTCCTGAAGGAACTACTTCAGGACAATGCTGATAAAGTATTGGGAGAAATGACAAAGGTTGTATTATGGGAGAGTGAAAGTTTGATAAGAAGGGTTTTATCTGGACTAATCCAAGGGGAATAGTCGTTTTGTTTCTGCTATCAAGGACATCATTTTTAAGTAAAGATAACTTTTAAGTAAATGAATTTTTTAATTTCTTTTTTTTTTTTATTCGAAGAGAATTTTTATGGAAAAATGCACATTTTTACATTTTTGTTTTTAAATGATATTTTTATTTGCTTTTATAGATGTTTTTAATCCTCTTTGTTCAGGGCTAAATGGGTAGACAAATGTTTGGTTACCCATCATTTTGGCCTTAAAGAGGCTTTTCACTTTCAATAATAATAATAATAATAATAATAATAATAATAATAATAATAATAATAATAATAATAATAATAATAATAATAATAATAATAATGGTAGGTGTATGCAGAACACCATCCAACTATGTATGCATAGTCAATTGCAACAACTTACACCTGTTGCACCTTCTGCCTCGGTGGTTGACGATATAGCCAACAAACCTCATATGAGTGAAAAATGTCTTATGAAAATGGAGTAAATGGCGAATATGGGACTGAAGCCAATTTAGAAGGCGAAGGTGTCATGCCCGGCAGGTGTTCCACTGGTGAGCAGGGTGGACCCGGTCGTTATCCTGCTACTGCCATTTCAAAACGAAGAATCACTTGGAGTAAGGATATCAATAGAGTTGTCATTGAATGTTACATAAAGAGTAAGCCCGATGAAAAGCAAGGCTACAGGAAAAGGATGCATCAGGCTTGGAAAGACAAAGGAATGTTTGAGGTAACAGAGCAGAGATTGGCTGATCAAGTCAGACAAATATTAAAAAAGGGTTGGTTTACAGATATTGAGGTTGAAGAAATGAAAAGAAAAATAATAGAAGAAAGTGGGGAAGCCCTTGAAGTAGATTGTGGATTGAATGAAATTGAGGATGAGAATACTTTCACTCATCAAGATGCTTATGTAGAAAACGAAGCCCATCATGTACCACATGAACCCAGTGAAACAAACTTAGATAGTGTATTTTCTATGGAAGAACTAGAAATAGTAACAAGAATAAGGAGCATAATGAACAGCAAGGAGAGGGTCAGGATCCCGAATTTAAGGAAAGTAAATAAGAAATTACTTAATCTGCAACTAGAGAAGGTGGACACAATTTTGGGAAAGATCCATACAACAAATATTACTTCTACCAATGATCTGATATATGCTGGAGCTGTTGTTGTCACTGAAAGATTGGGGGTGAAATTGAATCAAAAATATGACGGAAAAGAACCAATGTGGAAAAGGAGGTTAGATGGACAGATAAAGCAGTTGAGAAAAGACCTTGCAATGGTTGAACTTTTACTTGAAGGAAAGAATATTAAAAAGAAATGCAAGGAAGAATTACAACAAAAGTATTGGCTACATAAAAAAGGGAATAGAAGGGTTGCAGAAGAAATAAGACAAAGAATCAAAGCAAAGGCGAGTAAGGTTAAACGTTATCAATCTAGAGTCAAACAATTTCACCAGAATAGACTTTTTCAAACGGACCAGAAAAGGTTTTATGAAGAACTTGAGGGAGAAGAAAGGGTTGACATCAAACCAGATGGTGATGAAGCTAGGCAGTTTTGGAGTGATATCTGGGGTAAGTCAAAAGAACATAACAGCAATGCTGAATGGCTAAAGAAGCTGAAAGCAGAGGTTGGTACTGAAAAACAACAACAAGTGAGCATCTCAGCGAGTAAGGTTAAACGGATCGTGGGGAAAATGCCGAATTGGAAAGCTCCAGGTCCAGATTTAGTACAAGGTTTCTGGTTAAAGAACTTTACCAGTGTACATAGGAGATTGGTGGTCCAACTTGATGATTGTATCAAAAATGGTAATGTACCAAGTTGGATGACAAAAGGAAGAACAGTACTTATCATAAAGGACAAAAATAAAGGCTCTATTGCAAGCAATTTTCGACCAATCACATGCTTACCCATGGTTTGGAAACTACTGACTGGAGTACTAGCAGAAGAAATTTATGAACATCTAGACAAACAACATGCGTTTGTAGAAGAACAAAAAGGTTGCAGGAAAGGTGCGAGAGGGACTCATGATTTGTTGTTCATTGACAAGATGGTGCTTAAAGAAGCAAGAAACAGGAAGAAGAACCTGTCAATGGCATGGGTCGATTACAAGAAAGCTTATGACATGGTCCCACATTCATGGATTTTAGAATGTCTCAACCTTTTTGGAATTGCAGATAATGTAAAACAGTTAATCCAAACTACAATGAAGAGCTGGAGGACTGAACTGTCGGCTTGTGGTGAGTTGTTAGGAGAAGTCAAAATAAATCGAGGAATCTTCCAAGGAGATACTCTGTCACCATTATTGTTTGTCATATCACTAATACCAATGACTTTGGTATTAAGAGATATAAATATTGGTTACTATCTATATGGTGGACAGAAAATTAATCATTTATTGTTTATGGATGACCTGAAACTGTTTGCAAAAGATGAAAACGGACTTGACTCTCTGGTACAAACTGTACGCGTGTTTAGTGAGGATATAGGTATGCAGTTTGGGATTGAGAAATGCGCGGTGCTAACTCTTAAGAGGGGTAAGAAAGTGTTTTCTGAAGGAATAAAACTCCCTGATGAAACTGTAATAAAATCATTGGTAGGTGATGGTTATAAGTATTTAGGGGTTCTTGAGGATGACCAAATAATGAGCTGTAAAATGAAAGAGATCTTGAGAAAGGAGTACGGTAGGAGGGTTCGCAAGATTATGCAGTCCAAACTAAGTGGAGGCAATTCGATCAAGGCTGTGAACTCTTGGGCAGTCTCGTTATTGAGGTATTCTGCTCCCTTTGTAAACTGGACGAGATTAGAATTGCAAGAAATGGATAGAAAGACAAGAAAGATCATGAACATGAACAGAGCACTGGCACCAAGAGACTCTGTAGCAAGATTGTATTTACCAAGAAAAGAGGGTGGTAGAGGGCTAATAGCAGTAGAAGACTGTGTTGATATCGCAGTCTTAGGTCTAGAAAAGTACATACAGACAAATGAAGAACCTCTCATTTCAGCAGCAAGAGTCAGTGCTGAGATAGAAAGTGTTAAGAGTTACAAGCAAAGAAAAAAGGAAGAGAGATATGCTGAATGGAAAACAAAAGCCTTACACGGTCAATATATTAATGATATTGAAGAAATCAGCAGTAAAGAATCATGGACATGGTTAGTTAAGGGACAGCTGAAGAAGGAAACAGAGGGCCTAATCATGGCAGCTCAAACCCAGTCCTTAAGAACAAATGTCATCAAAGCGAAGATTGACAAAAGTCAAGATAATACCAAATGCCGATTATGCAAATCAAAAGAGGAAACAGTCAACCATATAGTTAGTGGGTGCCAAAACCTTGCACAAAAAGAATATAAGCGTAGACATGACACTGTGGCTAAAGCTCTACACTGGGATATCCTCCGTCAAAAGGGATTCCCTCATGAACCACAGTGGTACAAACATGACCCTGAAGCTGTCGTAGAAAATGACAAGTTTAAGATATTATGGGACTTTACCATCCAAACAGATCACATAATTACTGCAAGAAGACCTGACATTGTTGTAATAGATAAACAAAGGAAAAAGTGCCAAATAATAGATATTGCAATCCCTGTTGATGGAAGAATTGACGAACACTCTCATCTTTTTGGTGGCACAACCGACATTTGGGATTGTCCTGTGATCTATCTATTTTGGTTTTGATAAGATTAGTCCTAATTGACTGAGTTTGAGCAGATATAATTAGGCTTTCGGTTTCTTTTTTCAAGCTTCCGTCTTTCAGCCACACCCAACTTTTATCACTTGAAACACTTTCAACCTCTCTGATAAACTAGCCATGTAGCTCTTTGTTCACAAGTTCTTGCATTCTTTCCTCTGTTTTCCTTTTTCTAAAGTCTTTCACATCTTCTACTTCATAAGAGACACTGCTAATCTCTTTCCTAGCAGCCATTAAAAAGCGCTCTTCACTTGAATATATTTCATTAGGCCTAATTTGGCCTGATCAGAGCAATCTTCAACTGATATTAGTCCCCGACCACCAAGTTGTCTTGGTAAATAAAGTCTTGCAACACTATCCCTCGGGTGAAGTGCTTTGTACATGTTCAGATATTTCCTCGTTTTCCTATCAATTTCTCTCAATTCCTCTCTCGTCCAATCCACAAATGCTGCAGAGTATCTTAAAAGGGATACTGCCCACGTGTTAATTGCTTTGATGACATTCCCTCCATTTAGTTTACTTTTCAGTATCTTTCTCACTCGTCGAAGATATTCCTTGGTAATACTCGCTTTCATTTCTCTGCATTTAAAATCATCTGACTCCAAGATGCCCAAATATCTATAACCTGCGTTTTCATCAAGATTTTCAATGTCTTTTCCAGTTGGTAATGAAATTCCATCACAATGTTTTGTCTTGCCTCTATGCAAAACTAGAGTTGCACACTTATCAATGCCAAAATACATTCCAATATCTGAGCTAAATACCCTTACAGTATGTATTAAGCTTTCAATGCCTTTTTCAGACTTTGCAAACAACTTAAGGACGTTCGCGGGCATTGTTCACGCGCACTTTTACTGCGCACGCTAGCGCGCGCTACCTCGACTAAATCCAAGATGGCGGCCTAAAAGAATTTTTTTCGGTAACGATTTTTTCAATTTTTTTTAAATGGAAATTATCCAAAAATATAAAGAAAGTTAATAAAAGGAATTTTACTGAGGAAAAAAAATCGTTCAGGTTGAAAAACTGCAGAAAAAAGGATGGAAAAGATTCTACTGGACCCAGTCTCCTCTCGGTATTCAAGATGGCGGCCTAATTTGCAAACTTTGCGGCTCTCACGGCTCAATATCTCGGAAACGAATACGGTGACCCCCACTTTTTATTTCAATGTTTGACAAAGAATTACATAGTCTGTTAATATTCTAAATTTGAGAAAAATATTATGGTAAAATCATAATAAAAACACGGATTTCCGTGACAAGTTTGATCGAAGTCGCGGCAAAAGCATCGCTCATGACTGTCAATTCGAATTAAAAACAACAGCTATTTTGTAAGTATTTACAAATATTTTCACATAATATTATTCCATGGATTATTGAGTGGTCATGTAAATAAACATTGAGCATTCTATTTAGTTTTTCTACAAAAAAATGACTTCTATGCTCGACTCGTATAGATTGGCGCGCAAGCGATCTTCTACGAGAAAGTGGGTGCACTTTGATGTCACCTCACTCCTCAACGAGCACGGTGACCCCCATTTTTTATTTGCTCTTTGAACTTCTATGATGACATTATCTCACCATGCGAAGTATAAAGGAAAAAACATGGTAAACTTTTTTTCCCGCGAACGTCCTTAAGATCATCCATGAAAAGCAGATGATTTATCTGCTCTCCGTTAAGGTTATATGCAAATTTGTTTTTTCTAAGAATTAAAGTCAGTGGGATTAAAGTAATTACAAGTAACAATGGGGAGAGAGTATCTCCTTGAAAGATGCCACGTTTAATGTCAATTTCTCCAATGATGGTATTTCCCGAGTGCAAAACCGTGCTCCATTCTTTCATACTGTTTGTTAGGATTCGTTTGATGTTAGTTGCAATTCCGAAAAGGTCTAGGCATTCTTGGATCCATGAGTGGGGGACTAAATCATAGGCTTTTCGATAATCAACCCATGCCATGACAAGATTTTTATGATTCCTCCTTGCATTTTTCAAAATCATTTTATCAATAAAAAGCAAGTCATGGGTCCCTCTTGAATTTTTCCGACATCCCTTTTGCTCCTGAGGTAACATATTTTCCACAAATGCATAAACTTCAGTAGAGATAATTCTCGTTAACAGTTTCCACATGAGTGGCAGACAAGTTATTGGTCTAAAATTACTTGGGATGCCTCCCTTATTTTCATCCTTCATGATCAATACCGTCCTTTCTTTAATCATCCAAGAAGGGACTTCCCCGCACTCCAAACACATAGATAACTGTTCTACTAATCTTTCATGGATGCTAGTAAAATTTTTTATCCAAAATCCTTGTACCATGTCAGGCCCGGGAGCTTTCCAGTTTGGTATACCCATTAGCACTTTTCGTAACTTTTCAATGTCAATTTTGATATCTTGCTGTTGTTGACCTTCAATTTCTTCTTTCAATTTTTTCAGCCATTCCGCTTCCCTGTTATGTTGTACTGGTTCACTCCAAATATCTTTCCAAAACTTATTACTCTCCTCGATATCAGGTAGAATTTCTTCACGATTACACTTTCCCTCCAAAGTATCATATACATCCTGTTTTGTTGGTACTGTTTTATTCAATCTGAATATCGCTTAATTCGGTTGGCTTTTGCAACGATCCTCTGCTTAAGTTCTTCAATACAAACTTGAAATCCTTTTGTTTTCAATCGATACTTCTTTTCTAAATGGTCTCTCACCTTTCGTTTGATAAGTCTTCTTTCTTTCATGAGCTTTATTCTACTTAGGTCTTGTCTCAATGCCCGTAGCTGTCCTTCGAGTCTTTGTTTCCACATTGGTTCTTTTTGGTTTCTCTTTTTATCAATTTTAATTCCCAATCTATCTGTTACCACAAATGCAGCAGCATAAACTAGATCATTAGTTTCTGTGATGTTATTTGTTTTCACCCTTCTTATTACATCACTAACTTTAGTGACCTCCTCCATCAATTTACTTCTCTGAACACCCCTCAGCGCTGGTATAACCTTTTCCTTTCAGGATCCTGCATTACAGCTATCAGCTGACTAACTATCATGTGGTCTTCATTATTGAGAGTATCAGCACTATCAACATGCCAATTTATATCATTTATATATATATTATTATTATTATTATTATTATTATTAGGCAGTTTATTAAAAAAACAACTATATGCATATACAATTCCACATAGGGCGCGAAGCGTAACCTATGGAATAATACAATTATTTACATTGGCTATGGGCCATACATACATATCGCTAAGGGCCAGATTAACATCAATCCAGGACGGCCCCATCCCGGGCCTTATGTCCCGGATTTCGCTAATCGGGCTCTCAGGGGCATCCCTATATAAAAATATATATAAATAAAAAAAAATTCATCTGCTTAGTTAACCCTCCCAACCTATTCCTAATAATGGAAAGTGACAAAAAATAAATTACATCTGAAAAACCAGTCTTTATCAGCTAATGTTTATCTTTCAACAAAGTCTGAATCCTAGAAATTCTTGCGATATGGTGTCCCTTTTACAATGTCTGAATCTTGAAAGTTCTTGCAATGTTGAAACTTGTTCAAAATTATTATTATTATTATTATTATTTTGGATACGCACGGTTTGATTGAAAATAACCGGAATTTTTCTTGAAGCCGGGTTCAACAAGTTCCTTAGACTTCAAGGACCTTTCGAAGAATCCTTGCGGATCCCAATAGAGCCGATTTTTGGATCAGTTCTACTCGTGTTGTTACACCCATTTCACTGAGATATTCAGTCAGTCTTTCAGTGACACTAGCTAGAGCACCTACTACAATCGGAATGACCTTTACTTTCAAGTTCCAGAGCTTCCCAATTTCCCTTGCTAACTCCTGGTATTTTTCGATCTTCTCTTCCTCTTTTTTGTCAATTCTTCCATCAACAGGGATTGCAATATCTATTATTTGGCATTTTTTCCTTTGTTTATCTATTACAACAATGTCAGGTCTTCTTGCAGTAATTATGTGATCTGTTTGGATGGTAAAGTCCCATAATATCTTAAACTTGTCATTTTCTACGACAGCTTCAGGGTCATGTTTGTACCACTGTGGTTCATGAGGGAATCCCTTTTGACGGAGGATATCCCAGTGTAGAGCTTTAGCCACAGTGTCATGTCTACGCTTATATTCTTTTTGTGCAAGGTTTTGGCACCCACTAACTATATGGTTGACTGTTTCCTCTTTTGATTTGCATAATCGGCATTTGGTATTATCTTGACTTTTGTCAATCTTCGCTTTGATGACATTTGTTCTTAAGGACTGGGTTTGAGCTGCCATGATCAGGCCCTCTGTTTCCTTCTTCAGCTGTCCCTTAACTAACCATGTCCATGATTCTTTACTGCTGATTTCTTCAATATCATTAATATATTGACCGTGTAAGGCTTTTGTTTTCCATTCAGCATATCTCTCTTCCTTTTTTCTTTGCTTGTAACTCTTAACACTTTCTATCTCAGCACTGACTCTTGCTGCTGAAATGAGAGGTTCTTCATTTGTCTGTATGTACTTTTCTAGACCTAAGACTGCGATATCAACACAGTCTTCTACTGCTATTAGCCCTCTACCACCCTCTTTTCTTGGTAAATACAATCTTGCTACAGAGTCTCTTGGTGCCAGTGCTCTGTTCATGTTCATGATCTTTCTTGTCTTTCTATCCATTTCTTGCAATTCTAATCTCGTCCAGTTTACAAAGGGAGCAGAATACCTCAATAACGAGACTGCCCAAGAGTTCACAGCCTTGATCGAATTATTATTATTATTATTATTATTATTATTATTATTATTATTATTATTATTATTATGAAATGATTAAATGTTCCTTTAATTAACTCTGGTGTTCCTTTAATTCAACCTGAAGATTACAGCTTTCCCGATATTAAACAAGGAATAAATCTACCTAAAACAGACGATCAATGGTCAACGGCCAACGAATATTTCAAATCAGTTCTACTCTTGAATCTTCCAATCACAGCTCAGAACCTCAGCTCAAGTATCAAACTTCTGAATGACACTATTTATGAATATTTCTCTACTAATTTTGGTAAAGTTTCACAAGTCATTGATATAAACCTAACTAATAAGTACAAAGATAAGTCTAAACAGGATCTAAAGAAATCTCTCAAAGCTTTAAAACAGTCTAACGCCGATATCACGGAAATTAAATACGTATCTCGCCTATTGCGTGACAAGCTGCAAAACAAGTCGCCTAATGACATCACTGACTCAGTAAATCATGATTACTCTATTGCCAAAAATTTTTGGGGCTACGTCAAAAAGATCTTCAATAAAAAAGATGAGATCCTCCCCTCATTCTCCATGGATGAGTGTTATAATTACTTTGCAAGAACTCTTTCATCAGTTAACCCGACTAAAGTTTTCAACCTTCCAAGTTGGATACCAACTTTGTCTGATCCTGTAATTCCGTTTAACCTTGAACCTCCAACCTACGAACAGATCTCAATTGTCATTAGAAAGATGAAGGCTTCTGGTTCTCCTTGTCCCTTAGATCAACTGTCAATCATTTGTTTTAAAAGATGTCCCTTCCTTCGCACTTATCTTTCTCAAATTATCCGTACAGCGTGGTTAACTGGATCTGTCCCAAGCGAGTGGAAAAAAGCCTGCAGAATCCTTATCCATAAAAAAGGAAACACCAATGACCTTGCTAATTTTCGTCTATTACCCTACAATCGGTTCCCTTGAAAGTTTTAACGTCGTGTCTTCGTAATGCCATTTTTAACTTCCTTGCTGCTAATAGCTATGTTGAACATGAAATTCGAAAAGGGTTTACCCCCGGTCTCTCCTGAGCTTTTGAGCATACAGCTCAAATCGTTGACATCGTTAACAAAGCTCGCATAAAGCAACGTTCTCTGGTCATTACCTTTGGTGAAGTTCATCACAACTTGATTCAAGCTGTTCTTGATTACCACCACATTCCTGATCATATCAAATTTCTGGTCAAAAGTCTGTATACTGATTTTAAAACCTCAATAGTTACCAATGATTTTCGTACTCCTTATTGTGTCTATTGGACGTGGTGTACTTCAAGGTGACTGCCTAAGCCCTCTTCTTTTTAACCTTTGCTTCAATACGTTTTCTCCAGCACATCAAATCTGAAAAGTATCGTCAATTTGGTTTTCCTCAAGTTCTTGAATGCCCATCCACTGGTTTCAGTTCGCTGACGACGCCGCCGTCATAAGTGGCCAAGAATCTGAAAATCAGCACATAATTAATCGCTTTATAATCTGGGTCAATGGTCTAACATAAAAATAAGGGTTGACAAATGTATCACTTTTGGTATTAAGAAACTGCGTACTAATCTGTCCAATATTTGCCTAAACTGTTTATAATGGAGTTCTTGTCCCCTGCGTAAAAATGGGTGAGCCCATTTCGTTACTTGGGACGCTATTTGACTTCAACATGTCTAACAACCAACATATGTCTGAATTGACCTCTCTTGTAAAAGACCTGATGAGTGACAATGATATGAAGCCATTGCATCCTAAAAATAAACTTCTCCCTTACAGCCGCTATGTCTTATCTAAACTATTCTGGCATTTTACTGTAGCTGATATATCCAAAATCTGGATAATAGAGAATCTTGATTCGATAGTAAATAGCTTATTCGTAAATGGCTTGATATCCCGATATCTGGTACACTGAGTAATGTCTTCCTAAAGCGTAACAAGTTTGGCCTTTACATCTTTCATTCAGTATCAAACAGTCCTCCGTAATTCAATGAAAAAGTCACGAAACGATTCCATAAAAGATCTCTGGAATTCGTCCAGCTGCCACACCAACATTCAATACGATGTGTACAAATCCACTAAGAAGTTCTTAAAGATTTCCGGTCTAAACATGAAGATAAATTGCTACACCACCTTACATCTCAAGGCTTCTTTCTTGCAAATGTCGTCAAATATTCCTTATCATCAATCAATTCTATTTGGTCATCTGTGCAGTCTTGCCTACCCAATAACATCTACAATTTTACAATTCGCTATATAAACAACTCCCTTGCTTCTCGTAAGAATCTGTATAAATGGGGATTATCACAAAGTCCTGATTGCTCTTTTTGTCTTAATCCTGAAACACTCCTCCACGTCGTTGCTGGTCGTCAGCATTACCTTGAACGCTTTACCTGGAGACACGATTCAATTATTAACTTCATCGCCACTTCGCTTCAACTTGTAATTATAATCGCTCTTCATTCGCTGATGTCAATGGTTTCCCGAGTCTGTCAATTATCACTGGTGATACTTTTCGTCCAGATCTTCTCTTCCATTTACATGCCAAGTGCCCTGTATGTGTTAGATCTCACAGTTGGGTTTGAATCTAACCTTAACAAGAATATAATCCGTAAAAGAGAACAATATAAAACCTTAATTAAGGATTTAAAGAGTGATTACAGTTCCGTCAAATTCAATTCCTCTCCATGAGTTCCCTTGGCGTTCTCTCAGCCGAATGTTCCACCTTCCAAGACATGATGAATGACATTGGCATTGATGAGAAACAGCAACGCTATATAATAAAAAATATATATATCAATCTTGCCATCAGAGCTACGTATTACATATTTTGCTGTAGAAATAAGATTTGGATAGTCCAGAATGACTGAAATTTTAATTGTCGAGATGCCTTTTTCTTTTCAGTTTTCTCTTTCTTTCTTTTCTTTTCTTTTTTAATAATTGGTATTACCATTATTAATGTCTTAGTCGATTTCTTTGTAAATAAAACATTTCGTTATAACGTTTGTATCATTTCAAGTAGCCAGTTGTTCATTGCCTATACGTAGTGAGATGTACAACTGTATTCAAAAGCCAAGAAATGTTTCCATTATTGTTATTATTATTATTATTATTATTATTATTATTATTATTATTATTATTATTATTATATTATTATTATTATTATTATTATTATTATTATTAACCTTGGGGTCACCTGAAGCACCTGATGCTAGGGAGGCAACAGAATTCTGGAGTGGGATTTGGTCGGTGGAGAAGAGGCATAATGACGAGGCTAGTTGGTTTAGAGAAGTGAGAGATAAGACGAGTGATGTGACAAAGCAAGGTGAAGTTTGTATCAGTGTTAATGATGTCCAAGGTGGAATCCGGAAGATGGCTAATTGGAAGGCTCCAGGTCCAGATGGTGTGAGGGGATTTTGGTTTAAGAGGTTCAGGTCTTTGCATGGGATGATTGCAAAGAGTTTACATGGTTGTTTGACTAGAGGGCAGGTGCCAGACTGGATGGTGAAGGGTAGGACTGTGCTGATTCAGAAGGATCGTGCCAAAGGAACAGTGGCAAGCAATTACAGACCAATAACATGTTTACCGTTGATGTGGAAGCTTCTCACTGGGATTTTGGCTGAGAAGCTGTATCAGCATTTGGACGTACGTGAATGGGTTGTTGCAGGATGAGCAGAAGGGATGTCGGAAGATGTCGAGAGGGACAAAGGATCAGTTGTTAATTGACAAGGCTGTTTTGAGGGAAGCGCGGGTTAGGAAGAGATGTTTAGCGATGGGGTGGATTGATTACAGGAAGGCATATGACATGGTGCCACATTCCTGGCTTGTGGAGATGTTGGAGATGGTGAAGGTGGCTGATAATGTGATGGGACTGTTGTGTGGTAGTATGAAGGATTGGAGGACTGTGTTGACATCGAATGGGGAAGTGTTGGGAGAAGTGGGGATTAAGCGTGGAATATTCCAGGGGGATTCACTGTCCCCTCTGCTGTTTGTTCTCGCTATGATCCCCCTCACCATGTTGTTGAGAAGGGAGACCATCGGGTACAAGTTTGGAAAGGACCATCGGGTGATGAATCATCTGCTGTTCATGGATGACTTGAAGTTGTATAGTAGATCGGAGGAGGAGTTGGAGAGGTTGATTGAGGTGGTTCAGGTATATTCGAGGGATATTGGGATGGAGTTTGGTTTGGACAAGTGTGCAGTGTTGGTATTAAAGCAGGGAACTAAAGAACGTTGTGAAGGGATTGTTTTGCCTGATGGTCAGGTAATGAGTGAGATGGACGAGAATGGGTATAAGTACTTGGGTGTGTTAGAAGGGGCAGATATCATGCAGAAGGAAATGAAGAAGAAAGTAAGAGATGAGTACTTGAGAAGGGTGAAGCTTGTGGCAAAGTCGAAGTTGTATGGTGGTAATTTGATCAAGGCGATCAATGCTTGGGCTGTCAGTGTGGTAAGGTATAGTGCTGGGATTTTGGACTGGAGTGATCGAGAGTTGAAGGAGATGGATGTAAAAACGAGAAAGAGGTTGACAATGTTTGGGGTCTTTCACAAGAAGGGGAGTGTTCCGAGGTTGTACATGAAAAGGAAGCATGGTGGTAGGGGGCTGATCAGTATTGTTGACTGTGTGAGGGCAGAAGAGCTGGGTTTGTTTGGGTATGTTAAAGAGAGTGACGAGTGGATGCTAAAGGTGGTTGGTGAGTCGTTGCAGGTTGGTGAGACAAAGAAGGTGTATAAGAAGAGGGTGCAGAAGGAGAGGAAAGAAAATTTCCTAGAGAAGAGGTTGCATGGAAAATTCATGAGGGATGTGAGCGAGGTTGCTGATGAGCGGTCTTGGCAGTGGTTAAGGGCAGGATATTTGGGTAAGGGCACTGAGGGGTTTGTTTTTGCAGCACAGGAGCAAGCTCTGAGGACAAGGAGTACAAGGTTTTTCCGGGCAACCATTCAGAAAGAGAATGTGGATCCAAAGTGTAGGGTTTGTGGGAAGGAGGTGGAGTCTGTTGGCCATTTGGCGAGTGGTTGTAGTGTTTTGGCCCAGAAGCAATATAAGAAGAGACATGACCGGATGGGGTTGAGGGTGTATTGGGAGCTGTGTCGGAAGTATGGAGTGAAATGTGCTGATGTTTGGTATAAGGAGGTTCCAGATGAGGTTAGGATTTCGGATGATGGAGAAGTAGAGATTTGGTGGGACAGGAGCGTCGAGACAACACAGAAGATGGAACATAATCGTCCAGATGTTACTGTGTTGAATCGAGCGGCTCGTAAGTGGACCTTTGTTGATTTCTCGGTGCCTTGGGATCGTAATGTGGTGGTGAAGGAAGAGGAGAAAATTGCTAAATATTCTCCTCTTGCAAAGGAGATACGAAAGTTGCACCGGGTGTCAACAAAGGTGGTTCCGTTGGTTGTTGGTTGTCTAGGGGTCGTGTCTAGTAATCTTGAGGGGTACCTGAAAGATCTGGGTATTCCAGACGTGCTGGGTGGTATGCAGACGTCTGCGGTCATAGGGACCACCCTCATTCTGCAGAGTGTGCTTAGTCTCTAAGCCCCAGGTCTTGGGGTCGAGGCTAAGCAGTATCTTACACCCGTAGTGTGAATAAAATCTCCACTCAGGTTGTCTATTTATAGAAATTCCGTATTATTATTATTATTATTATTATTATTATTATTATTATTATTATTATTATTGACACCTTTATTGAGTAACAACATGATTGTAAGTTTACAACTTTGCGGGTGTAACCTTGGCTAAGCTGTAATTATCTAGTATGTCCCAGTCCTTATTCCTTATTTCTCAAAACCCGCTACATATACTTATTCATAAACGTAGTACGTATAGAAATGCTTGACAATTTCGGAATTTTGTGACATTATCCACTTCTGACTCTTAAGCAATAAATAATAATAATAATAATAATAATTATTATTATTATTATTATTATTATTATTATTATTATTATTATTATTATTATTATTATTATTATTATTATTATGGTTTATTTAAACTTCAGACTGTTTTACATGGTGTAAGCAGATATTGCGGACTTGCAGCCTAAGCAACTATCTACATGACTGGACTTACAGAGATGCACATGATCTAATAATTGTACAGGCGTTTTACAATCTCGCAATTTTGTGAAATAACCCATCTCTGACACTTTCTTACAATATTTAGTCCTTCTGTGAGTCCTACGCTAGACAGGTTGGCTATCAAATTCTCTTGGTATCCTGATAAGTAGTCAAACACAATGTTGACTTGAGTGATTTTATAACCAGGATACAGTCTTTTTAGGCTAGATCTTAAGTCACTGTATTTATCCGTTTTCATCTGGTCTCTTTGTTGTATTTCTCCTACATTACAGATTGTTCCTTCTAGGATAATCCACTGATTGCATTTCTTGTCACACACGACAATATCTGGTTTATTTGCTCCATTGCTTGGTGGGGTGTCTTGGTAGATTATTATTATTATTATTATTATTATTATTATTATTATTATTATTATTATTATTATTATTATTATTATTATTATTATTATTATTATTATTATTATTATGGCATCTTTATTGAACTCTGATCTTTTTTCGTTACATACAATATTACGGGATCTACCTAAGCAATTGTTGCAGTTCAAGTGTTCCTAGTCACTCACATATCTTTAGATAAACTCATAGAATTTCTTGACAATTTCACCATATATTATTACGTTATCTAGTAATATTTGTTAAAAGCTCTGCAATTCATGAACAGTAAAAAAAGTAATATCTTGTAAAACAAAGCAAAAAACCGTCTCTTGTAAAAATATATTATTTTATTGATTTAAAATAAGATTATTAGTGTTACCAAATGACCTGACTCGACTAGTTTAACTATTTGGAGGTCACTCTTATTTTGTAAATTTGTTTAAGCAAAATAAAAGATGAATGAATGAATGAATGAATAGATGAATCTCCCTTCTTTTTAGATGCAGCTGGCAGCCAGGGCCCCTGGCCCTGTTCCTATATTTTCGCGTCAGCGAAAATCATACACGATCCCCTATCGTGTTCCATTCCAGTTGAAACATCTCTGTTTCAAAATATTGATCAGTAGACCGTGTGGGGAGTCCGTTCTCAAACCCGATCGTCTCGCTCCTCAACATGTCCGCTCCTCTATGTTCCTCGCTCCTCTATGCTCCTCGCTCCTCCTGTTGCAGGAATCCCATTTGAATACTACTATCTTCGACAGTTCATCCGCCATGATTTCCAAACATGTGCTTTGCTTACTTCCACGCATGCGCTCTATCTGCACGCATGCGCTTTACCTACTAGACTGCGATTTGTGACTGAACGACAATGAAGCCCAATTTTAGACTCGGGCATTCCACAAGAAGCCCGAGTAATAACATAAAAACAGGCAGGGGACTTTATCTAAACTACTAGAATCACGTTGACTTGGGGTAAAAACGAGCCTCAATTAAAAACCATACTCTCTTCTTCATTGGAACGAGAGTGAACGTCTAAGAAAAATCTTTAAAAATCTGCTTTATCCAGAATCTCTCTTCATGAGTCAACTAAAGAACAGGTCAATAGAAGTAATACAGTCAACCAATATCAAGGACCAGCGTGTAGAAATACTCGTGGATTTACTAACGCAGGAAAGACCAGAAGTTGTGTTACTACTCGGTGCGAAGGCAACTGACTTGAGTAGTAGAGATCGGCGTGGCGCTAGAACCTGTTTTTGTAAGCCAACGGCTAAAAAAAAATGTTTGGAGCTAAAAGAGACATTGTGAACCCAACGTGTGTCCTCTGTAAGGAAGCTGTTAGTACGCGTGCCGACGTCCTTTAATAAAGCTGGAATTGACGAACACAATGGAACTAAGTACTGTTGGCTTGCTAAGGACTTTTCGATCGTAAAGCGTTGTAAGGATGGACTGGAATGTCTCTCTGGCTCAAGCTGTTGTGTGCGGTAGTTCGTTTCTGAGCTGTCAAGTCTAGATGATGAGGAAATGCCAAGTAAGCAATTTTAGTGACGTCATAAAATAGAATAAATAATCTCCTACAGCAGATCCACGTAGTAGCTATTCTTTACACTCACTACCTCTACATTAAATACTGATTTTGCGTACATCGCTCAACTTACATGTTGATTTTTGCTGAGGGAGATAAAATCCGGAGAACACGGAGAAAAAACCCTCGTGGCATGGTAGAGAACAACACAACAAACAAACTCAATTCACAGATATGATCCGATGTCCGAGCCGGGACTCGAACCCGGACCACAACGGTGAAATGCCGGTGCTCTCACCACTCGGTCAATCATGCCACCCACCCGGGGTGTGATCGCATAATTAGCTCAAGGAGATGGCTAATACAAAAATATCAACAAGATAATATTAAAACGGTTGAAGGTTGGGAAAATGAGCATTTCGAAAACTCAGGCGAGCTTCCTTAACTCGACGATTTTTTAGAGACTTGCTTTTGTTAGTGCTATAAAAATCATTGCTGTTGATTTAAATTATGACCCGCCAAATGCTTATAGCTTGGGCTTCTTAGCCTCCTACGTAAGTATCACTGTGGAGAATGTTGGGTTCTGTAGTCGTGCATTTCCCGTTAACCGATGCTAAAGGAAGCCTACCAAGGAAGCCCAAGGAGGTACCTACAGAGGTGGCCATCAAGGTTTCCTTTGAAATTCGAAAAGAGACTTCGAAATTAAAATGTGTACGTAACCTGAGAAAAAGGTTTTCTGACGACAGGACTCAAGCTGAAGTGCAGTATTAACATCATTGCACGTTCATCTCATAAATGACCCGCTCTGGGAAAGTGAGGAGAGAGAAAGTTGGCGCTTATTAAAGCAAACTGAAATACGCTACACGCAAAACATTTAGCTTTGATTTATTCAGACCTTTTATTACTCATATTTCTAGGGTAAATCCCATCCATCGGGACTGCCTATGATTCAATATACATAGCTTTCATCTCACAAACGTTATTAAGTGTTTTGAGCAATTTTGGGCATAACGGACACAACCATCGTGACATATGCCTTTTCTAAAATTTCCTTTTTCGTTTTCCCACGCCTCCTCGATCAAATCAATAATGTTTTATATACATTAAGGTTGATCGATTATATTTAGACTTGAGTTCTGTTATAAGCTAACAGCGTCGCACAGTCCGTTATAGAAATGTCAGTAGAAATTGCCCGATGGAATATGTTTAACATCCATTATTGTCTACAAGGCTATCATATCTTCAGATGGGATGAGCGATAGAGCACACATAGGCATGACTGAACATGATTTTAAAACACGCTTCTGTAGTCATCCTTGAACATCAAAAGCTAATCTAAGAGCCAGGCAATATATGACATTGTATATTGTGTGAACAACACTTTTGAGTTTCAGTTTATGTTTTTCCCAAACATGGCAATCTACGCCTTGCTGAGAAAATGTATATTTTGAATGTTGAATTGGATAAGAGAAGCTTGTTAAACAAGAGGTGTTAGCTAATAGCACGAATATAAATATTACGTAATGAATTTGAAACCACCATAACCTGTCAAACTAAGTGATTCATTCTGACCCTGAGTTCACTAAGGCTTGTAGCCTTTAACTGATAGAATGCATAGATCGTGTAGTGGAAAGCTGCATTTATGTGTACAACTGTGTTTATTTGGACATTTACATGTATATTTGTACTAATTAACGATAAGGTGCAAGAAACAGAATATCAAGGAACCATCTATCTTAAAACACATGCCAAATTGTAAACATAACGGACACCGGAAAACGTATGGCTGATTTCTCAGGTTGCACGGAACATCTTAAAAAGCCCAAACACCACCGACACAACACCGACACCTTGAGATCAAGTTCAGAAAGACCACACACTCACTAATTTCATATGCCCCATAATGAGTTTTGTTTTTTTGGGAACTATCATTATGCAAAACAAACTAAATTGCGTTGATGACAAATCTTATAAAAATGTTTAGTTTAGTTTAGTTTAGTTTAGTTTAGTTTAGTTTAGTTTAGTTTAGTTTAGTTTAGTAACACACATAGCAAGATAATCGAAAAACGAAATAAATGGGTATGACAGGAGAAAGGAACAGGACTTCCGTCCCAATTGCGACCTAACCCCTTACTACTAATACTACAGTACAAATATTATAAAAATACACTCTGAAAACTACAGACATATAAAAGAGAAAAATATATGTACACAATCTAAGATGTAGCAAGAAAAAAGAAAGAAAAAAAAAAGAGAGATAATATTGGTTAAAGTAAGTTACTAGGCTGAGAAAGTGTAAGGAGGAACCAATAGAGAAGGTTACACGTTCTCAGTAATTATCCTTACAACTAGAGGGATATATGTTTTTAGCCCACCAAATCCGTTTACACAATGACAAAACCAAAAACTTAAAACAAGTCTACAAACCTTTCAGTTGCAGATAATTTCGAAAAGTTTTATTACGAAGAATCAAACGTCTTCCAAGACATAATGGTTTTCCCGCCTGGGTTAATTAACACATCATGAAAGAAGAAACGAATGGAAAACAACAACCAAGAAACAAAGAAAATGAGGACCAAAACAACATCACACTAACAGTCAGTTCCAGGTTCCTTTCTATTAAATTAACATTCTATCCTTTTGTTAATCATTTACCTAAAAATAACAGTCAGAATTCAACTAGCTGAGGATGGTCACAGTCTGTGGCCGAAATATTCAGTAAACCATGTTACAAAATCTTCTCGTTTTCTTATTTTCTTATCAAACCGTATACCCACTAACCACATTGCTCTCGACTCTTTACCCTTTGATATAGCCCTTTGATATACCAAATTTCGACAAAAAGGTATCCAGTAATATACCTTTTAGCTTTTTTTGATAACTTTGCTATTAATGGCTATTGCTTTCTTTTGAAAACCTAATTCTAAGGCGACTATATGTACATGAGCTTCGGCTGGAATGGTACTCTTTATATTAGGACCCTTTTCGATACCCAACGTCGCAAATTCCCTACCCTTTTCTATACCTCTGGCCTCAAAAAGGTACCCCTTTCGGGCGGAGCAATCCCGAGGTATAGCAAGTATATTGGAGTGTCCCCCTCCCCCCTTCCCCGGGAGTCTATCTTTGAGTTTTCTGGCTTGTGATTGATTGAGAATCGCGCTTTGATTATGACGAAATGGGTGGTTTGGGTTGTTTTGGCTTTAAGTTTTCGGATAAGATGTTTTAGACTCTTCACAGTACAGAGACATGCGCGCGCGTTTTACATTGCTTAAATAATAAACAACAAATATTCTTTAGGATCTTTTATTATATACCCTTGTCGATACGCGCGCTCTGATTGGCTAAAAGCTGTGCTTTATCAAATTAATGGAGCACAGTTCTGATGTCAGCAGCGCGAGCTCGACCGCGCGCGCACCTTTTGAATTTTTGTACGGAGAAAATCGAACTTTTTCCCTTGAATATTTACTTCAAAATATATAATAAAACAAATAGAACATCTTTTTCCGTGTTCCGTTCAGTAATAAAGCACTTACGAAGTGCCGAAAGCACTCAAGAAGTGTGGAGAGTACTCGCCCTCCTTACACTTCTTTCGTGCTTTCGTCACTTCCTGCGTGCTGTATTACTGAACGGAGCACGGAAAAAGCTGTTCTATTTGTTAAATTAAGCCTTCGTTAATATTTTAAGAGGGGATTTTTTTTTCAAGTTCGAGCAGTGAACGACAAAAGCCCCTGAGTTGAAGAATAGCTGTTGTACAAAACTAAAATCATTTCTGTCAGAAAATTTAAGTTGTTTGTAAGTAGTTTTGGCCGATGAAAGTTGAATCAAAGTGTTAATCCAAAGCGAAAATTTGGATCGAAAATAAGGTTAAGCCCTTCATTTGCTCATTTACTATATGTTTTTTTTATATGTTCAGCTTCAAAAAGCTTAATCCCGACACAACTTCAAGAAAAAGTCTTTGTACTATTCAAAAATCCGTTTTAAACAGGTACATTAGTTTTTAACCGGCAGAAAAAGGATCTGAGTGTTAATCCAGAACAAAAATTTGGATTACTGAAACTCGCACGAAGGTCTAGTTTTTGGCGCTTTTCGCCATTATTGCTCGTCATTGAAAAACATCTCCTCTTAAATTAAAACGTCTTTGGAATATAAGAAAAGAATGATTGTAAAATCAACTCCCGAACCTCCCACAACATAACCGTGTTTCCGCTCACTGCAGCTTCAGACACGATTCGACGTTTGAATTATTATCCTTTATTTTATTTTAACACAATCTGACAATGAAGGCCGGGAATAGCCAGAGAGTTCACCCTGACTGTTTCATTAAAAGTGATAATAGGGCCATATACATGATCGAACGACAGACTGCTCTTCTAGTCTAAGATGCGCCTTATAATTATCGAGAAACGGCGTTATCAGCTCGTATGAATGGCCCTAATAGATGGAACTAGAATAAGTCAATAGATCATCGTAAGTAGAACACGATACCATTCATAAACATTTCAAACGACATCCTTTCATATTACTTGAACAGAACTTCCCTATTGCATATTTTTGTCCGGTAAAACATCTGGTATTGATACAGTGGAATCGCTTCTCAAGACTGAAACAACTTTTGAGTCAACTGCCTTGGTTCACAGACGTCGTATCGATCAAAATGAACAACCTTTCGCTAGCAAGCAACTTCTCTACAAACGCAACAAAAAACTACGTCTTTCTACCGGTGAATAAGCGAGCATTGATTACCTTGTATTCTTACCTTGGATTCTGTGGGTTGTACGCCTTTTTAGCAAATGGACTGATTTTACGCTTTAAAAGAAAGCAAGGCATGCAAAGGAAAAGAAATTGCAGACGAAAACCATTCGATCGATTCAACGTGATGAGTACCTTTGTCCAAAGCCTGGTGCTGACAGATTTTTTGTGTGCAATAGTGTCCTTGCCAGTAGCCATTTCTTCCAATTTCGTTGATTTTATTGACACGGACTTCAAGTGTAAAGTACTAAGATTTTCCAATATCTTTTTCCCTGTTGTAACTATTAACAATTTATTTGTCATCGGAATGGAGCGGTACTTTGCTGTGTTTCATCTATTTCTTGTTCCATCTTTTAAGCAAGTGAAACGTTTAGTTGTAGGAGCGTGGATACTGGGCGCGCTGATCACACTCGTTATGTCGTCCACCTATAAGCTACAACGACGTAATATCAACCCAGATACTTATACACTGGTTTGTCAATATGATAAAAGCACTTCTCTTAACAGAGTAATGTTCCTGGGAGCTACTGTAGTAATATATGTCATTCCAGCGATTATTTTATCTCTTACTAACATTCGGGTTCTTCTGTATCTGAAAAGACGTAGGAAAAATCTCAAAAATGAGAATGTGCGTCGAGGCAACACATGGAGGTTCTATGGGACTGCTACCTTTGTAGCTCTTATTTTCACATTTGTTCTTCCTTATTTCTTCTTTGTCGCTTTCTCTGGATTAAACATTCTATTAAAACTTCAACTCAACTATACAACTGAATCACTCATCAGAAGGATAAGTGGAGTTATTGCCTACTCAAACTCAGCAATTAGCCCGACCGTCTTACTTCTAAGTATGCCGGACATGAGAAAGATGCTCAAAGAGTTGATGCCTAAATGCTGTACACGAATTGCCGTCATAGATAGCCCTTCCATCCAAACTAACAGAGATACTTCCCTCCCTCTTGAGGCTGTAAATACAGTTGACGCTATCCACCCTGTTTCCTTGAACGGCCAACCTTATGTTATCTTCTCACAGCAAAATGATGGAAAATGATTACAGTCCAGGACAGCTTGAAAAGGTCAAGTGTAACAAGGGCTTCAACTTTTGAACTTCTGAACGAATTTCGAAACCCACTTATCAAACGTTAGCTAAACGTTGTATGAAATGCACTGTAATAGATCGATTGGAACAGGAATTGAATAATAAGAGCAGTAGTGTACCACCCTGTTGTGGCACCTATAACGATAAATAATCCTTAATAACTTATCTATAAATACCTGAAATTGCTGGCCGCAAAGAAGGGACGCGATTTAACGGTCAAAGAGTAATCGTGACACGTTAGAGTTTGCGTTACACGTGTCCATGACAGACCTTGCGGGTGGTCGTAAATATCGCATTGTTTACATTTATAAAGAAAATACTGGGGAGAGTTAGAAAGTTTTTGATTTATATTAGCGGAGCTCCCGCGAGTGGAGCACCATACCTAAGAAATCAACCCGCCAATGGAGAAGTAACTCGTGGATTGTCGCCTTGGAATGACCACAGGAAGCCGAAAAATAAATTTTAGTTAAATAATGAGTTTTTTATTTGAAGGCAAAAATATAAATCAATTAAAGCAATACATATTTTTCTAAATGATAGATCATTGCTCTCACTGAATTTAAACATTAAGATTGGACCCACCTGTAAAACATTTAAAGGAATTTTTAGAGAGTCAGTTGGATAATTATTAGTCGGGCAGCCGTAGGCATGCTCGACTTTAGTTCTACCGTTTGTTCTATGTATCTGTCGTGTCGAGCTTTGATAGCCAGGCGTTCCTTGTGGGGTCGACCGAGCCCGGCAGGGGAGGTCACAGTCAGATAAAATGTCACGTGTTCGAGTAAACCATAATACCTTTCGTTGTCGTAGAAGAAACGTGTTTGCACTAGGTTGTTTCGATAGCTTCAACTGAAAGAACACGACTAAGATGCCGAAGAAACTCTCTGCTAAAATGCTCAAATTACACACAAATGCACACGGCCGATCGCGATAGACCCACACCAAAAGATGGCGATGAGCGTACATTTCGAAATGGGTTGTTTCGCGATCCCCTTAGCAAAAGTTCTAGCAAAGATAGCAAAGTCAAACAAGTTCTTACTAGATTCACACTAGATCAAGTTGATCACAAAGAAATCACTAATGATCATAGATTATGGATTATTTTCATCTATTTTTATAAATATATTGACCTATCTTCTTCTATCGACCTTTTTTACTTTGGTTAAAAATTAGAGGAAACTCGATAAAATTTTACGTAGACAAGGGCTTGCTCATCGTAGCTCTATTGTCACTGGGATTCCTGTTCAAATAATAAGGACAGGGTTCCCGACGATGGAGAGTGACAGTATCACCATCTCCTTCAGATCACAGCACTTTACTTTCAGCAAAAAAAAATCACTACTATTTTGAATCTCACTTTTTGATAACCTAGAACGTCAAACAATTTTTTCTATATAACGAGCATTGCAATGGTTCTTGAAATAAAACCCACACAAGCAGAATATCAAATATATGCAATGGATAAATAGTAAGACAGCGTACATCGCATGACCATACCAAAATGGGATTAACAACGATTTAATAAAGCGGGCACAGAAAAATCCACAAAGGGGGTTTCATTACTGAAAGCAACTCAAAGCTTATCATAACATGACGTCATAATGTGAGCACGATATTTTTAGCTTGCCCGACTTCACGCTCATAGAGCGTCTAGTTAATAATATGAGCCAATGTAATTTCTTTAGCGAAAAATAATAGACTTGAGTATGAAAGAACAAAAGAAAAAAATAATGAAGCAAAGAAAAAAGAAAAAGAAAAGAAAAAGAAAAGAAAAAGAAAAAGAAAAAGAAAAAGAAAAAGAAAAAGAAAAAGAAAAAGAAAAAGAAAAATGTATTTACCGTCGGTACAGATGGTACAAGTAATTAATATGCAAGAACTGTGCATATAATTAAAAAAAGGATGATGAAGGATATTACGTTAGTTTTAAACACTACTTTGTTTAAACATCTTGAACTGATCAGTTTTCAAGAGAAGAAATATATACTTTGCAGATTTTTTGAAGGGCCCCCCTCACCAAATGTATATCCAACGGTACTGATGGTGACATTTGGTGAAACTGATAATTGGTATTCCTGTGTAAAATACGTGAATATATTATGAGTCTTTAAGACAAGAGGCCCCCTCACCAAATGTATTACCGACGGTACTGATGGTGACATTTGGTGAAATAGACCATTGGTATTCCTGTGTAAAAATCACCAAATGTCACCATCAGTACCGTCGGTAATACATTTGGTGAGGGGGCCTCTTTTCTTGAAGTCGATAACATATTCACGTTGCTTTAACACAGGAATACCGATTATTATTACGTTAAAACTTTGTCTATATATTTATTAGATTCTTTAAGAGGCCCGTTCACCAAATGTTTCACCGTCGGTACCGATGGTGACATTTGGTGAAACTGATATTTGGTATTCTTGTGTAAAAGATCGTGAAATATATGAGATTTCAAGAAAAGAGGGCCCCTTACCAAATGTATTACCGACGGTACTGATGGTGACGTTTGGTGAAATTGCCAATCGGTATTCCTGTGTAAAACAGCGGTGAATATGATTTTGTAGATATGATTCCATAAGTCGTTGTTTTCGATTTTTTGAACTTGGCCGTTATCACTCAACTAACGACTTATCACGTTTCAACAATATTCTTGTACAAAACCGAAATTGAGGCTCTTACATTTTGCAATGCTAACTTTTCCCAAACACTGTGGGAACACAAATGAAAACATATTGCTCTCAATTGGAATCTGTATAACAGTTTCTTGTTGGAATGAATTGAGAGAAACAACTCAGGATCCATTGTACCTGACGAGCAAGCTAAAAGAAGATGGTGGTTCTTTCTGATATATTTTTGGACCAGATGAAAATCAACCACAGGAAGCCCAACGAAAAAGGGAACTGACCAACTTATGGAATAATTAAGTCTACTAATTTTATAGCTAAATTCATATCTTACAAAAACTTTTTGAGCAATTTTGGTCAATAATCTTTTATAAAATGATATTTGAACTATTTACTTGTGGTTCTTGTGAAAAATTAATAGCCTGCATTAGTAGAATTATATACAACATCATGCATGCAGATATACACAGTAGGTGAAACGTTATATGATTCTTAGTGAACTTAATTTATTTAATGTGCAAATAAAGAATGAAAATCTTACATGTTAGATTACTTGTTTCACATTATGAAAAAAATATTTTTTAGATTTTTCCGGGGTGACACAATCTGTAACAATTATTGTATTAAAATAATATTTGTATGTAATTACAAATTATGATTTATTGTGGTATGAAGTAGCCTTTTTGATGAATAGTTAAAGTCACATTGTGTATTGCCATCATTTTAAGAGGAGAATAATGATTCTCCTTTCATTTCTTTCCCTTGCAGAATCAGACATATGTAATTCCTATGTCGATACTATTTTATTCCTATGCGAAGCTATGTTATTCCTATGTCTTTACCAAAACTGCCTATTTAATCACTATGTTACTGAAATCACAACATAGCACATAATATGTAAACTCTAAGTCTTGTCTATGTGAAAGCTAAGTCATTTTATACATAGTATTTACATACCTATGTAGAAACTATGTACTGAATTAACATAGTTATAAAATAGCTATGTTTTTGTTATCCAATGTAACATAGGTTATACATAGATACTATTTATTTACTATGTGCCTTTTCACTTAAATCTAAATGGCTATTTTTTTGCTATTCACTGAAACATAGGTTATGCATAGGCACTATTTATTCACTATGTGCCTTTTCACTTAAATCGAAATGGCTATGTTTTTACTATTTCAGTGTAACATAGGTTAACATAGGCACTATTTATTTACTATGTGCCTTTTCGCTTAAATCTAAATGGCTATTTTTTTACTATTTCAGTGTAACATAGGTTATACATAGGCACTATGTATTTACTATGTGCCTTTTTGCTTAAATCTAAATGGCTATTTTTTTACTATTCACTGAAACATAGATTATGCATAGGCACTATTTATTTGCTATGTGCCTTTTCACTTAAATCTAAATGACTATGTTTTAACTATTTCAGTGTGATGTAGGTTATGCATAGGCACTATTTTCCTAACTGTCTATTAATAAATAGTTCTAACTCTCTAAGTCTCAATATATTAATCTATATAATTGTGTTGTCTGATCAATAAAACCTGAATTCAATCCTTTTCATATGGATTTGGCATTAAACAAAGGTATGAACCAGAGGACACATCAACTCTCAGGTACTTTTTTACCACATTTCCCACAGGAACAGCAATTAACCTAAAAATATATGAAGGAATATATATTAAGAATTAATATCATAACGCTGATGAAATCAAATTTGGAATTAGGTACAATTAAATAATAACAGTTAATTATAAAGAAATGGTCAACACTCAGCGTGCATCCATTGAGTTATGGATGCACGCGGGAGGCTGCTAAGCACGAGAGAAGCATAAGAGTCGCACGAGGCGTAGCTGAGTGTGACTACAGCTTCTCGTTATAATGTTATAATTTACTATTATAACGTTATAATTTACTATTATTCACAAATTAACACATGAAAGTTTTCAGTTAGGTTTATTAACAGATCAAGAGACAGGAAATATATATATCATGTGCATGTAAAAATATTATATTTCATTGTTGTCATCTGAATTGGAACTAAGAGTATGGATTCTAATGGATCCAGACTAAAGAATAGTGGGATTGGCTATATAGTTTTTCCTGGCACTGTCAGTACAAGTTTGTGCAGTAATTTTCTTTTAATTACAATTTTAATGCAAAAGTATGACAGACGTGGTCCATCTGTCCGTGTGCATCCTATATACACATGCTGAATTCAGTAATTTCATGTAATATTGTGACATGTTTTTATTACAATCACTAGTAAACTTATTCCAATAATACAATTATTTAAGCAATCAATTAATAATATTAATATAATATCATTAATCAATTAATCAATTGCTTCTAATAATTAATAATGTATAAATGTATTCATACATGCACACTTCATTATACATACCTGTCAGATTGCTTTACTTTGAATATGTGTGTAACCAATTGATGTCCTCTATACTTAGATAGTTGATTGTCATCCTGATCCAAAATTCCAATGATAGCAAGGTATCTGGAGGACAACTTACAAGAACATTTAGTAGCACTACAAATTAATTTCAAGCATTTCTCCTGCACTTTCACAAATGTCTGTATTGATCCATAACATGTGTTGTGCTTAAGATCTTGAAATTCCACAGTGTAGTCATTTCTGGCAACAACTCTTTTGTAGTTTTCACTGTGGAACACGACTCCTCGTATAGAGCATCTTTTGAACAGCCATAACTTGCCATGTCTTCTTGGTAGAATGGCCAGTTGTTCAGTTGATATAAGGCGAGAGTTTGCCCACATTCGGTTAAGTGAACCAATTACATATAAATCATCAGAAATTCTTTCTTTCAACAAACTAAAAGGGCAAAAACATACAAATATGCAAAAAAATTAATAATGATTGAAAATAGTAGTGTATGAAAAACTGACACCTTTATGCCTTTAATTGTTTATAATGTACTATCAATGCAATAATAATGTACAACTTTAATGCATTTTATGTATAATATTTATATCAAAATAATTTGGGTTAAGACAATTGAATTAAATTGTTAATTTAATTACCAAGCATTGTGTCTTTTACTTGTAAGGTGCTCATAAAATTTCATAACCTCTGATGATGTTGTAGTAGCTCTGGCAATTTCTGGTAGTTTTTGGATGACTGATACTGCTGTCACAATCTTAAAATAATGTGAATTTGAATTAGAATATATATTGAAGATGAAATTATCTATTTCCTTAAACACACAAGGAGACAATAGATATATCTCAATGCCTGCCAATTTGGGTTTAAAATAACTTGTGGGCAAAATTCATTTTTTAAGTACTGTTCAACTCAAACACTGTGATTTTAATACATACCTGGCCATCAACATTAATTGTCCCATGAAATAGGTCTCTAAGGTCTCCATTGTAGTCTTCAAAAGGAAAGCAACTGTAGGACCACAATGGACCAAGGTCCTCGACAACTTCGGGTAAGTGTAATAACTGATGTACATTGAATGTTTGAAATTGGTTGCCTGTAATCATTAACAACTAAAATTATATAACTATTAAAAACAAAAAGCTAGTATATATAGAAATACAAAAAGTATATATAGAAATACAAAAAATAAGTTAAGTTGGTACATTATAGAAAGTTCTACATCATATTTAAATCCAAAATCTCTAATTACCATACATCATTGGTGCTTGAGCACAAAACAGTTTCAGGTACTTTCTTGCCTCTTTAAGCTCAACAGCAGAAATGGATTGCTTCAACAGTCTAAAAACTCCACCACATAGCATCATTAAATGTGACAGGTGGTCAGCTGGCAGGTATGTTGACAGAAGTGGCACAGCATAATACAGCAAAAATGCTCTTTTTTCTGATGCTTCAAATGAAATATATAATATGCTAAATGTAATTATTTGTGTCATGGGCTACCAAGAACCAGTATCACAATACAGTCTTGATTACACTGAAATTAATGCCTGGTCAAAATAACATTATTTTGTGTTAAAAAATAAGTAATATTTGTATTAATGAATCAGGAATTTATTCCCAGTACTTTCATTGCCCAATTATATAGAAATTGGTTACCTTTCCAATCTTTGACATCTGCTAAACACCTTGGGGTTCGAGTGATCTCAGTTACTGGCTTTATGGAGTTTAATTCTTTACTTATCTCCAACTCTTTTGCACCTAGATAGTAGCGTTCTTTGGAGTTTGACTTGGTAAGCCATTTTGAGAGAAGTTGGTCAACAACACCCTCACATATGCAGTGCATATAATCCACTACAGTGCCTCTTACTACATCAAAATGTGGTATGCCAAAGCCCCAAGACAATCCAACCACACCTTCAATTGTGAACTGAACATATGTTGTAATATTTCAGAATGATTATCATGATAATTATAATAAGCTTAATTTGGACAAGAGTAAGAGACATATATACATTAATTTTAAGAACCTGCTTGGCCTGCTTTGCTAAACAAATTTCTGCCAAGAGGTTTGATGTATTTAAATCCAAGTTCTGGGTTAACTGCAATCACACCTTTTATGGTCTCACACAATGCACCTCATTTTGTACAATTTCAAAGTGGTAATTAAATGATCATTTAGCCTTATATAATGTACATGCAGACCCAATATGGTCAAAGAATTAAGAGACCAAATTATTTGTATTAATTATATAAAGTATTGTGTTTAAATTCAGTCATCCAGCGAATGTCTAAAGTAATAAATTCACTTAGTTATAAGAGACACATTACACATTGACACTTTCATATAACTAACTCACTGAGCCAAACATATATTATTGTACTTAGTAGTATAAAACTTACTTTCTTATTTCCTTTGCTTCTTTCTGCCAAAACCTCACGAGCTTGATCTTTCATTTCTTTATGACTCCGCAAACCAACATGACCAGTTGTGGTAGCATAATTTTTGTTAAATGGATAAATGTGGCACCTTCTCCTTGAATTACCTTTGCCTGGACCAAGATCCAATTGCTCACCAGGTTCTTTACATTGTCCACAACCAAAGTATCCATTGAATTGCTTTAGACCCTGCCACATGCATCGAGCAGGTGCATCAACAGACATATCCAAAAACAATGCTTTGATAGTGGTTTTGTTGATAATTTCTATCCCTATAATTAGTAAATAGTAAAGAAAACAACAGTAAGTCAAATTTAAATAATAAATCACTTCCTCTTGGGCTGTATCTCCATTTTTGTGTATCTAACTATGTATAGTTTAAGTGTCAAGAATAGATTTGGATAATTCGATTGTATTGAATTATAAATGTCACACTACCTTTGTAGTAAAGCTCACGCATTGCACAAGAAAATGGTCTCAAGAAGGTGGGGAAGTGTGGCTTTCCTTTTCCGAACCACAGTCCAGCAAATATGCGATTGCTTCTGTAAAACCTGCAAATAAATATATTATTTATTATATAATAATATTAATTAATTGGTATATTATGCATGCTCTGATTGGTCTGTGTGTGATTACAGTACACACATAGATGGTGTCATTGAGTCTTACACACGCTCTGATTGGTTGGAGTGTTTCAATAAATATTATATAAAACAGATAGATTCCATTTTTCCGTGCGTGTGTACTCTAATCGATGCACAGAAGACGTCAAAATGTGGTGAGAACAACAGTCACACCTTTCGATTTTATCTTGTGGCATACTTTTTTGTTCTCACTACATTGTGACGTCATCTGTGCATCAATTAGAGTATACACACATGGAAAAATGGAATCTATTTGTTAAATAATACATGATTTCACGAAATTAAAATAAATATAGTCCATCATCTTGCTTTTCAACATAACTATACATGTATGATTACAATTTAGTAAACGGACCTTTCCTTTGGTGGCAGCTCATTTATAACCAGGTAGATTGGCCAAACCCCACTGTTTGTTGATTTGATAAGGGCAACTCCATCAGTGTTGCCCAAGAGTGAGATATTATTTGGATCAGAGAGAAATCCTTTATTTTCTGAAAACTCCTTATATAATTTTCCATCATAAACATCTTCGATTGATTCCTCATCCAACTTAACATGTGCAAACCGGTACTTTAGTTTTTCTTGCATTCCTGGGCCTATAGTAATTTAACAAATAAATTTTTATAAAATGAAATATAGAAATCATACATTCAATATGTTCATGTTATACATTCTATATGATCTATTTTTTTCTCAATTTTTATTGGAAACAAGTGTATTAAAAATATATCAATTATAATAATTATTAAAATATGAGCAGGACACCTGTATGTGATTTAAATCTCATAAAGCTCGGTTGCAAATATTTTCAAAAAACGTTCAATAGTGCATACTGGATGTGGAATACTGATACTATGCATTCCAAGCCTGAAATGCATCATGGGTCACAAAAACATTGTCAGCTTATGATAAAACTATAATGACAGAAATAATATTCATTGGACTCTCATATTGCATTTCAATCTAATAAGGCCTTATATAATTATAGCAAATATATCTGGGATATTTACTTGATATCTCAAGTTAACAAGACCAACAATGTCTTGCAATGTAGTATTTAGTATTCAGTATCCAACCTTTTCTAAAAAAGCTCACACTTTTGTGGTCATATACACATGGTGTATGTGCATGCATGCAATTACATATTTCATATATCATATTTTCATTTTTTAACTTACGTGACAAAATCGTCTTGAGCTGCTCAACAACAGGTATATCTATGAAGTATGTAGAATTACAAACAGTTTCTCCACAAACATGACATTTTGTTCCTTCCTCAGGTTCTGTATCACTAATGTACACTTTACAGGTTGTGTTGGGACAGTAGAAATGTTTGCTGATTGGATGTTTTAAAGCTTGGAAGAAATTGTTAAATTGTTTCATTTCAGTCATGCAATTGTTCAGTTTCGGGCAATGAAAGCTAATCAACTCCAGCAAGTTTTCAAGAGCAACTCCAGAAAGCTTGTGACGTACAGCAAAGGCCATTATTAAAAGTGCACTCTCGCTTACATTTATTGTTGAATTCTCGTAAAGGGGCTTGTCTTTAAATGCTTCTTCTTCACTATCAACCTGTGCTTCTCTGAAGGAATGCATCTCAGGGGTGTCAGTGCTAATTGTTATATTGTCTAGTAATGGCACACAGTCTTTATTAAATATTTCTTTGGTGATACATTGATTTTCCTTGTCAGAAGAGTTTTCAAAGAAAGTGTCATATGTTAAACTTTCAGGTTCAGACTCCTCATCACAAACAATGTCCAGCCACGTTGCTTGGTCTATAGTATCAAGATCATAGGCATTATCCAATGTGTGTGTTTCAAATCCTGATAAAGAAGGGAATTGAGTTTTAAAATCAGACAATTAAAAGTACAACAGGCTTAAGGCCAATTTACATGGTATGATTTAATTGTATAGGGCACAATTTGTAGTAGAAACCAGTCATAGCATAAAGTTCAGTGAAGTGTAAATGCCACTACAACTTAATTATTTTAGGTTACATGCAATAGTTGCAGGAGCATTTACACTACAGGGCTTAAATGCTATTACTACGTCCTATATGCATACTACAAATTGTGTGCTATACAAATCGCATCACGTTAATCTGCCTTTAAGACATCATATATCATTCATATACCAAAATATATATCCCACAAACTTTTTTCGGTCCTAATGTACGCTAAATTCAAACAAAGTTTCTCGTCATAGATATGCTTTGCCATCGAGTTAATAGAAGTTTAATAAAGTCACGCAAGTGTCACGCAACTCCCATTTCGACTGAAAATTCAAACAAAGCTTAGGAAATTCACCGATTTTTGTATAATCGGCGTTTAATCTAAGTTATTATTGATAATCAAAATAAGTTTTATCCGTTTTGGTCAGGTATTTACGCATTTTGGGAAATCGATCTCTGGGCCGCCATCTTTGTATCCAAAAACATCGCTCATGTACGGTGACTTATTAAACTCTAGAGTCAAAAATTCTACTACCTTTATCTACCTTTCAAATTTGGCCACAATACGTATGTTTTGATGCTCTATAAGATGATGTATTTCAAAATATCGAAGAATGCTTTCTCGGATGTCACGCTATTATATAGCGCTCGCCTTAGCACCTTTATAGCAAGGGTATTACAAGTCAAAAACTGAAGAAGTTAACTTGAATTGTATAATTAATTACACGCTTTTAATTTACAAGCTTAAAGTAGTCAATGCTAACAACTAACAAGCTTTAATAGCTTAAATAAGTAATTTATAATACACTTACCGGTGCTATCGTCGCGTAAATCTTGGTCATACGCTGATGTTTGCGGCTGACTTGAACAAGGCTCATGCGAGTTTCTTTCTGGATAAAATTCATCTTTATTTGTTTCTAAACAAGTTTCAATCAAAATCTTCTTTATTGGCTTTAATGGCGAAGTATGGTTTCTCAATTCAATGTCATCATGGAGTGATTGAGTTTTCACAGGATCATTGAGTGAATCGTCGCCGTAAATAAACTCAACATTCTCTACTTTTTTCCTCCACTTTGAAGTCCTAGGAATTGATGATTCGGAGTCATAAATCCATCGCTTTCTCCACGTCGAATTCGTTGTTTGTTTCGAAGTCATGGCTCAATAAACTCAAGGAAAGGTTTTCAAACGAACTTTCGCGGGTAACTTAATTTTTCGCGAACGAGATTGGATCGTAATGTCACGTGAAGACAAACATCCAAAGTCCAAATCTTTCACATCCAATGAGATTACGGTGCAAGACCGACCCGATTGAGGAATGTCAACAATGTAAACTGACACTGCAACTCTAAAAGTCTTCGAAGTAAAGGTGTTACTTTTTGCAAGCAATAACCAATGGAAATCCTTGGATTTTGGTTTGGATGATTTCAAAACCAAATCATCGCGCGGTGGTTACTTCGTGGCAGTTAAGCTTACAGAGAGGTGATCTCGTCTTGTTTCTCTTGAAGTTCGAAGATCTAGCTAGCTGATCTAACTACCTCTTTCGACCAGGTACGTAATTGACATATACAACTATAGATTCTTTAATTCACTTATATTCTTCTGGGCCATCGATTGTCTTTTTAATTCATTGCACAATGGCACAATTCACGAAGGAGTTAAAACTTATAAGTCTTAAGTTAAGCTAAATTAAAGCACGCGGCCAACACTTAACTTTACCCATGCTGAGCTAATTTTGAATATAGAACCGATTAAAATTAAGGACATGAAAATTGTCCTACTTTCAAGATGACAGTGAAGACTTGCGAGTTTCAGTTATTATAACATCAGTTACAAGGCGCGATCACGCGCCGTACAGCATGCCAGCATTTTAACTTAAGCTTATAACTATAGACATCACCAGTCGCGATTGATTGTATTGTAAGATGTAATTTACAATTTGAAAAGTGAAAGCGAAAATCGGCTCTGGAAAACGAGATATTTTGTTTTTTGAGTTTGCAGATCATATCAGACCTCTTCACGAGGTGCCACAAGGTGCCAGTACGACTACAGTAAATGGCGCGAAAATTTACTGGCCTAATATTTGAGTGTCACTTTGTGACTTGTAACTCGCCACACTTTATTGTGGTGGATTTTCTCAACCATTTCCATTAATTTTATAAGCACTTTAAAATAATAAGATCAAGCTATGTATATAATCATGTATTAGTTTTGTTTTTCAGTACGTGAAACGTCTCAAAAATGTTTGCTGTTATCTCGTGGCAAAGTCAAAATGGAGTGCCTTTGGGGGCGGAACAACTAGACGTTCTCTCTTGCTCCAAATTCGTCATTATGAATGGGCACAAGAAAGAGCCTGGTGCAGAAGTAAGCCTGCAACATAAAACTGATATTTGGGGAGGTTTTATTCAGACACTACATGGTAAGTACAATGGAAACACACCATTTTTATAAACAATTTGCGTAGAGTTTGTCAAGATTGAGAATTGTTTGCGCGCGCTTTAGTTGTAAAATTCTACTGAAGTGAAATTTAGCAATGAGTAATATGTCCACGGTGGCACGAATTACAAGATGAATTTTATTTTCGAGTGGCGCGAGCGAATTGTTCTTAACAAGAGAAAATAAAACTTATATCTTCAAGCCAACGTGTAATGTACGTTCTTTTTTGCAGACAAAAAAAAAGATGCAGAGAAAGAATTGAATAAAATGCTTGGCAGTGGTGCAACCAAGGAAAGTTCACAACTGGATCTTCAACCACAAAAAAGAAAAAGAATAACGAAATCTTTTGGCCAAGATTTTGAAGAACATGAAACACTTGATGATGAGTCAGAAGGTGCAAATCATAATATGTTAAATTTCTATTATCTTACCCTTTGTTTGAGGTAATTTGATTGCACTGTACATTCAACTGCACGTAGCTTTAGTTTCAAGTGTCCAACATTGTGGTTTAAAATTTTTGAATTGAAAATTAAGAATTTTTGAAAGGTCCATCATATAGTTGATGTACATGTAAAGTTTATTTCGATAGAAGTATGTACCAGACACACTCTTAAAAAGAAAACATGAAAACAGATATAGCACGTGCAGGCCCCATAAGTTACTTGGTGTGTCAATTAAGAAACTGTCTTCTGATCACCAAGTCTATAGACATCTTTTTCAATTTATATTTTATAATTAATACAATTTTTACATTTATCCATTTCTCAGCAGAAGAGACAACTCCCCAAACCCCCCAAAACAAGAATACTACACCCACATCCCAGAAGAAAACACCCACATCCCAGAAGAAAACACCCACATCCCAGAAGAAAACACCCACATCCCAGAAGAGAAAAACGCCCCCAAAAACACTAAAAAGAAAGACGCATGGGTCTAATGAGAAACCTAAGAAACCTAAAACAAATGACTCAGGTAAAAAAAGGAATAATCAAAACTACTTAACGATATGCTAATTTTTCTGTTCACACTTTTGGGAGAACTTAATTCGCTAGCATTGTATATACTCTCATTTAAATAGCCTGCGTAGTTGGCCCTATGGGAGAGGGGGGGAGAGGGGCCCATTGTAGGTCCTTCCTCTCCCCCTCTTTCCCTCGCCAATCCTCCTCCTCCCCCTAGGCCCTCCCCTAGGGCCAGCTATGCAGGCTGCATATAAAGTTGATCCAAATTATTTTATAAATATATATATATATATTTCTTTTTTATACATAGAAAAAAAGAAATCTCAGGAAATATTGGCTAAACAGAATGAAATAATCACCATGGACATCCTTGGTGAAGATGAACCAGATTCCTGTTGTGAAGTGGAACAAGCCATGAGTTCTGATGGATATGACAGTGACAGTTCTTCAAGCATCATTCATGCAGTGAAAAACAAGCTGCAGCATCCCCACTTTGGGGGCAAACAGCCCAAAAGACATGCACCCCCAAAGTGCATTTCCATCGTATGTAAGGAAGAAAAAGAAGAGATGAGAAATGAGTTAAAAAAGGCAAAAGAGGAGTTGGCTGCTGCCAAAGATGAAATTCGTAAGTATATAAGCCTTGCAATTACTGAGTGATGTGTTGTAGGGGACCGGTCATTATTTAAGTTGGAGGGGGTGGTGGAGGAGAAAAGGTCTGTCATTCAAAAAAAAATTCAAGACAATATTTTCCTTTTGTCTCAACCCCTGCAGGATATCTTTATATTTTTTTTGGCGAGCGCGAGCACTCAACAATGATAATTATATAAAAGTAATTTTAATAATGGTCCTGGAAGCTCATTATGGTTACATTTAGTTGAAACAACAGAGTCCACGCCACAATAGTGTGAAACAGTTTTTAAAAATTTAGTTCCAAATAAGATTTTGTTATGTTCTAAGAATTCACCAAGGCCTAAGCACAATGCAACACAAAGGAATCCAAAGATGCATTTCCGTGGAATTCCTTTGTCTTTGTGTTTATGCCTCAGTGAATTCTTAGTCAGTATATAACTGCATAGATCCAAACTAAATGCCATTATCGCTTAATAATTAAGAATTGTTTAACCCTTATGTGGTGTGCACACTATGACTTAAATCTTACTTGAGACTATATCTTTCTTACGACTACATTGTAATGCAATCCAAAATAAAATAATTATTATTTGTTTTTCAGAGGAATTAAAGTCAACCATCAATACTACAGGTGCATTGGTAAATGCAGACCCAGGGCCTCTAGAATTTGGAAAAGTTCCAAGAAGCTTAGCAATAGCAAAAAATGTAAGTTCTTGGATAATTATAAATAAACTTGCTGTTGCCTTTAAAATAATGTATATAGCTTAAACTCAACATTGTTCTTGAGGAAGCCTAAAGCTTAAAGTCTATTGAAGCCTAAAACGTGAGGACCCAAAAAAATAATTTGAGATGCATTCGTTATAATTGTGTAAAACGTTGACACCTTGATTGTCATGGTTATACAGAAAATGACCCATTTCTTAATTTGCACTTCTCCACTAATAATTATGTATTTGGGCTTTAGACTTAAGCTTTGGGCTTCCTCAATGACAATGTTGATTGATTTATCACTATGTGATGAGTCACACAGTGCAAGGGTTGACAGATAATTGTTTTGACTATAATGCAGCTATAGTAACCAAAAACCTGTCTTGATCTCTGTATTAATAATATTAACAATTGCTCCATTATCATTTCAGTGGGAGGAAATTGGCAATGGGGTTTGGTGCTGCCCTTATAAAATAAAAGCAGCCATAAAGGACAGCAAAACTAGAACAGCCCTAGCATGTTCCCTGCTAGCGCTGTTCTATCCCAAAGATAAACTTGTTGGGAAAAGACTTCACCATCTAGATAATGATATCGTGGAAGCTATAGTTGGTATGTACACGTATTTTATTCTTTGATGTTTATAAGTAATATTTATAGGCTCAATTAAGTGTTAAGAGCAATATTATTAAGTATCCTTGGTTGGTGGATATATTACTGCATGATAATCATGCCTGCAGCTTTACTCAAGAGTGTAAAAGCTGTGACATATGCATTATGCATACATCATGGCAATGAAAGGTATAAACGGCAGGTCATAATTAAATTCCCATGACGGATCATGTTTTAATGTGATATTACAAGAGTATATTATATTAATAAGGCAATAATTATTTAATTTTTTATTCATTTCAGATTTTGCTATGGTTGCAAAGATTGTATTAAAGGAGCCAGAGACAACCAAAGTCTCTAAGAGCAAAATTAAGCAAGCAATGAGGCTTAAATGTAATTGCCTCGTTCGTAATGCATCAAAAATGAAAGGTAATGAGAATAGACCCCAAATGACGTTTTACTCCCTTCTCTATACCAGAATCCTTTTCAAAAAGTATTGTCTTTGTATTCTCAAAGTAATTTAGAATCTGAATATGAAAGGTTTTTGAAAAGGATTCTGGTATAGAGAGGGGGTAAAACATCATCACGCTTCGGGTCTATTACAGCAGACTCTAAAGTGATTGTGCTATATACATGTAAATTACTCATACACTTAAATTGTTTTCTCTTAATTGTAAGCTAGGATAAATCCTTCAATAATTAACATCAATATATTAATATTAAATTGTTTGCCTTTGTAGGAGCAAAAATCACAAAAGACAATACCACGACCGAGGAAGATGAGTGAAATCCATAGTTAATTGAATTATAATAATTGTTATATATTGTATTATTTTACATAATTATTTATTATTTTTATATTTTATTATATATTTTTATAAAGTTATTGTTCATATAATTATATATTATAGATAATTAGTACTTAATGACTGATATTATTTATTGAGGCTATACAGCAGAGAAAGAAAATCAGAAACAGTAAAATAATAATTAAGGTTTTTATGACATACATATATCAATTAATATACCAATATAAAAACAATTAATATACCAATATATTTACTATTTCATAGTATGTAACTGCAAAAGGAAAATATTGAAATTATAGTTTACTATAGTAATTATTTCACTAATCATTATTTCACTAAAACTAATTATGTGCCTATGTAAAATCTATTTTAAAGCTATGTTTATTCTATTTATGAACTATGTGATTCATATTTAATACCTATGTATTGCCTATTAGTATGATCCTATGTAATTCATATGTAAAATATATTTTAAAGCTATGTTTATCCTATTTACAAACTATGTGATTCATATTTAATACCTATGTATTGCCTATCATGATCCTATGTGATTTATATGTAATGCCTATTTAATCTATATGTTAGATCATTGACTTTCAAGGAAAGTGAATAGTTTTTACATAGACTATGTATTTGTTCCAAAAAGTTAGTAAAAAAATAGGGTAAACATAGAGTTATCATAGGAATGTAATAGGTTTGACATAGATTTGACATATGTGCCTATGTAAAATCTATTTTGAAGCTATGTTTAATCTATTTTATGAACTATGTGATTCATATTTATTTCCTATTATCAACCTATGTAATATCTATTTAATACCTATTTAATCTATATGTATTGCTCATTCACAATCAAGGAAAATAAAATAGTTTTTACATAGACTATGTATTTGTTCCAAAAAGTTAGTAAAAAAATAGGGTAATCATAGAGTTATTATAGGAAAGTAATAGGTTTAACATAGACTTGACATAGTAAACTCACATAGCAAAAACATAGCAATTACATGGCAAAAACATACATTTCACATAGCAAAAAAATAGCATTCAAACATAGTATTTACATAGGGAAAAAATAGTGTCTGATTCTGCAAGGGTTAGCATTGAGCAAAAAAAAAATTATAATTGTCTTAAATTTAACAATCTCCAAGGTTTTTTTTTATACAAAAGGAATTTTATAGACCTATATATGGACTTTTTTTTTCAGTTGATTTATTATATAAATGCTTACATTGAGTTTGAAAGTACAAACTAAGAAAATATAAAGCTTAATTTGTACAATTGAGAAGACTGTTTTTAAAACAAACATGCGTGATATCTAACTATAAATTTGTATTTATATAACTTCTAATTTTTTGGAATAAGGGTTTAGTTATTTTGTACTGATATAATTTAATTCTTAACATTGAAATATGTAACCCCTAATGAAAATGATTGAATAAATAAATATTATTAAGTTGTGCAGAAAATGAGAAATGTATATTATTTATTTATTCATTTCCAAAAATTCAGTGATGATTGTTAATGACAATTAACTTATTGATGAAATTAGATACAGTTATATAATTTTAAAATGGCAAATGTTTGTAAGTGTTCATGCAATATGTTCTGGTATAGTTTTAATTAATGGTTTATTGTTTTTTATTACAGAAGTCGTTGGTTATGATGATGCTTGTCATCTCAAAATGTTTGCACAAAACCCTAAAAGGTGTAATGAAACACTGACTGCAAGAAAGTTATCAAGAATGGATATTGTATGTGATAAATTTCACTACAAAAACCACATTGGGAATTGGTGCAGAAGGAACTGCAATCCCTATAAATGTCAAAACCTTGAGGTAAGTTTTAAAGGTCGTAATGTTTTGCTCTTTATTTTGTCTAGATCACTTGTGTACAGTGTGTTTAACAAATAGGAAGCAGTGATCCATTGTCCTTTTCATGTAGAATTGATTTACATGCAGTCACAAATGGTTCAAAATTAAGGGGACCAATGAGTGCATATATGGTGCTTTTAATTAATGTATTGAAATGTTGATATATTTTTAACATGGCCAACATTATTTATTATAAGTTTGAATAATTAGTACTAAATGTTGTATTTCATTGTAGGATGTAAACACCGAGGTGTGCGAACAGCTTTTTTCATGGCTCTCTAAGTTTTCTCCAATCACAAAGCATATGAACAGATACCGTTTTTTGTTTTTAATGTTGTATGTTTTAGATGAAAATAATTCAGATATTGTAAATAGAATGTGAAGTTTATATGTTAAATATTTTGGGTAGTTTGTTCCAGAAAGTATCCATTAATCACAAATCCTGGAAGAGAATTATAAGGGTTGTCAGAAAATAAACAAAATTTCAGAGTTTGTAGAGATCAATTAAAAATGAAGTTCCAGAGGGTGAGAGGGTCCATTTAGAATTCCCTTCTTGGGGAGTTTGGAAATTTTTTGGAACTATACATTGTGGTCAAATTAAAAATGTAAGCTTTAGCCATGATCATATCATATACCATCAAATGCTATTCACACCAACTAACCTTGTTTAACTAAACCACACTATGAAAAGTAGGTGTTTGAAAAAGCCATGAATTTCATTGGAAAATACTATGAAAATCTTGTCATGGCTTATGAAATTTGCAAAATAAAATTTAATGGTATCACGTAAGGTCATGATTTTGTCATGAAAAAGTCTGTATTTATTTTAATGATATAGGATTAATTAAGAAATATCATTAGGCATGAAAAGTGGCTCATTTCAATAATGACCAATTTTCATGACACATGATTATACCATCAAACCTAATTAGAATAGCTTTCATGGTAAATGAAATTAGTTCACCATGTCTGTTAAGACATTATTTCATTTACCATGAAATACATATGAAGCTTAATGAAACAAGATTTCAACTGTTTTAGTGGTAACATGCACAAGTCATGTTTTGACCATTATATTTTTAACCTTGTTTAGATAAACCACTTTAAACATATTTAGCTGGTTAGTGTGAATCTGGCATAAGATTCAATTTGGCTAGCTACATGTATGTGAATATCTAAATTTGTAGCAATTAAGACCATGTGAAATGTGATTGGCTTTGATACTTTTGGAAACATGCCAATAAAGGATGGTTATTTACCAAACCAACTATTGTGTCTACACAAAAAATTGACAAGTATGTTAATTAATTAATACTAAGGATCTGAATGTACTTACCAAGTATGTTAAACTTCTAATAAAGGCATGTTAAATTCTGAGTTTAATATTTTTTCATGCACATACATGTGGAACTGTCATATTGACTATTGATACATTTAACATGCCTTTTGAAGTATATACTTGGTAAGTACATTCACCAAAAGGTTGTTATTTACCAATTTATATCCCATGCATACATAAAAACTTTAGAAGTACATGTGAATGAAAAATTATGTAAATAGGAAAAGCCAATGAATATAATATTAGTTTGAGTTTACATTGAAGATGTGACATTGTTCTTCCTTTCTTATTTATGATTGATACAATAAAATGAATAGTGAGAACTTATATCTATCTATTTATTGATGTTCTTAGGTGTTACAATTTAAATTAAGTGTGGATCAAATTGAATTTGTTTTAGCCACTAAAACATTACTTTGATATTGGTGGTGTTTGTTGTATAAATTGCAAATCACTGACATAAATGTTTATAGTTATATATATCGATGTTCTCGTTTGTGCGAAAATTGTTTACTACCTATAAATCAGCTAAGTTATTTATCGTTCTTGGTACAAGCTGGAATGGATAGATGAATTTGTGTAACATTTAATTTTGATTTAATGGGAAATGTTTAATAAAGGGCGAATCAATAATCTTTGTTTCTTGGATAGGCGTAGATGTTTCTATAAAATGACTGATTTTCCTGAAAGGTTGTTTTGCAAACAATGTAACATGGTTTTAGATGTTCAAGATCTGTCTTATAAGATGAAGACTGATTTATTGATTTTCCTATAACAGTGTTTTAACTTTTGTAAACGGTGAAACACTGACATGCTGTTAGAAGTGTGGTACTAGATCAAGCAGTGCTATATTAAAAGGAAAACTGATTTGTTGATTTTCTTGAAAAGTATTTTGTGACTTTCGTAAACGGCGAAACACTGACATCAGTTTTTAAAAGTGCCGTACGGATCTGTCCTATAAGAAGATTACTGTTTTATTGATTTAACTGATCGAGTGAGTGTGATTTTTGTAAACGGCGAAACACTGATATGAGGTTTTTGAACTGCCGTAGATTTGAACTATAAGAAGATGACTGTTTTATTGATTTAACTGAGTGTTTTGTGACTTTTGTAAACGGCGAAACACTGACATGAGGTTTTTGAACTGCCGTAGATTTGTCCTATAAGATAGACTAGAAGATGACTGTTTTATTGATTTACTGAGTGTTTTGTGACTTTTGTAAACGGCGAAACACTGACATCAGGTTTTAAAAGTGCCGTACGGATCTGTCCTATAAAAAGATGACTGTTTTATTGATTTAACTGAGTGTTTTGTGACTTGTAAACGGTAAAGCACTGACGGCTTGGTTTTTGAACTGCCGTAGATCTACCCTATAAGAAGATGACTGATTTATTGATTTTCCTGACATCGGAATAAGTTTTATCGAAACATCAATGTTTTTTGAATTATTGTTGATGCAAAACTCTAAAGTCGACTTAATAATAACAGTGAAACATATTAATGAAACAAATATGTTATAAATAAATGTATGCTACCACAAGGGTTTAGTTTTTTAACTAGGATTTTCAAAGAATGAGAAATTATACATAGCTTTTCACCATCAGTTACCAACGGAAAAACATTACCGATGGTGACCGTGACACAAATGCTTCAAGCGCTTTAGAAAAGCCCAAAATTAAAACAATATAGTACCAAATCACTTCTACTAAATATTAAAATATCTTGTTTTTGTTAAACTTTAATTTTTAATAGATAGACTTACTTACAAAGAGAAAATTCACCATCAGTACCGACGGTCACGGTGCCTGTGATGCCTTGAGTAAATTATAATATATTCATGTTTACCAAAGGGTGACCAATTCTGCCAAAGGGTGACCATGCAGTGAAACGTGAGTCGGTGACGAGTTGTATAATAAGTGATATGCATTTTAATGAAGAAGATGATAATATATTCATCGCTGGTGCATATTAATTACTTTCACCATCTGTACCGACGGTAACCGTCGGTACAGATGGTCTATTTTGGACATTCTTGGCAAATTAACGCCAAAGGCTTATTTTCGGGGGTTTAAGGTATTACTTAGTGAAACTAATAGCACTCTATAAGACAGGTTTTCATTAACCCGTGAAACAAAGTGTATTTGTTAAATACAAAACACCATGGAATTAGGTTGTGTTAGGTTGTAATACCCCAAAGTGTGTTTCACGGGTTAATTAAGTTCATTCCCTCAGTTCTAGTTTTTTTTTTTATTTGCACACGTGCACACACAAAAAAGATTAGATTATACATTAAGTGATTGAGAAAATAAACATACAAATATATACTATAGATAAGTATATGTAGAAATACATATATAGCTATATACAAAATTAGATATATATATTTGAAATATGTAAAAAAAGAAAGAGGAAAAAAAAAAAAAAAAGAGAAAGGGAAAACTATTACATTGAACAAGTAAGCAGGCGATATTGCTGGTGAACTGGAGTAACTTAAGTTTTCGGGCCAGTTCACGTCCATCAATTCGGCTTAAATAGGGGAGTGGACGGGAATACAGTACAAGTTGATATGCAATTAAGTTGAAAATATAATATGTTGCAAGGTTATTTCAAAATGCTGAAAGTTGGCTAAACAAGTAACAGAGAATGACGAAATCTAATGATAAGAAAGAAAACAGATTTCCTTGATATTTTTCTTGAACGAGTTTCTAGAGAGGACTTTCAAAGACTCGTCAATAGAATTCCAGATTTTAGGAGAATTGACCATATTAAATTTGTAGAAACAGAAGGAATGAAAATAGTTGATTTCCACTGTCGAGTACAATAATCATTGTGCATAGTGGAAATTTCTTGAAAGCAGGTGGAAGAGAACCCTGATAATAATCATACATTAGTAATGCAATTTGTGTAAATACAATATCCTTGAACTGTAAGAGACCGATAAATTGTAGGCCGGTGCATGAGATCTAGAATCGGAAAACATCCACTCTATTAAGGTGTTTTACCAGTAGTATATAGCCATTTTCTAGAGCTCATCGAAAACGGGGGATATTTGAGGAAAACTGAATTCGATGATCTTTGTTTTTCGTTGCCATAGCAACGTGTCATGGAAAACAATTGGCATCAATCAAATCTTGAATCCCTCCTTAGTATCTTGTGTGAAAATCATTTTGATCAGACAAATGTAAGTTGATCAATTTTCAAAAATACAATTGGAAGTTTTGTCAAAATCGATCACCAAAATACTACTGGTAAACACCTTAAGTCATTGCCCTCAGTTGTATGATTTCGTCTGCATCGTCCCGCTTAAATCAAACAAATACATAATTCATATACATACAGTGTCACATTGAATATCAAACTATTTTTAGCTTTCAATTATAAATGTTAATAAAAAGGGAAGTAAAAAAAAGTCGAAAAAAACTGTAGAGACAAATAAGAATTTTACGTAAATGTTAGTAGCCATCTATACTCTAGACAATGGCTACTAACACACAAATCAAGCCACCAAGTCAATTTGACTTTCGAAAGCCCGATGGATGAGTTAAATGGATTCAACGTTTTGATCGGTATCGGATAGCCTCTGGTCTTCACTTAATGGAAGGTAATCAACAAGTGAACACATTGCTTTACACAATGGGCGAAGAAGCAGACGAAATAATGAAGAGTTTCACGTTTAAGAAGAGCGAAGCTGATGATTACAGCAATGTCCAAGAGAAATTCGACAAACACTTCGTTGCCACGCGGAACGTGATCTTCGAATAGTATTTATGGACAATGACCAGCTCTATAGTTGATTGACGTATTCTTTATACGTAATGAGATACTTGCTTCTTCTGTGTGATGGTAAACGTATAACATACTTAACATTTCGAGGGCTCAAAATTCATCTGCCAAATATCTGCCCAATTTGGAAATTTAGCAGTGTATCAAGATCCTTTTGTAACACCAAGTGATCTTCATGGCTATTAATCTGTCTATAAGGCACACTGTCATCAGAAAACAGCTTTAATGGTGAACACAGATCATCACACATAACATTTACATATACCAGGAAAAGTAACGAGCCCAGTACTGTCCCTTGGGGTACTCCAGACACAACGCTCGACCACGATGAGGCACCATTCACTATTACTCGTTGTTGGCGATCAAAGATCTAAGCCATCTGTTTATATAGGTTACCATATATAATAATAGCAGTTTTCCACGAGGTGTTCGAGGCCTTTGTTGAAAAGCGGCGAAATGTTAGCCCTCTTCCATTCAGTTGGGAATTCCCCACAATCGATAAATTGTTGGTGCAGATGAGACCGAATCGGGGCGATTTCTTGAGACACTTCTTTAAGCACCCTAGCTCGCGTGAATTTTATCTCGACCGTTTGCTTTGTTGGGATTAAGCCGGTCTAACTGCGCCTTCGCACCACTTATGCGGATAATGAGATCCCACGGCCCAAAAAGTGGAGGGCTAACGACCGCCGAATTAAGGCGAGAGTAATTTAGGGGGTCCGGGCATGCTCCCCCGGGAAATTTTACAATTGTGAAACCTCCCAAATGCGATTTCCAGCGTTCTGAGGGGTGTTTTAGCACAAACACTCCTGTTCTCTTATCTTAAGTTTGTGTTTGTTCGTGTTTTGGCACGATTTTGTTTTGTCTGATTTTTGTTTTTTTTTGAATTTTTTATCGGTTCTTTTTAAACAATTTAATTGGGTAAGATGCTTCAGAAATTATGAAAATGCTGACAGTTTCGCTCTAACGTTCTTGCAAACTGAAATTCCTAGAAATGATATGTGTGTATGTTGTCCGTCCACATCACGTACACAGAACTTTAGATCTGCTTCTTGAATTTCCCAAAGTTTCTTTTACGATTTTTATTGGTCTCACTGAAAAGAATCGCGATGGCTGTTGTATCCAAAGGATCAGTTCTCAACTTATGAATGTGAAGAAGAGCAAGAATATTGAACAGTTCCTGGGTCATCGTTGTCTCAGCCATGTGTTTAATCGTCGAGTTGCTGAAAACGACCTTTCTCGAGATACACTGGTCGATGGATTTACAAGGGCTAGCTTGCATATTTTCAAAATCTGGCTGATCAAAGCCCTTTCCGATGTTTCCAAATCTTTGACATTTTCCCTTATGTCGTCAAAGCATATATACACAACGTGTTGGTTACTCTCCTTCAATGATAGCTTGCAGTACTCCTAACTGACCTCTTAGAAATCCAACATCTACATCATCTTTGTAGCTTTCTTCCAAAACCTTTAGCTCACTTGAAACGTCCTCTTTATCTACATTAAAGAGACTCTCCATATTTATGTATGTCTTAAAACCTGGTTGGTTGAAACATTCTCTGATAGCATTAACTATCAAATCAAGTGCTTCAAAGTAGATTCGTCTGTAATAATCTTCATGGGAAATAGGGTAGGCTGGTGCTCCACTACCTACCTCAAATCTGGCTGGGACACGATGCTTTCTTGGGAGAGTAGGTTCTGAGATGGGTAGGCTTTTGCTTTCTCGATCGTAGTTGCACAGAACGATTTGAACCCATCGTCAGTTCTTATTTTTTGAAGAACTTCTGCCGTCAACTTCGCTAGCCTTTGACCACTGACATCTTAGTTTTTTGCAGTGTTTTAGGTTGTCAGTATGGCAAAAGTCTCTCTCCTAAACAAACGGACCAAAATAGAAGTCAAACGGCTCCATCTGTGAGTGGCAACCAATTATCCTTCCACGTACCTCTGTCTGTAGGTTCTCTTCAAGACACAACTCCTACGCCTGCAGAAAGGCGTTATAGCTTTCAAGAATACGGCGAAAACATTCTGCACGTACCGTCCATTCATAAAAAATTAAATAAAATAATAATCATGGAAAAAAGTGGGGGACTAAAGACCCCGAGCCTCTCCCCCTCCGCGCGGCCCCTGGATCCTCTATACTTACGCACAGTTGATTATTGCTAGTGATGATTTAATATTTAGGACAAACATTTCGTTCATTTCTTAACAAACCTTTCTTACTAGCTATCCATCATACTATATATAAATGAGTTCATTTTTTTTGGCTCAACTTCGAGGCCTTATACATTGTCATTAGACGCCCCAGATTTTTTGAGTCTTGTATTCAGTTGACAGTAATTTTGATAAAAACGACTTTGGCTTCATAGGGGCGGTACTTAACTAAAGAACTACAATGAATCCTGTTCGAACATAGTCTTCAGATGATTGAATTAAGACGACAGTGCAAATTTTCAATCTCTTGGTGATATTTACTGTTAAAAAACGACAATCAGATTGTTACATTTCTGCCAAAATCTAGTGTAAGTCTTCTCTTTGTAAATCTTGGAAATTGTAAATCTTGTCTTTATTCATAGAATAATTTAGTCATAAAAGTCGTCATGAATATTTGTAGTAGTTTTTACAATGCCTTGCTGTCTATGCTTTCAAATCCAATTTGTTTTGAATGTCTTAATGACTGTAAATATGAATTAGAAAAGTCTCTGGCACTGATAACTGATTTACATTCTACTTGTAGTTGAGTAATTCCGACCCAGTCATCCTGAAACGAACAAAAAAGATGTGGTATCTACTAAGTGACTGGTAAATAACAGTTGGTGAATGAAGATAGCCACGGAGCATCTATGTAAAGAGAGATTTTTATCAGTATATATATGTTATTGACCGAGCGTGAGGTCCGGATAGAAGGATATTTGGTCGAGTTCTTTTTTGCGTTCAGGTACGGACCGAGCCGATAGGCGAGGTCCGTACAAACGCAAAAAAGAACGAGACCAAATATCCTTCTATCCGGACCGAACAAGCTCGGTCAATAACTTATTTATTATAAGTATGGCTGACCAGCCGATTTCAAAAAAATCTTCGTTGGTAACTGACTCGATAAAGAAAAAATCGCCGGTTTTGACAGTGGCTTCGTACAGTTGATATCATCACTTTGTAAGAAATTAGGAGCCATTCCAAAGAAAAATAACAAAAAATCTAAAGTAAAAAAAATTTTAGAAAAACTTTTTTGTCCTAGCCAAACAATTAAATCAAAACAATTAGCAAAAAATTCCCGCGCTTTCTGTCACGGCGGACGCGCGCGTCTTCCACCGAATGGCGGGAATTCTGTGCTTCTTTGATATAAATAGCAAACTCAGTGACTTTTCGCTTCGAACTGAGCTGATTTTAAAATGAAGGACAGAAAAAAGGACAGAAAAATAGCTTTTGCTTCAATTTGCCGACTTCAAGCTGTTGTAATTGGGCTAGAAGTAATTTTTTGGAACTGTAAACAGCATATCTTTTGCACATTTGTTGAGTTTGGTTGCTCGATCGTCGCCTAAAGGAAGGTCATGGAAGAAATAAGTTAAAGCTGACACCTAGACTCTCTCAAAATGTCTATTATCACTTTGGTACCAAATCTACGTGGCTCTTCATGACGATGGCTGGAGAAAACAAGTCTTTTTGAAGAGAATATTTGAAAGGATAATTGATTTTCTCAAGGCGTATTTTGTATGATGTCTCGGTGAGTTTGATTGTAATGTAAGCTTATGTCTTGTTATCTGTTGTAAGCTTAATTGCTTATACAACTATTTGGATATGCATCTCCATTTCACCAAATTTCTCATCAGCTGTTCGATCATGCAAACATGAGATACTTTCTAGGAAAATTATAGCAAGCATATTATTTTTTGCCTACATAACACAGCCAGTTTATTGAGTGTTTGTACTGGATCGGCGTCGTTTTATCTTTTCAAAAATGTCCAAAGTTTATTCTAACATGAGGGTCATTTGATTTTTTGCTGTATATCTTTCACCCATGTCAACTGTTTGCTTTTTACACGAATCAAATCGAGAGAAAACAGCCAAGAAACGTTATAAAGTGTCAGTGTCGGTCCGGAAAGCAAAGCCGGTCCGGAACGCCGGTCCGGACTGGAGGATTCCGACCGCTCTGAGAACCAATCAGATTTTTCCTTTTTTCTTCGGACCGGCCTGCCATATAATAAACATACTTGTTATATACCAACTGTCAAAGTCGATTTTTTCCGTGCTCTGATTGGGCGAGAGCGCATCACGTGAACGTCAACAAATTTTGCTGTTTCCCCAGCAACAACGCTCAGCGGGCAACAGTGAGTTTTATTGACCGGTAATAACAAAACCGGAAGTTGATTGAGCTTTGAAGGCGGCAGCGCGCGTTTACAAATTCATTCATGAGGCAAAACTCGTGTTTATTGTCAAACTTTTAAGACCAATAATTATACAACATTTACTCCAAGAAAAAGATGATAACCAACCAGGAATGTCACAAAAAGAGCTGCAACAATTCTCCGAAAAACTATGTGTAAAAAAGGTCAGTTTTGTGTGAATTTTGATTAAAAACTTTAACTGTAGGCAGCGACGTTTTGCTTTTTATTTTTTCCTTTGACAGTTGGTATATAACAAAACACTTATTGACTGGGACCTCTGGAAAGCAGTATGTTTTGTGGTCCCTCGACCGCTGATGTTTCCCTCAGCTCCGCTTCGGGAAACATCAGCGGTCTCGGGACCACAAAACATACTGTTTCCCTCGGTCCCAGTAAATAAGTGTTAATTACTGACTGGGTGGGAGGGCCGGACGGGAACATATTTGGATCGAGGTCATGACAATACGCGCGCGAGGGTCTGGGTCCCAGATACGGGTTTTTCCGGACCATCTTTGAAAGTTCGCATATGCCCCGTCACGTGACTATTTCCAAATTAAGATCGCGCTGGGTCAAATACAGGTCATACGTGATAAAATAAAGCTCTAGTCGAATAAGTTAATTATTTTCAGTGTCTATGGATAAATGAATACGGAAGAGAAAGGACAATACATTTTGCGTCACCAAGACAGAACCCCAAAATATCAGAGCAGGAATTATGTCTATGCCAGCTTATAGCTAAATGAATGGCTATTGACATTGATTCTCTGGCATACCTTGCACTTAATAAAGAGGATCCCTTTGTCTTTATCAAACTTGGGCTGTCCTGGAATAGCATTGGTCTCACCATTGGAAACATCTAAATACAAATAACAAATAACGTTTGCACTACATTCCACTTGTTGTTTCCTCCTCCTTCCAATAAGTTTGTCATTCGACGAGTTTTGGCCCGAGATAACAAGACCATTATGTCGTCCCAGGGAAGAAAAGACTCAAATGAAACGTACATGGATTCTTGAATTCGGTCAGGGGCAGATCCAGGATTTTGCAAAGGGGGTGTCCCAAATAGGCTTCTTGAGAGATGACGTCACATCCAAGATGGCGGTCTCCTAACAATGGAATCTGATAACGTCATCTCGTACGGCGATAGGGTGTGTCCATGTCAATGTTTTACCTGGGAAATCATGTGAAACTTGTGACGAGTGGAAGTACTAAATATCGATACTTTACATATCCCACGATTTACAATGCCGATGCAGCTGTACCGAAATGGAAGGAGATATTTGTAGAATTTCACTACTCCTAACTAGGTTTCGAGTCAATTAATAATAATCTTTATTTAAACACGGAGTCTCTATCATTACAATAATGTTCTTCCAGAGAGCCGCGTGTATATGGGGAAACGGATTTGTATAATTACTACATTTAGGGAATATTCACTCGAGACCAGAACCAGTCACGTTTCCACGGGTCCAATCTATGGTGGTACTGACTACTGCCAATCAACTGTTTTCATAAATTAAGCAAGTGCATACCCTTAAACGCCATGAAACCTAAAATTTTGATGTCCCATTAGAATTCGAGACAGTAGGGATCTCCAGACAGAAAAACAGAGCAACAAAGAAAACAAATAGAAATACACTACAAGAATCATACTTGGCATTCTATCAGGTAACATTGAGACCAAACGAACTTTCTTTCCACTCCAAATTGTATGAAGTCCAACCTGTACAATGAAGCAATAGTCTTGGTGTTAACTGGAATTTTCAAATCAGTCAGTCAGTCAGTCAGTCAGTCAGTCAGTCAGTCAGTCAGTCAGTCAGTCAGTCAGTCAGTCAGTCAGTCAGTCAGTCAGTCAGTCAGTCAGTCAGTCAGTCAGTCAGTCAGTCAGTCAGTCAGTCAGTCAGTCAGTCAGTCAGTCAGTCAGTCAGTCAGTCAGTCAGGTCAGTCAGTCAGTCAGTCAGTCAGTCAGTCAGTCAGTCAGTCAGTCAGTCAGTCAGTCAGTCAGTCAGTCAGTCAGTCAGTCAGTCAGTCAGTCAGTCAGTCAGTCAGTCAGTCAGTCAGTCAGTCAGTCAGTCAGTCAGTCAGTCAGTCAGTCAGTCAGTCAGTCAGTCAGTCAGTCAGTCAGTCAGTCAGTCAGTCAGTCAGTCAGTCAGTCAGTCAGTCAGTCAGTCAGTCAGTCAGTCAGTCAGTCAGTCAGTCAGTCAGTCAGTCAGTCAGTCAGTCAGTCAGTCAGTCAGTCAGTCAGTCAGTCAGTCAGTCAATAAATAATAAAAACAAATCAAAACAAACCAACCAACCAACCAACAAAAGAAAGAAAGAAAGAAAGAAAGAAAGAGAGAGAGAGAGAGAGAGAGAGAGAGAGAATGAATGAATGAATGCACCTTTATTTCAATACGATAGTTTCAAAAGTTAAAAACTTCTTTACATGAAAGTCGTAAGGTAAAAATGTATAAATATACAATAAATATAAAATATTGAATGATTAAGGAAACAATAGTTACTCAAAGACAAAAAGAACAAGTTATGGAGCACTGTCAGATAGCCACTTATCAAGATTTCTCTTAAAGCTGTTTCTGGTAGTTGAGGATCTCACTTCAGGTGGAAGTGAATTCCACGCTATAGCTCCTCTGTACGAGAAACTGCTTTTAAAGAAATCTGTCTTTGGTACGTGCTTAATTTCTAATTTACTACTATCCCTGAGCATTGCTTTATAACCATTTGAATCCTTAGCTTTATCAAAAAGTTCTCGTAGATAGGCAGGGCTGTTTCCCTGTAAGACGTCATACATCAATAGACAAAGTCTTTTGTCGCGTCTTACAGCCAAACAGTCCCACTTTAACTGCTGTAGGATGTCAAAAGACCTCACATCATACCCTTGTCTAGTAATAATACGAGCAGCCCTATTCTGAAGTTTTTGCAGACGATCAATTTGTCCTTTGTTTAGATTGCTCCAAACAAGGTCACAGTAATCGAATATAGGCTGCGTAAATGCTTTGTACATGGTGACAAGGGTATCGAGAGGAACTAAGTTCCGTGCTTGTTTCAAACCATAGATAGTCTGTTTTACTTTCTTACATATGTTATCCAGGTGAGCATCCCAATTTAAGTTTTGATCAATATGAACGCCGAGATGTTTAAGAGAAAATACTCTTTTAAGATCGAAACCATTGATTTTTATCGGAGCAAAACCACCTAGATTTGAGATTTTAAATTGTGAGCCAATTGCCAGATATTCAGACTTGAGGACATTCAAACTGAGAGAGAGAGAGAGAGAGAGAGAGAGAGAGAGAGAGAGAGAGAGAGAGAGAGAGAGAAAGAAAGAAAGACGTTCATTTTCTTTTTTTGTTTACTATAAAAATGTGTTTTTGCATACGACCTAACGAGTACTCGTAAGTTACACACGCTTTGTGGAAGGGGCTTGGTTCCCGTAATTTACGAGTACCCGTAGATTCAAGCAGCTTTCATTTTGCAATTTATTTTTCTTCTGTCAAGTTTATTTTTTACAGACTGCTTTTTGTTTACAATAAATGTTTGTTATTGGCATAATACGGTAAAAATTGTTATTTACAAAAATAAAAGGCTAAAAGTTTTTCATAAAATTTTTTGAACGTTTTCGACCTGGTGGTCATCATCAGATCATCATCATCATCGTCTGATGATGACCACCAGGGCCCGGTTGTACGAAGGTTGGATAAAGTTATCCACCGGATAAGAGTTATCCACTGTATAGATTTTGTATAGATTTTATCCGCTGGATAGCGCAATTCACCCTTCGTACAACCGGCCCCACGTCGAAAACGTTCAGAAATTATATTAATTAAGGTGATTCCTCTGTTTTGCACCGCGCACGTCTACCGCGCATGGTTCAGTTAGCACAGTATTACGACTTTGTCAGCATTTTCATTCAAATTACGACTAAAAAAGCCTAAAAACACAATTCGAAACAATTGTGCAAGTTTTGGTGCGACCAATATATAGAGAGTTTTGTAAAACTCGCCCCAGTACTTTCTCGGAAAAGTAACGATTTTACCACAAATTAGATGGTAATTTAACGAGCACGGTTTTTATTTCAAATTTTGCTTTCTTGTTATGATTTACAAAACGTATTTGAAAATTAAGAAAAGCTATAGGTAGAAACATTGAAAAAATGACGTTTTTCGTGCGTATTTTAGCACTAAAATGTCCAAACTTGAACGTTTCCGCGCGAAAGTGGTTTCTAAAATTTGTAAAAAAAAAGTCCTAAAATGCATTTTATCAAGCTTATCATGCATTTTATTACGCGAAATCGGTAGAACACCCTTGTCTTTGAAGCCAAATATTTCTTAAAAGAGCACGGTGACCCCCTCGTTTTTTGTTAGTTAAAAAATAAGTAACTCAAAATCTACGGCAAAATATCCAATTTATAGCGATTTTTATAGGTAGGATCAATTACCGAGGAATCGCCTTAAATAGAATGTTTGTTACTTGCGACTTTACGAGTGCAGTAAAGCTAAAAAAGTTCAAACTTTTAGTCGGCGATACATGCTACAATTTTAGATTTTATTGCAGAGAAAATTTTAGCGTCTATCATCAAGCCGGCGATATACGCTGCAATTTTTTCTCGCGCTTGCAATGCAATTTTAGGGATTTTGTTGCGAGAGCCAAATTGCCGAGAGTATCATGTCTGGCAACACAGGCGGCAACGATGTCTCGCACTGAACAAAAAAATTGTTGGAAAAAGTTTAAAAGTTTGAACTTTTCTCTGCAACATTGCACGCTCGTACTGAATGTTGCAGAGTGATGATAGACGCTGAAATTTTTCTCTGCAACAAAATCTAAAATTGCATTGCTAGCGCGAGAAGAACTCGCCGGCTTGAAGCATTCAATTCAAGGCAGGCAATGTTCACAGTGTCGCAGAGACAAGTTCAAACATTTGACATTTAATTTCTTGAAAAACTTTTTTGTTGCAATACATTTTTGCTGTCATTGTTACCAGACATGATACACTCAATTTCGCTCTCGCAACAAAATTTCTAAAATCGTGTCGCCAGCGCCGGCCGTAAAAATAGAAGTTGAAGAGCAAACAGGTTGCTCGTATTAACCTACTGCTCGGAACCAAATTTTTGTTGTTGTATAATAGAAAATTTATTATAAGTTACACATGCTCTGTGAAACTTCGTTTCGATGCGTTATGTTTCTCAAAAATAGTTTGATAGAAACATTGTTGTGCACGTGGCTGAATTCTGGGTCATTTCTCAACGTATGGTTTGAGTAATTGCCTACCCTAGTTGAGAGAGTTCGCCATCTTCTCCATATGTATTCCCAAGTGTGTTGTTCCCAGTTTATATAGCCATGTTCCTTCTTCATTTTGGGAGCTAAAATTTTGACAAAAAGTAAAAAATGGCATAAGGAGCTGAGGAAAGAGCTCTTCCTTCCATGATATACCGTGTAATTACCGCCAACCATTCTCAGGAGAGTGAATTTAACAAAAGGTCCACCAGTCACGGTAATCTTTTGTCAAGTTCACCAGCATGGCCGCCGGTTTTGTTTGTTTGTTTGTTTGTTTGTTTGTTTGTTTGTTTGTTTTTGTTGTTGTTGTTCAATTCAATCTCCTGGGAATGGATGCAAACCAAGAACAGCCAAATCTCAAGAGGGTTGGCGGGTTTTGCTATAAATAAATACACATCTAAGGCACCACAAAAATGTTGGAATAGCCTAAAAAACTCTCTCTCTCTCATCCTTGTCGAGATTGACTACATGCCTTGTGGATTTTAGTGTCAGTTATGTTTGACTTACCATGTGATACATCTATGTTAGATTGTGGCCTGGCATTTCTCAGATATTCATCAAAGTTTGACAAGGCTTTGAAGAGCTGAAGATGAATAAAGTAAAATTATTAGATTGTTAATACAACAATCATCACTTCGTTAGAAGAAATCATAATAAAGAGGCATATTTTGCTTACAGGAAGGGTGAAGACTGAAAATAACCAATATTAAGGTGCAGTAATACGAGCAACAAAATCTTGTCTCCCAACATTGTTTGTTGCAAGTTACTTGTTGCAAAAAGTAGAAAGTGGTTCTACTTTGTGCAACAAATTTTTGCAACCTGCAACATTGACTTTTGGTTCGTGACAAGTTGCATGCGGGGCAGTAATACGAGCAACATTTGCTGTACAACTTGCAATGCAACAATGTTGCACAAGTTATGCGATTTTGTTGCTCGTATTACTGCACCTTAATATGAAGACTTTTTTAGTAACCATTTTGAATGTTTTTTTTCGATGTGGCCATTCTATTTTTAGAAAAAAATTCTTGAAGTTGATGACATAAGTAAGGGAATATTAATGAGGTATGGTATTATGAACAGATTACTTCTTTGGAAGGAAAATGTTCCTTGGACATGATATTTTTGTTCTTAGCAAATGAATGTACAATCTCTCCAATTTCAGCACATGCACAAGCTTTTCACATGAGATATCTAATTAATATTCCCCTACTGTTCCTTCATCATAAACTTCAATTATAATTTGTTTCTAAATATATATTAGTCCATTCTCACAGAAAAACCTTTGAAATCATTACTACAAAAGTCTGTACAAAAATGGGTTATTTGTAAGGTTCACCTTCCTACATATAAGTTTATGGTAACATAATTTTGTCTGATTGTTTATCTAATAAGTAGGTTAATGTATATCTCCTACCATTTCTGTCCCTACAGATGCAAGTTTTACAGACAGGTCATCAAACATTATATCGTTAGGGATCTGAATAAAAAATACAACATTCTATAAATTGATCATGATTTAACAGTTATACAGTCTACAACATACAGGCACTGATAGCCTGAATATGGTGAGGCAGCTGTAATGACATTGGAGACAATGGTAATTCACATATCACAGATCAATAAGAGGATTTAACTTACTGGAACTTTCTCTTGTAGAAGGACTTTCCCAAGATCAAATCTTTGAACAAACAAACCCAAAAGTAAGCAATTCAGATGGATAACAAAATGAATGAAAGGGAAATGAAGAATAATGGAACACAGAACTGAAGGACTGAATGAAAGCAAGCAAGCAAGACTTAGTGACTTTCAAACTTACTTATTTCTAGACACTTCAACTAATGAAACCCCTGTCTCCTTAGCACCTTCAAGGATAGAGTATGACATGGGTGCAGCTCCTCTCCATTGAGGAAGTAATGATGGGTGAACATTTATAGAACCACTAGAATAAAAATAGTTTGATAAACATTACATTCTTAACTCACACTAATTTTCTTTTAATGACAATATACAGTCAATCTCATTAAGTTGCCCCAATTAAAAAGACATATTTTAGACTACAGTAAGAGTCTGTACATTTGTTTATCATGGAAAATATGGTATATGCATTCACAAGGAATTCACAATCAATGAAAGCAGAAAAACTTGAAGCAAGCCCTTAGCTTTCTGAGATCAATAGAATGATGAAAACAGTAATGATATTCATGATAGTTTAAGAGGCTTCTTAATATTCAGACAATGCTATGTATGCTATGCTATGCAGACAATGCTATGACAATGCTATGACAATGCTATGCTATGCTATGTATCTCAAAGTTTGAAAAAAACTTGCTGACTTCACAAAAAGACATGAATAAATGAACAAATGGATGGATTGATGAATAAATGGATGAATGAACAAACAAAATATAAAAATTCATTGGTTTTTCCCACATTTACAACTCTACTTGGATAAAATTGTTATGCCTGGAATTTATATTTCTCCTTCTACAGTGCTATGTTTTGAACTGTGGCCACTACCACAAAGTTTTTGATAATACTTTTTGACATCTTTCTGACAACTTTGAATAAACAATAACAACTTACAGCAAACATAAATCCAGTACTTTGTTGGTTATTAAATATCCAAAAGATGCTACAATGCCAATATCATATGGACTGTTTAATCTGAAAAAAATTATTGTGTCTGACAATTGATGCATACATGTACTACACATAAGCTATACATGTAAAAACCAAAGAGCAGTTTTTGTGTTAATGTGACAATAGCATGGTCATCGCACAGCACCAGGTTGCAACAGGAATTGTGAATATTTTATAGACATCGCTCTGATAAAATACTGTTGCCCTCTATGCCATTAGAAATTATGACAATACATTATGGATGATATCAACCTTGACCAGTATAAACTTGGGAATTTGAATGGCTTTCAGGTGGCCGTGTTTAAAATTCCAATTCAGTCTATGATCAAAACTCAGATAATTCTAAATATTTTAATGAGTAAAAAAAGAAAGTTTTGGACATGCTATAAAGCTCTTACTAATATAACTTAGTGGTTTGTCTGGGAACTAAGTAAATTATCTCCCAAAAGATTGCATAATAACTTTTTATATCAGGTGATTTTCAGGACTAGCTATTCGAGTTTTGATCATGATGTAGATGTGAAGCCCATTCAAATGTCTGATACACCTCTAACAAAAATGACATCACACTGCTGTAAAATAATGAAGTCTAGTTTTGCTTCACCAATACCCCATAAAAAGCACTATCATGGTACAGAATTAAATGGGATCTTAGGAGAATTTCAAAGGTACAGTGTTGTAATAGTTATGTAGTAATGGCCTCTGATCCTCTCTCCAGGTGACCCTTTCTTTTATTTCACTCCTACTAGGATTCTTTAGTTGACTTTCAAAGAAGGGCTAGCATATATAGCTGGGAGGTCTGTTGATATAGATGAACACAGGAAGCCCAAGAGAGGAGACAGAAAAGAGAGAGAGACTCCTTTGTGAGCTACAGTCAATCACATATAACACTGTTTCACAGCTGTACGAATGTCTTTACCTATAATCATCACTCCAGCCTTCTTTCCCACGCCAATAATGGATTGGAAGATCTTCTGATAAAGCATATTCGTTGACTGTTATATATTTATTGGTATCAAATAATTTCTGTACAAAACAAGACAAAGGAAATTAAGTGATAAGTGTAAAAGGCATAAGCAAGGCTACCTCTTAGTTGTGTGTGAGGGTATTCTTTGTTTTGAATAACTCAGTAAGGCTACTGCATAATAACCCTAGGGGGTGACCCTTATTTATATATAGAAGGATGGGGAGGGTGGTGAGGGTGGGGATGCTAGCCAGAGATTTTGAAAGTGACCTGGCCCTCCAGGTGGGTGCGGCAACTCATGATTTTTACCCCTAAAGGTACCAACTCAAACAAATGATTGAATGAAAACTCTTTTATCGATGAGTGTTCAGTGACAAAAGTCAGATAATTGAAGCAGTTGTAGGTGTATTTCTTATCTCTGCATGGTATCTTATTCACTGAAAACACCCTGCTTAGTCTCTAGTGGTCCAATTAAATTTGAGACACGTACCATAAAACTGGCATCAGATTGCAGATTTTGGACCCCTAAAAGGTACAACAAGTATCCCTGCCCTTATCAAATCAGACTTCCCCCCCAGGCCATTTACACTGTGAGTGGAGAGATAAAATGGATGTTTATGCATGTAGATTTCTCTCCAGACTGAGCAAACTATCTTCCTCAAGCAATATAGACTATTCTAGTCCAGACTCTGGGCCCTCCTTCACTGGTTCTCTTTTTCATTTGGGCTTCCTGTGTCTCCTGTGTTGCCACACAGGAAGCCCAAATGAAAAGGAGGAGTGGCAAAGGAGGGCCCAGAGTCTGGACTAAGACTGTCCTCACAATATAATCCACACATTATTATGGAATTATTTAGCTTTGTTGAACACATGTAATATTAAGGTCCCAATTAGGTCTAATAGGGTGGGGTGTGAAGAGGAAGGGAGAAGAGGGAAGGGGAAGGAGCATAATTCTGTACAAATTAATAAAATATTCAACTAGGCTATCTATTTACTTTATTAATTACTCTCCTTCTTTCTGGTGGACATACTACTTCAATACTTTCTACTTGTCTTCCATTAGTGGTACCTGACCTGAAAATAGAAAAGGAATAATTAATAATGCATTGGAAATCTTGACTTTTTTTTCTACCTTTGTTAATTCTCTCTGTCATTTCCCTTTGGAATCAACTGCATGCTGTACATTGTCATGATCCCTGCAGGGGGTATTATTCTCAATTCTCACTCTTATACCACTGGGGATATTGTCCATTAGAACTTGTTATGGAATTAAAGTTTTCTCTCAACACCGGACTGATTGGTCGACCTGATCAGGTCAATTTGAAAAATCAGCCATTTTGTGCTATTTTAGTAACAAAAATGGCAGATTTTTTGACAAAAAATATTACATTTTGTATACTGTCTTCATGCCAAGTCTTGTGTTCACTGGATTAAAACTGTAGAAGTTTGATAAACCTTGTCATTTTTGACACCTTTTTTGCCCACCGTAAAACAAGAGTTATTTTTTTCTGAAATGATACAGCAGTAATACACTACGGTCGAAAGGAAACAATGCCACAGGCGACAAGTAGAACAAAAAGACATTGTTCAGAGTAATCCACATATTCTTTGTCAAACAAACAAACAAACAAACAAATATTCTGATTATTACCCAGCTTTCAGTTTCTCCAAGGCTAATAAAGCTCATTCCAGATTCTACGAGGCTAAAGCTTGGTTCATAGAATTAAGGTCACCCATATTCCTTTACAAAATTCATTCAATGCAAAAATACTTGGCCATTTCATAGGGGGACTAGCATCAAAATGCTTCAATATCAAATTTTACTGAAACTTTATTGAAACTAAAATGAAAGACTCTCAAAGTGCCATTTGATAACTAGATAGTTTGCTTTCTGAAAGTTCTCATGGGAAGTATTAGATTTTTATGAATCTTTGGAAGTGTCAGTGATGTCATACACTCAACAGTAATCAGCTCCAATTTGTACTTGAAATAAGCTTATTTTCAGTTAGCGTAATTATTCTAGATTATGACGAAAACTGACTAGAAAATACATCCTTAACCTAAACAATGTAGGAAAACTCCTTTACACAAACTTTTAGCATGAAAGAAATGAAATAGTTAGAAACTAAGCATAAAGAAATGTATGGAGCTGAATGTTTAGGTTGAATGTATGACGTCATGTGAATGATTTTGATGCTAGTCCCCCTTTGAGTCAAAACTTGGTTTTTAACACTCATGTAAAAAAGACTTGACTCAGGAATCACGTCATGACAAAATAAAACCTTAAATCACGTTTCAGAAATAAATAAATTAAATTGTCCTCCCTCTCTCCCCACTCCCTCACAGAAGACCATTAATGCTCAGTCATGTGAGACAATCACTTCCATGTAATACATGAAGTGCTGTTATTAAATTTTAAGATTAACATAAAAAAATCTCCTGTGGAACTAAACGTAACTCCTCTACAAACTAAACTCAAAAAGCTTTAGTAAACAACAACAAGTATTTCAAATAAGCTTAACTAATGATTGCCTATAAATGGCACAACAATATCAAATATTCTGATTTGAATTCCTGATAATCCATTGGCTAACAACTATTTAGAACTCATCTTGATAAGGAAAGAATGCTTCCATCTGCAAATAGTCAATATCGAGATAAGATAAAATTCTTGGGAATCCAACCTTAAATTTTCAACTAGCTTTCTCAATGGTGTGACAGCAAAGTGATCTGTACCAAAGAATAAGATTCTGTAAGGAAGTTTTCCTGGATATAAAGTTGAAGAATGGCTACATGTCAGTCTCATTTTCCCCCTTACTTTGTACGTTTACTCTGATGAAATGTTTTCGTCTGATGTTCGCGCGCATTCGCGAACTCCGAACAGCTTTCCGTATAATTATCGACTTAAAGCTACTAATAGCATTTTGGTAGTCGTTTTCTTTTGATAAAATGAAATAATATAATTATGTCAAAGTACTTTTTAAACGTTTTATGCAATAAATTTAGTGCAGGATCCCTTTATTTGATTGAATATGTAAAGGTGAATTTTTTATAATCGATTTTATATATTTCACGAGAGTTTTACGAGTAGTTATTGACTGATAGATTTTGGACTCGTACCAGTCCTTCAGTTGTTCGGGGTGGGAGAAAGTGCTACATCTCCTGGCTGTGGCGAAATTGTATGATAATGTGCCTTTTTACTCAAATTATTGTAATCTCTGGCCGCCAAAATCGCTAAGAAGACCATAGATAAGCTTATACAGTGTTTGAAGAAAGCCGTGCATTTATGTAGTTTGTGTGTGACTTCGAGGAGCCTGAAAACTCAGCTATGATTTTGTAATCTTGGCTATTATCTTGATCATGGCAGAAACCAATCTTGAACCAGGTAAACGGTGAATTTTGGTCGCTAAGATATCCTCGGTTTTTTTGGCGTTCCCTGAATTGTGTTTGAATCCTGGTACAGTGTGGATGGTATGCAATCAGCTGTCTTGCAGTCACTTTTTCGTGGTTTGCTGACAAAAAGCAAAATTCTCTGCTGGAGCTGCATGCCCTCTTTCGTTCTCTTTCTATATGGCCTACACTGTATATCGTCTGAAGTCCGTGATTTTGTTTTTAATTTTATCAGAAAGGGGATCCACGTCTTATAAAGTCACAGATAAACCTAAAGTGAGGCCAGCACCAATAGACGTAAGTGGAGAAAGCAATGCGTTTTGCGTTTTCTCTTGAATGTGCTGCACTTTTTACTGACCATCAAAATTCCAAATAAAATAATTCCTTCTTTTCTATTGATTTTTTATCCTTTATTACTTTTTCCTGTTAGTTTGTTAGTTTCCCTTGCTTGCAGCGAAACTAAATTTTTAAATTGCTCACGTTTGGGACAGAATGATTGACTGTAAATGGGATTTTTAATTTCACTCACAAAACAAACATTAGAATGTATCCTGTTGCAAATTGTGATTTTTTTTATTTCAAGTATAATTTCTAAGCAAGTTTTAGTTTTTCAAATATTAATACCCTAAATTACTGATTGTTGCTTATTGCATGTTCATGGTAATAATACTTTTTTGCAGTGCAATAATTAGAAAACAAATTTTTGAATGATATTTCATTTTGCAAAAAAAAGTTCATTTATAGATATGTTCATCTCATTGTTTTGAATGAATGATCATATTAAGTGTGAATCTAAAAGGCAAATATGCTAAGATACTTACAAATGAACTCTTGGCAACAATAAAGTTTTTTTTTGTCCTGAAAATAATTATGAATTTGTAACATGAAGTCATGTACATGATTGTATGTTTAAATTCAGTTACAGGGTGAACTCAACTACCCTACCTTCTCCCATTTTCTTGTCTAGAAAATTCCCTTTTATGTGCATCCTATCAGTAATCCCTCTCATGTTAGAGAGAAATTGATCTTATATAATGACAAAATGAAAGCTAGTTGCTTCGCATAATAATGCCATAGGATTGCAACTCTTTCTTATCAAATTTTGATTGGTCAATAATTCTTACAGGTCTTAGTGTTATCTTTTAAGATGTTTTTGTTTTGCTTTTAGGTATCTGCAGCTCAAGCCATGTCTATAAGTTATGACAAGACAGACAAAGGCAAAGCCTCCACACCAAAATCAAAGCTTGGCCATAGGAGGGTAGATGAAAAAGGAGAAACTACATATAAAAAGGTATGGTATACTGCTGTGGTTAGCTTGTATATCCTGAAAGTGAAATAAATAAAATGAAACTCAAAAGGTTTTGATGGCTAATATTGTTCACATCAGGGAATTGGTCAAATTCATTGAGCCAACAATGGAAGTGGTAGAGTATATTGTTGTTGATACATGTAATTCAGACGTGCTTTCTCAATCTCAATCAACTCAAAGCGATATGTAACACTTAAATATGCCAATATGTTCTGCAAGACAACCCACAATAATATTGCCACTACACAATAAACATTGCAATAATATCTGTGCATGATTTAAATCACTGTAGTACATTAAATGTTTGATCTTGAATATCTAGCAATACAGACATTAATAATGAAGTTTTATATTAACTGCTCTTTAGAAGTTTAATTTGATAATCCGAAAGTGAAAATAATGAAGATTGTTGTGTTCTTTAGACTCCATCGTCAGCTTTAATATCTGCTATCCAACTTGGTATAGGATTTACTGTAAGTATACTTGAAGTGTGCAGTTAATATGCTAAGTTTGACCAGACATCATGCATGTGTGTTGTGCAGTTCAAGAGCAGATAGGAACAATTGATCAGAACGCCAGACTTTTCTCTTTGAGATGTGAGAAAAGTTCATAAAATTTGTTACTTATTTTGTCACGTTCTCTGTAAATCTGTCAATGTAAGTATAATTATTTTCAGTTAAGAAATATTACTACCATTGTTCATAGGTTGGTAGACTGTCTGCCAAGCAGGAACGTGATGTCCTTATGCAAGACTTTGCTGAAATAGAAACAGTTTGGTTTCCAAGGTAATGCTGATTTCTAACATGTTGTTATGTTTATCTGTCATTCTAACAATTCCCAGTAACAATTATAACTAGACGTATAAATATAATGAAGAAATAAGCACACAAATGCACTGTCTTGTAGATTTACAGTCTGTAGTGCACATATTTATAGTTACTGATTAGAATACACTTCTCTGCATTCCTTACAACAGTGTTTTGTGTTTGCATTGTGTTTTTAGTGAAGGCACCAAAGGAACTCCATCTCATAAATTTAGTGATTTTAAGTTCAAGTCCTATGCACCTGTGGCTTTTAGGTAAGCCATTTATAATTGCATCTACAGTGTCAATTCAAGTCTTGCCTCAGTGGAGGGACCACTGGCATACCAACGGCTATTTGACATTTAGAAAAAATATGTCACAATTCTAATCCCTTGAGAATATCAAAGCCATGTCTATTGTACAAGCTACATGTACACATCAAACCACTAAACTCAAATCCACTGTTTTATTATAAAATCGAACTTTATTTTTTGTTTTTTTTTTATGTTTTTTTCCCCAAAAGAACCATTTTCAATAGAGGATTTGGTGCCCATTCCCCTTTGGATAAAAAAGTCATTAGAAATAATAGAACCTTGTGGATTTCCTGTGTCAGTATTATTAAAATGGCCCTTGTGTGGGTTATATGGGTTCAATGTCAAAGGCTTGTGTTTACTCTTCCTCCCACCCAATGTGGCAAGACATTGCTAGAGCATATTTCATATGAGTGTGCAACAGACCATGTGGTGCCATGGCCATGTCAATGCTGTGATGTCTAGAAAAACATTTGAAATTCCTGTCGTAGCTGTGACTGTGAGGTGCCATTTTCACAGTCATATGAAATCTACTCTACATAATTAAATGTACTGTATGTGAATAACAATTATAATTGTTTATTAAAAAATAATTGTTGTTACATGTATGTCTATTATTACCTTTTTAAACATTTAGCGCAATTGAAAATACTTTAGCTGTGAATATACTCAAGGTTACTGTCAATCAGCTGTTACTAGAGACCTTGAGATTGATGTTTACGGTACAAATGGCAACAAACAACAACTTTAGCCCGCTGTCCTCATCTGTTTTTTCAAGTGAAAATATTTGTATTTTCTGTTGTTAAGAGATTTAGAAGTTCTTTATTTGCTTCAAAGTTGGATTGATTTAAGGATTAGAGTAAAATATAAAATCAAAATCAAGGTCAGATTTTGCCGTTTGTCGCTAGCAGTTTGCCAAAAACGTCAATCTTGAGGTCTCTAATAGTTTATGACTCTCATTATCTAATTTTTGCCTGGAGGGCAAGACACACTTGAGATTGAATAATTATTCCCAATAGCCAGATTAATATTTCATATTGATTTGATGTCTTTGAAGATTTTTTAGAAGACCTCTTTCACATGAAGCCAGATGACTTTATGGTAAGAATGTTATCCATGGCATTGTGCTTTTCTCAGTCATCACCATCCTTTGATTTTTGATAGGGATATATTAAGTCAAATGACAAACCATTGAGACAAGCGAGAGAACTGTAGAGCTGCTTACAGTGGTTTTTGAAATAATGCTAACTCAGACATTCAAAATGTCTGTTGGAATCTGGTTATTTGCTTCTGTCGATGAAAAGTAATTAAATCACGAAGACCTGCAAGTACCAAAATGATAGTATAGCTCTATTCATTGTCTAAAGATCGTATTTAGTCATTGGGTAGGATTTTAGGACAAATTTTGTCAATTTTTGTTTTGGTGGGCAGAGGTGAATAACCAACTTCCAATGGATAAATGTTATTGACCCATTTCTCACTCCTAGTCTCCTTCGCAGCCGTTTTTAGTGTTGTCACACCAGGCGAATCCTCCCGCAAAAGCGTTGTTTGAATGTCAGACTGGTAGATTATTATTCTGTTTCAAATTCCAGGGGACCATTTTAGTGGCTATTCAGAAATCACTTTTATTTAGTGGCGGAGATCACTTAAATGGTGATTTGGGGTTCACTTAATAATAATGCTTAGCCTATCACTAGGTGTGGCTCAAATTTAAATGAAAAACATACATTAGTCAAACTTGTTGACAAGTCATAATCTTGCTTCTTAAAGAATTCAATTCAAATTTGTTTCAGTCATAACCAAAACATTGTTGCAGATATGAGAATATTCATGTTTTGTTTTTAGATGTCACTTTGTAATGATCCTCTACAAGAACTCTCCAACCCTGGGGCCAGTGGTTCGCTCTTTTTTGTTACTTGTGATAATCAATTTATAATCAAGACAGTAGACCATAAAGAAGCTGAATTCTTGCAAAAATTACTTCCTGGATATTATCTGGTAAGACAGATGCACTGGTATGGGCTGTGTTTTTGAAATTATGACTTTTTGTTTGAAAATTTTTAGACCAGATTGATTCTAGTTCTATTGTTCCAGATTATGAAATGTTCATGAATATAATACAGTACTGGCATAAAAAATCAAACCGATTGAAAATGTTCAAACCTAAAATAATTTCAAACTACAACTTATGCATTATCAATCAATCATCAATCATCAATCAACCAATCAATCAATCAATCAATCAATCAATCAATCAAAATAAATAGATAAATAATTATTTATTTATTTAATTTTATTTTTAATATTTTATTTATAACATCACTCGGATGACATTTACATGTCGATGAACAATACCATCACTTAATAAGC